>CM053273.1:44423945-45001485 GCA_028583415.1 Protea cynaroides | reverse complement strand
TCTAAAAGATATTCCGTGATGGCAGATCCGTCGGCTTCTCAGTGAGGGCAGAGATGCCCAATGGTGGGTACTACGAAGTCAAATCTGATGCTGATGTCTTAGCACTGGTGAAGATTTAAAAAACAGGGTAGAGCCATGTTGTTGGAAGTTTACGGAGAAATGTGGGTGATGCCACGTTAGATAGGTATACCATCAATGGATATGATTCATCGATGATTGGTAGACCCCCACCATCCCATAGGCAATCAAGAAAGACAATTGCGAGGAGGCTTCCAATTGCATCACCCCCCATTTTGCCTGTGGAGGAAATAGTGTCCACAGCAACAATTACTCCAGGCACTATGCATGTGATGGAAAGAGAAGGGGACACTAGTACAAGTGCACTGCCCACTACTAAAACTGCTGGCAATAGTGGCTGTAGAAGGAAGGGAAAAGAACCAGCTATTGAGAGTGATAGTGAGGATGACCCATTGGATGAAAACTGGGACCTCAACCTGGAAGATAGTAGTCAGTCTGAAGGAGATAGAGATGTAGAGTATGAGAAAGATGATCTTGAGGAGATGGACTTTTCTGATGTTGAAGCAGATTTTCCAGAAGAAAGTACTGTCAGGGATGATGAGGTAGACATAGATGATGTTAGAAGGGTAGAAATAAAACGAGGGAATGTCTATGAAAATGTTGTCTCTTTCAGGAAAGTTCTAAAAGATTTTGTCATTCAACAGGGCATAGAGATAATTAGACTAAAAAATGATAGGAAGAGGGTAACAGTGATTTGTACCAAAGATGGATGTCCTTGGATAATCCATGCAATTGTGTGAACAGATGGGGACACTTTTGTGGTCAGAAAATGTCAAACAGACCACAGTTGTGGAAGGGAGTTAAACAACAAAAATGCCAACTCAATTTGGATGGCCATAAAGCTAGCCAATAGGTTGAGAGCAGACCCTGACATGAAGAATGAAAGCATGAAGGCAGGTATGGTATAAAGCCTTTAAATCAACAGTTGTATAGGGCAAGGTTAGTTGCTAAGCAAGAGAATTTGACTACTCAAAGACAATCATATGCGAAGCTGCCCGGATATGGTCAGATGTTGTTAGAGAGGAATCCAGGTAGTATGTTCAAGTTACAGTATGAGGAAACCTCAGCAACAACTCTTAAACCAATTTTCAAAAGGTTGTTTGTCTGTTTTGATGCCTGTAAGCAAGGGTTTTTGAAAGGATGCAGGCCATTCATTGGCATTGATGGCTATCATTTGAAAGGCAGTTATCAAGGAATTCTACTAGCAGCTACAAGTATGGATGCCAATAATAGCCTCTTTTCAATTGCCTTCAATGCAGTGGAAAATGAAAACAAAGACTCTTGGACATGGTTTCTGAGAGCTCTTTTAGAGGCACTATCATATGACTTTGCTGGACATCATCTGACTTTCATGTCAGACAAACAAAAGGTAATGTGATTTTTTTCTTGTAAATAATCTTTGCTTCTTGCATAGTTAAGTTGAAGTTCCAATGCATTTTTTTCTTGTCATGATTTTTTTTGTTTGCATTGTTATAGGGCTTATCTGAGTCTATTATAGAAATATTTTCATTTGCAAAGCAAAGATTATGCTGTAGACATCTATACAGCAATTTTCAGAAGAAATTTCCTGGCCTGCTTTTGAGAAGATTGTTCTGGACAGCATGCAAGGCATATAATGCCTCTGAGTTCAACAAAGCAATGCAAGAGATAAGAGCAACTAAAAGACAAGCATATCAATGGATGATGAGAAATCATGTGTCAACTTGGGCTAGACACGCATTCAAGCACATGATTGTTAGTGACCATGTCACTAACAACATGTCAAAGTGTTTTAATAATTGGATACAACCCTTTAGAGGTAAACCTATTTTGACTTTGATTGATGAACTCAGAATAAAACTTATAAAGAGGATGCAAGATAGGTACAAAAAGGGTTGTGATTTCAATGGGAGGATAACACCTACTGTATTGAAGAAATTAGTGTCTACTCAGGAAGCATGTAGGAGTTGTCATGTGATGTCTTGTGGACCAGAAGAGTTTGAGATCAATGACGGGCACAGTAGGCATGTAGTAGATATAAAGAAGAAAACATGTGAGTGTGCTGTATGGGAAGTTACCAGGGTACCCTATAAGCATGTTGTAGCTGCAGTCCTTTTCATGAGGGGTAATGTGGAGGATCATGTTTCCTCATTTTTTTTTCATTCAAAAATTTATGCTTTCCTACTCTGAGTTTCATTCATGCTATGTCTGGGTTGGACACTATTATGATCAATGACCATGAGCCTATAGTACAGCCACCCAAACATAGAAGGAGAGCCGGTAGGCCAAGCTTAAAAAGGAGGAGAGCAGCTGAAGAAAACCCAGCTTCTGAGTTTAGAAAGAGAAATGCTACTGTCCATTGTTCCTATTGCCAAAGAATTGGTCACAACGCTAGGTCCTTCAAGAAGAAAAAGAATGATGCTTCTCTTCAACAAGGTTCTTCTCAACAGGAAACACAGGTAACCTCTATTCCTATGCCGACTTGGCAATAAATTTTATTGCTATTAATCATTTTCTAAAATATAATTATGTAGAGAAAAACAAGAAAAAGACAGGAAGGTACTTCAGAGGAACAAGGTGCTGCAGAAGAAAGAGGATCCACTACACAGGTATCATCTAAGCTTACATACAAATATCAGTACTGTTTTTTTGCTACTAATATACTTCATCAATATGATTATGTAGAGAAGCAGAAGAACAAGACAAGAAGATACTCCTCAAGAAGAAGCTGCTAGTCAAGGAAAAGGATCCACTACACAGGTATCATCTCTACTTACATAAAAATCCCAGTGCTGTTTTATTTTATTTTATTTTTTCCTACCAATAATCCTTATTTGTGATTATGTAGAACAAAATACAAGATGGACCTGCTAGATCACAAATGCAAACAAGATCACAATCGTCTAGGACATCTATAGTACCAAGTAGACAAGCAACAACAAAGAGAAGAATGTCTGAGAGGGCTGAAAACTTCAGGAAAGCTTGGGGAGAAGCACATAAGAAATCTTCATCGCATACAAAAGCTTAGCCTTCTTTTTTACTTCTGTTCTGGGTCTGTTCTGGGGTTCCAGCTCTTGTCGTCTTCAGTAATTCTTCAGAGATGATGATGGAAGGGATGTAGGATCACATAGTTTTGGGTCTGTTCTGGGTTTAGAACTGCTGTCTTCAGTTCATGCTAGTTCAGTTGATTTGGAATATTTTGGACTTAATACTGTTCAGTACATGTAACTTAGCATATTTCCTCTTGATTTTGGACTTAATACTGTTCAGTACATGTAACTCAGCATCTTTCCTCTTGACTGGTTTTTAGTCATATCTGTCGTGTTTAAATGATGTGAAGTACGACTGTTTATATGCTTTATCATCATTAGAATGAGTGATCTGCTTCTACCAATTTTGATTATTTGTAGAAATAGAAGAAAATGTTGGAGTTTTTGTTTCAGGGATGACTTGATTATTTTCATATGTAGTTAGTCCCTTAATCTTCTTTCTTAGATGCTAAAATGATCTTTCTCTAGCAGAGAATCATGCTTTGCTATCACTAGAACCAAAAGAGTTACAGATTTTTCTTTTGTTTATTGTAACTATATATTTTTATGGTCATAGCATCCTGCTATAGCTAAATCTATACAGTTCGAATGCAGAACAAAACTTGGGAAGATGCATGGATTTTTGACTTATTGGGGTTGAGCTCTAATCTTGGACCGCTGCAAAATATCTCCAGAATTTTCTGCTAGAAGTTGAGCCTTCCTAATGGTTCAACAAATGATGGACCCTACAGCCAAGGACTTGGGGCTGTCCAACACAGAAACTAGCTTGCCCAGATCTGATAAGCAACAGTTTTCGTTAAAGAAGACAGGATTAAGAGACTTGCAGAATGATAACATACTCAGACCAAAGCCTGTGGGGAACTCTCATTTTCTAAAGGATAGAGGGCCCACTATGGCTCCTATTAAGGTTTCTGGAATCAAGAGACATGCACTTGAATGCCCCACAAGCGCCTCTGGTCATCAGTCTCCAAGCAATAATAATGCAAATGGGCACCTTGTGTACGTCCGAAGGAAATCTGAATCAGAGGTAGGAAAAAGCAGCACTTGTGAAACAAATTGTGGGTACCACAGCCGTCGGCCCCCTACCCTAAAAGAGAAACAAATTCAGGGTTTTTAAACCCTGCTTCCATCTCTAACACCAGAGTCATACGCCCATGGTTGAAAGTAACCCCCTCAGAAGAGCGTGTGGGGCAGAAGACTGAAACACTTACATCACCTTTTCTCTTTTGCTTTTCAACCCATCACCGCATGCAAAGAACCATGAAGTGTGAAAAGCCTCAGAAAATAAGACAGGCCACCAGACCACCAGAACAAGAGACTTCTCACACATCACTTTCTCATTCCATAAGCGTGCATGCAACTTTAGTCACATACATAGGTATACCGACAACCAGATGAATACATCATCACATACACCTTACCACCCTCCCAAATCTCGAGTCATAAAAGTCATTAACTTTAAAAGAAACCCAACAAAACAAAAGAAAGCTCAGTGTCACAGATCAATAAGAAGTATCATTATCATAACCCACTGAAATACAAAAGGAAAGATACGTATAATACTACTCTATATATATATAAGGAATGGTTGGTCATGGTCCCCCACCAGTCCCCACAACATAATGGTTGATATTCGCAAAAATCAAATGAGAATCATCTCAAAACCATTAGAATCATTGTTTTATAATACAACCTACAATCAACCTATCACTAACTGACTCTCTCATCAGGATTCTTTAGATCTAGCTTCTCCACAGCATCGAGGAGGTCTTCAAACGTCTTAGAACTTTGCCCATGATGCTCTAATTGCTCCTCTTATGTACCCTCTCAAATAATTCGAGGAAGTACTTCTACCAGCATCTGTCTGGGTATGTGAGCTTTCACCTCTCTCTTGTGAGCATTCCCCTCGATCGGTCTTCGTACCTTGACCAATTGGAGTATCGGTCCCCATTCCTTGAAAGCATTCCATTCTCTCTTTCCATTGGAACATCCCACATCCAGGATTACCCACCTACAAGACAATTATACAAAACCTCATAGTAGAAGGACTTACATCCATATGACAATGATTAGACCCCCGCCTACTACTTAAAAAGGGAAACTATATTAACACTCACCCCTGTGGAATGTGGACAACACCAAAATTATCGTCCATTGTTTGCTACCGTTTTGGCCGTTCTCACCTTGCAATGCCCACCTCCACATGAACATTGTTTCAAATGCTCTACCCACATTACAAACTTTTGACAAATTTGGCAATTATAATACATTCTCCCAATATTAATTCCCTTACTTGTTCTACGTATGACAAGTATAGCACCACAGTTTTCACATTTAGGATCCATATTCCTTTTAAACAAAATGCAATTACATTAGTAAACAGTTCAGTTGATCAAAAGCCATGTAATGAATCAAGATTAAAAAGAGGGAGAATAAGCAAATTGATAACCATATTTCTCTTTCATGTTCGATTATTTCCAACTGGACAGTGGCCTCACACAAAATCAAGAAAAGAAAAACAAAATCACATGGAAGGAAAGCCGGTTGTCCTATTGTTGTCTGATGCTGAATTCGAGTGATCACTATCAAAATCAGGGTTTTTACCCAAACCAGAGTGAATCACCGATGCCCACCAAAAAAAAATCTTAAATTTCATACACGGATAAATAAACCTCTTCACATTCATTCAGAGAAATAAATTTGTTCAGGAACAAACCCTTGAAGAAAGAAGGGAAAGAAGAAGTTCATGTAGTTCATTCAGAGACATAAACTTATTCAGGAACAAATCCTCGAAGAAAGAAGGGTGAGAAGAAGAAGAAGTTCAAGTAGAAAAAATAACATCATTCAGGAACAAACCCTCGAAAAAGAACATCAAACGTATATGATTCAAAAAAAAGAAAAAAAGAAAAAAAAAAAAAAGAAGAAGAAGATAAGACAGCTAAACAAACCAGGTTGGGAGCTCTTCTCAATGGATGGCAGATCTGGTTTGGGAGCTCTTCTCAACGAACCCGGAGCAGGTTGGGTGATTCGGGACCTCTTCTCAACGCAGAGGGATCAGGCTTGGGTGATTACGGAGATGGGATGCTGTCATTAGAGCAGGGAAGATGCTTGGGTGATTCGGTAGCTCTTCTCAAACGCAGAGGAGACTAGGGCTTTAGTGAGAATGAACCCGAGAGAGAGAGTAAAATTTCGCAGCAGGGATAAGTAACATTTGAAGGCTAAATTCGTAAATGAACATAAATTTTCTTTTTTAAAATTTTTATCTGAGGGGTAAAATTGTATTTCAATAAATTTAGTGATTTATGTTAGTTAAGTGGACCTAGGTGATGTTTCAGCATTCTTATGGGTGTAGATGATGTTAACGATCTTTGATGGGGTGTAGATGAAATTTTTTCTAGTATATAATATATATTATTAGTATATATTATTAGTATACTTCTTTTCCCCATTATTTTATTAGAAATTTTGGGATACTACTAAAGATGATGTTATCCATTTTATTATGGATTTTCTTGCCACAGGAGTGATGCGAAAAGAGCTCAATTGAACTTCTATCTGCCTCATTCCTAAAGTCAAGGATCTAGTTTCGGTCGATCAGTTCTGACCAATTAGCTTATGTGGAGTTTGTGTGAAGATTATCTCAAAAATTATGGCTATCAGATTGAAGCCCTTTCTTGACACTTTGATTAGTCCCTTTCAATCTGCCTTTATCCCCAATAGACTCATTTCTGATAATGTTCTCATGGCTCATGAAGTGTTTAATTTTATTAAAAGGAGGAAAGGCAAAAAAATCTTTTATGGCCCTTATAATTGATATGCAGGAGGCCTATGATAAGTTGGAGTGGACATTTATTAAGGCTTTGCTACTCAAACTGGTTTTTGTGTCTAATTGGACATTTATTGAGGTTGTTGGTGATGCACCTTATCCAATCTGTTTCTTACACTCTACTTACTAATGGAGCAGAATATGGTCATTTTTACCCTACTAAGGGCATTTAGCAGGGTGATCTTCTTTCACCAGCTCTGTTCATTTTATATACTCAGACTCTGCCTTCGATTATTAATCAATCTATGGCTAATGGTTCGATCAAAGGTATCAGTCTTCATCCTACCTCGCCATCTCTTACTCACTTGTTAATTGCGGATGATTGTCTATTGTTTTCACAAGTGAAACTTGACCAAATCACATCTCTTAAGGACTGTTTGGACGTTTATTGTTGTGCGTCTGGGCAAAGTATTAATTATAACAAGTCTTCTATTACTTTCAGCCCAAATACTCCATCCAGACTTAAGAGATGGTTCTCACGAATACTTAAAATGCCGTATGGCAGTGGTCCCTCGAAATATATGGGTTTACCATCTGAATTTGGACCGGTCAAGAGAGATGCATTCAAAACTATATTGGATAGAATCTTAAACAAAGTGGAAGGTTGGAAAGCTAACCTACTCTCCCAGGCAAGCAAGGAAGTTCTACTAAAATCAGTTGTTCTATCCATGTCTAATTATGCTTGTCCTCACTTTAAACTTCCTGTATCACATCATAATGTAATTCGGAAAGCTGCCACTAAGTTTTTTTGGCACAAGAGGGAGACCAAGAACGGGATTCCTTGGATCTCTTGGAAACGCTTATGCAAATCTAAGGAAATAGGAGGTCTTGGGCTGAGGGACCTGCTCTTACAGAACAAAGCCTTGTTGGCCAAGCTTGTAAGGTCCCCTTCCCTGGTGCGGGAGAAACGAATCATTGGTCAGCTATAACAACACATAAGCCATGAAAAACCTATAAGATTTTTTTTCCATACATAACAACATAATTAGCTAAACCATTCCATCATCCCAAAATAGTCCAAAATCATCAACTTAGTCCAATAACATTAGTTTGGTAGCGGAAACAAAGTATATAATAAATACATATCTAGTGGTCAATTAACTACGTCCAAATGTTCATTTTAAGTGCAAGCATATACATCAAAGGGTGTGGTTATCTCCTAAAAACTTGCAACCACACATACTCCAAAGAAAACAAATCAGCAACTATACACGAGTTGCATATCAAAAACAATCCTCAAAATGTGACACAAGTGCCAAGTAGTCTAGTGGCCAACTTGGTCTTCTGTACTAATAGTCTCTAGCTGTTCATTTGCGTGATCATCTGTAAAATGCATCAACAACTAAGGTAAGCAACGCTTAGTGAATAAATAACATCTTGGTAGGAAATACATGCATTAAACAATGTATCAACATCTCATAAAACACTCATAATAGATTTTCTTTAATAAGTATACATAAAAATTTTAGTACTCAATCAAGTCTCACATTTTATTGTAATTTCACATCATTCTACCATGGTCTAATGTCACATGTGTATGATTTTCTACTTTGTCTTAATTCTTTAATATCATCTGTAGATCCATGTGCTTGTTGTTTCTTTTCATTCTCAATACTCATTGGTTTGTCTTTCATCTTTACCTCACTTTCTCTATTCTTGCTTACCTTAACATCAAGCTACTGACTTATGCACATCAGGTAAAACTTTGAGTTTGAACTCACTGGATGCATCCATTTGCTTGTCCCATCATTGACTCACCAGCTGCTTCCATTTATTGTCACTTGTCTAGTTCACCAGCTGCTTCCATTTCTTGCCACTTGTTTGACTTAACGACTGCTTCCGTTTATTGTCACTAGATCAGCTAACCGGATGCTTCCGTTTCTTGCCACATGTTTGACTCAACAGCTACTTCTGTTTATTGTCACTGGTTCGGCTCACCGGATGCTCCCATTTCTTGCCACTTGCTGTCCATTTAGCTTCATTCTGTATATGAAGCTACTAATTGTATTTGGTCACCAATTGTCATTCATTGACATCTATTTCAAGTCATTGATGCCATCATATATCCTCTTGCTGTCCCTACTTTTCTTAATAAGTTAGGAGAAAATAACATTTTTCTACTATATTCTAAATCTACTTCATTTCTTCTCTTGTTTCCACTAGTGGAAACTCTTTTCTTACCTTTCTTTATTTGTGTGAAGCTCCTACAAAATCTATAGCAGCTTACTAAAGGTGTTCTGCTCACCACGTTATGGAGAAACACACAAGATATCCATCTATGAGGCTGGCTGTCCATTATTTTGTCCACTAGCCTAAATTATCATAGTTTACAACATATGTCATTGGAATAACCTCATCCCTGATAACATGGTTGCGTGCCATATACATCCTTAAGAACACACCCTACAATCATAGCAGCACCTAATTCACAATCCACCTTCAATAAACTTCTAGAATTTACCACATTTAACACCTTTTTGCACATAGTCCATAAAACATATTAACATAGTAAAGCATTCCATTGGTGCATAACTGACTACATAAACATCAAAATTAGAAAGCATTCATCACCACAACATGCGTCTATATATATTTATATTATTAGCCTACTACAAGAAGTCATTTACTCACTTTGCAATTCACAAATTCCTTGTTTACATTTTTTTAGACTTTTAACAAAATTTGAATTGCAACAAGCAATCCTTCACCTCTTACAGCCATAAAGCCATATTTTCACTTATAAAATGCATAAGCAAACCCCAAAAATGATATTAAATCTGTTGGGAAGCATTGTTTTCTTACCTGGACCTCTTGGCCAAAAATGACCTCCCTTTGGCTCAACTAAAAAATTTTCCTACTATGCTGTGCTAGCTGAAACACCTAAACATATGAGGCTTTAATTAATCTAAAAAATCTCTTTTAGCCCCCCACAATTCATCATAATGAAACCCTCTAACCTTATGTTTAGTTTCCTTATCCATTTAGGTCCCCTAGGTCGGAAACCACGTCACTTAAACACCTAAACATACTGTAACAGCAGCTTCTGTAAAATGGACCTTTAATCATTGTAAAATCCATTTGAGTGTCAAAAAACTCATGAAAAAATATCACATTTAAACCACAGATAGCTTACAAGATAATAAAAGTCTCTGAAAAAATTTTCATTAAAAACTATTTTAATTTGGCCAAAATAGTCCTATATTTTTACCTAAACCTGCTGTAACAGCATTTGCTATAAAATGAACCTTCAATCAATAATAAATTAATTTGAGTGCCCAAAACTTCATGAAAAATTACCAAATTTAGACCACATAAACTCTACAGGTGAATAAAGACTCCTAAAAAAAACCACATAAAAAACAATCGAAAATAGAGTTGGTTGCTAGCCGGGTATTTCATCAAACACCATGCGGGCAGAAAAATGCCTCCTAGTTTCCATTGGCATTGTTTCCCAGCCCCTTTTGGGCTGTAATTCCTACTCCCAACACTTCATTAAGCATAAGCACAGTATGTTAGGAGTATTTTCAATCCTCCAAATCATCTGTACATTAATCATAACCCCCATTCCATTCTTGATTTATTTTTCTTAGTAAACAAAATACATGCATTTCTGAAATTTTTTTCCCTTCTTGTTTCTATCCAAACTTTCTTCATCATCACTCCTAGTTCCTTAATTAGGCCCATAAATAGACATTGCAGGTATTCCCCATTCATAAACATCCATTTCCCTCTTTTATACATGCATAAACTCATTTTTCCCTATACTTGGTGATAGTTTTGATGAACACGGTACTGATCATCATCTCTACCGCCAAGAAACTCCAATGCCTCTGAAACCCCATTCTTCTTCCACTATCACAACATGCAATCAATTTTCCATGGTCAGAAATGAATTTAACACTTACCTGGAGTAGCTATGGCTTGATCAAAAAGGGATTTTTCTGAAATTCTAAACTATTCTGCAATTTCTTAACTTGCACGTACAGCACACTTTGCTGCAACTAACAAGCTTCCTCCATCTTTCAGCATTTGACTTCCTTGCTGAGAAGTATCTTCAAGGCTCTAAGAATCCTCTCAACTTTCTTCTAATCACAATGGCTCACTCCTTATCACCTTACTAGAGCTGAAATAAAAAACTCCTCTCAACACCCAACTCTAGGGGCCTGTTGATAAAACTTCTGCTTCTGGATTCTATGGATTCTGGCTCCCAGGGAACCATTTTGGAGTCGAAGCACGTTTGATAAGTCTGGTTGGATTCCAACTCTCATAGAGTGAACCGGATTCAGAATGGCTCCAGAATCCAAAATTTTGGAGTCATAAATACTTGCTCCAAGCTGTTGAATCAACTTTTTGAGAGAAAGAAAAGAGTCGACTCTCACATGACTCTCATTTGATCACCACCACCACCACCACCACCACAACCACCACCACCACCGCCACCACCCACCACCACCACCGCTGCCGCCACCACCCACCACTTACTTCCACCATCACAACCGCCACCACCACTACTGCCACCACCACTGCTGCCACCGGCGGCACCACCACCACCGCCACCCCCACCATTGCCATCACCATAACCACCACCACCACCACCACCACCACCACCACCACCTCTTTTGCTGTCACCTCTACCACCACCAACAACACCACCACCACCGCTGCCGCCACCACCATAACCACCGCACCACCACCCACCACCCACCACCCACCACTATCACAACTGTTTTTCTAGACTTCGATTGGGGGGATAGTGTGTTATCAAACATTTTTCTAATTCAAAGATGCTCTGGAATCCATTTCAGAATTGCATTATCAAACAAGTTTCTACTCCAAAATAATCCTGGAGTAGCTTAGAGTAGAATCCAAATTTGAACCAGAATCCAGAATCCAGAAGCAAAAGTTTTATCAAACAGGCCCTAGAGCTCCACTTTTCCCTTCACACGTTTCTGAGCTCTAACCAAAATGAAATGGTTAGATTTTTGGTTCACGTTATATATTTCTCCCTTAATTTTATCCACTAATTAACTATAGGAATTTCCTACTCTACCCTCAACCTTTTTTTTTCCCATAGCATTCTCTCACCACTGCAAATCTTTAATTTCATATCAACATTATGCATTAATACATACATATTTATTTTTTTTATATTAAGAGTCTATACATACGTTAAAATATACCAATAAATTCCTATTATAAACAAAACATTAATCTTATACATCCTAATATAATTAGTATTACTTCAAATTAAAAAAAAAAAAAAAACTATATACATTTAGTTAGGAAAATATCATTTTATACCTAGTTTGCCCAGAACCCCTCTTAACTACTCCACCAATGGTGAGCTGTCACCATTGTGGGACCCACACTCTTATAACCTAGAATAATTAAAATTCAATTTTCTTACTTCTAATGGGGTTTGATCTCACCTAGAGGCAACAATTAACACTTCGATTAAAATATTTACCATTAGTCTATTATGAATATTTTTAACAAACTAATACCTAATTTGTTTTAAAACTAGGTAGTCCTTACATATCAACTTATATGATCTCACCACAATGCACATCCAATATAAACAATGACTTTTAATATTAGTAATTTATTTAAATTCTAAAGGACCTTCATCATCATTAATTATGATATTGTAATAGCTATTTACCTCATGATGAGTAAAAAATTACCAAAATGCCCTTCTTCACTCTATAGACTGCTTCCACCTCTCACAACATGGTCAAAGTAAGTCAATAGTTACCCTAAACAACCTTCGGTGTTACAAAGCTAACCTAGCGAATGTGGCAAAATCCTAATTTTTAGTGGGCCAAATTGTTCAAATCTCTTTATTATCCCCATTGTGATTTCCTTGTTGCCCAGGTTGGTAGTCGCCCCTCTCTAGCTTGGAAAAGCATACTAGCAGCCCGAACAGTCCTGTTAAATGGGCTCATATGGCAGGTGGGGGTGGGTGATAAAATCAAAGTGTGGGAAGATAAATGGATACCTCTATCCTGGGATTCAAAATTAGACATAAAGAACTCCAGAGTGTTATATCACCTATCATAGATTTGATTGATTCTTCCACTCATTCATGGAGGCGAGAATTATTGGACACATATTTCCAACCTAAAGAAGCATCTGCCATCATAAATATCCCTCTCAATCTTTCCCTCAGGAGGATCGACTTCTTTGGAGTAGTGTTAAAGATGGTATTCTCACTATCAAAATCTGCTTACCATTTTCTCACAAATCAACAGGAAGTTCTAGATTTGGTAGCCCCTTCTTCTTCAAAAATCCCTCTATGGCGGCTTATTGATGAACCTTGAATGACACTGAGAGGGGGGGTGAATCAGTGTAAAAAAAACTTTTCCAACTTGACCCTGCTATTTCACTACTGCCTAGAACTGATGAAGAACACAACTGATGCAAACATACAAGGGTATGCAAACTACCTCGCTATCACTTAGTGGCCAGGTCTACCAGATTTGTATACTCATCCTGCAGTTCATTCCACGCACTTCACAATATACAGAAATAAAGCATTCCACCACACAGGATGGCTACATGGTCCACCACCACAGTGTGTAATGGCTAATCCACAGAGTAATGCCCAATGGGCTCTGTATCCATTTTTCAAAAAAGGCACCTGTTGAAAGCGCCGCAAGCCACTTGCTCTCTCTTCCAAGTGTGATTTCTTCCGTGTTCATACTGCTCCCACTACCATAACAGAACCGTTATTTCCTGTTGAGTGGATCTCGCGCCCCTGCCTATCATAGGATTCTTTGTTTCCAGCTCCTGTGCATCAGCTGATCGGTATCACCATCCGCCGCCTGTTCGTTAATACGTATATGGAGAGGAGGCTGATCTTGCATACAAATACGCCGATTAGTGATAGACAGAGTGAATGGTTGTCAGAAGATAATCGAATGGGGTAGAAGGGCTTGCTTGCCCTCGGGGGGTTCCATTCCGACACGATCAGTGGGACACAAGGCACTGGCTAATTGTCCTCTCTCGATTTACACATGAAAAACGACTTTAACGTGCGATAAGCTTTCCTATTGACCTCTTTCTCATTACTTGATCACAGAAAAGAGTTATTTGAATAACAATTCTTGTTTTACCAGAGTTCCTTCCGTTGGGAGCCCAAACTAGGCCTTCTGAACTCGCCCTTGGCAGGGAGATGAATATTGGTTCTTACACGAACTGGAAAAGTGGGCCGAGTGACTTACTAATTGGTTGGCCTAATTGGTTGGCCCTTTAACATCAAAGGGCCCCAATAAAGAGACATAAACAAAAGGAAAAAAAAATCTGGCATTACACTATCATTTTTTGGTTGTTAATCCGCCTGCGTATAATAGTTACAGAAGAATGATCAACAACAAGAACAGCCGTTATTTTGTGTACGCATCGTCCCTTCGTAGTTTCTGTGAGTAACTGTAAGACCCATATCGAACTAACCGATCTTACCACCTTGTACCAGGTCTACCTACCATGGTCGAGCCAAGTGGACCAAGTGCGTGAAGAAACCACAAGACCAGGTATGAAATTTAACTCAAAAACAGTCAAATATGCGTGTGTGGTCGCATGCCTAAACAGGTATGACCGACCCCACCTCAAAAGAGTCCAACCCATGACTTTTGGTCGTGGGGTCGGATGTTTTAAAAAGGTAGGGTCGATGGATTCTGCGACCCCACCTGCGACCCCACGAAAATAGTCAGAAACCGAATTTAGGAAACCTTCCTAATTCGAAGGGGGTCTTTTCTAAATTCATTGGGGCATATTATAAAGGGTTTTCCTCTATAAATAGGACGTCCCTTAGCCTCTTTCACTCCTTTAGAATCCTAATTGAAAGTGAAAGAAAGAGAATAGAAGGAAGGAAAGGAAAATTGAAGAAGAAGACCAAGGAAGAGGAAAGTTCAGAGAAAACTCTGAATCTCAGCAAACCTAAGGTATAAACCTAATTCCCTACATAAATTAAGAGCCTAGAATAGTTCATGAAGAAGATAGGATTAGGAGAAACCCAAATCATCCATCCATGGACAAATTCCAAGAGAATCCATGGAGGAAATCATTGTGGACAATGGATAGTGTATAAAAATTATAGTTTTGAGCCATAAAGCAATCATAGGAAGGACCATGATGGTAAGACAAAGGATTCAAACATGAAGGAATGGACTTAAGAGTGAAAGGTCGACCATGATACATGTAGTCGCACGTAGGGTCGCATGATATCCGACCCCACGAGACCCACATGTTCGACCACATGCCCTCGGGAAGTTCTAGAGAGGGTGTGGTCGCACGTAGGGTCGAAGTATGTCCGACCCCACCTATGACCCTATACCCTGTGGTCGCAGAATCTGAGACCCAGGTGCTACCCCACCTGCGACCCCTCAACTTTTGTAGTCTAAACTTAAGGAAATTAATTCTAATTAAAATCTATCAACTTGATTAGGTTTTTCAGTGATTTAAAAGTGATTCATAAAGCTTGGACGAGGATCTACGATCAACCAAAGGTGAGGGAACAAGACCTAAACTAATTGACTAATAATAAACTGTTTTTGTTTATTGAGTCCAATGCCATGAATGATTTTATGCTTGTATGCATGTATTGTGCATTTCACATGTCATCCAATATTCCTGCTATTAATGTTCATGCATATTTAATTTCGTTTATTTATAGCATGATGATGATGATGATGCTAGGAATAGGCATGTAAATGTATGTGTGTGGTTAGTGTGTTTGATGCGAGTGGAGCATCAGGGGGAGGACGTGACACTGTGGTTCATCCTGGTCACTAGACTCTAGCTCTATCTCTACTCAAGTCTTGTCCACTGACATCGTCGTATCGCCATTACCTTAGCAGAACTATTACGTTGTAGGGCATCAGGGAAGGTGGTCTCGGACCGTGTAGTCTCTAACTCTACCAGGGGGCCTTAGCTTTATCTCTATGGACGTATTGAGGGATGCTGGGGTGAGGCCTTGGATGCACTGTTTGACATTAGGATTGGTTAGTTGTGAGCCCAGTTGCAAGCCCTCGCCAATAGGGGCTTACGTGTTGGTATGGATAGGGCATCAGGGGAAGTGTGATGCGGTGCGATCCTAAGCACTTTAGCTCTATCCCTATTCCATGGTGGGGTGGATGTGGACGACAATGGTGTTTGATCCATTGGATGGACTTACACACCCGGGTATAGAGGTGCAGCGGCCACCAAACCTTTCTATTGCACATTGCAAACTTATGAACCAGACCAAAGATATGAATTGAATGCATGCATATGTTTGTTGCATTGTTTTGTTTGCTCACTGAGCCGTGATGTGTACTCACCCTTTCGACGTCGAATATTTTTAGTTGATGATGCAGGTACTACTATAAAAAACTATATGAAAGCTCCGATGTACGAACATGCTGCGGCGATAGATGCAGAATGGAGTCGCATGATTCATCGTGCGAGTGCAACTCATGCGTCTTCGATTAGATTTTATTTGAATTATTCAGACAATGTAATTGATTAAATTATTTTATTTTATGTCTTAGTCTTTTGAAGATAATTGGATAATTTATTTATATTACCACTGTTAGAATCAGTTCATTAGTATAAAGACTTCCGCTATTGTTTATTTACTCTGATTATGGTTGTGGATGTGTATGGTTTAAGCAAACGGACACAGTCTATTCGAGATCCTGGTTGAACCGTTGGATTATTGACGGTTCATCACACCATTCTGGTTGGTGTAGAATTGGGGTGTGACAATAACCACCGGTGTCTGCTGTTCTCATCATTCCACCGGACCTTGAGTTGCCCTACCCAAACTTGTTTGCCGTCTTGGGCTTAATGCGTCCCTAGTTTAGAAGGACGCCCCACCCCTGCTATGCTTGTCTTTGCTTGTCTTTTCACCTTTGTTATTTCTTTTCAGTTCTTTTCTTTCTTGTACTCTTTCATGTGATTGTATGGGATATTTACCTTTATGATCACAAGGTGGTGCTTGGGTAGGTCTTCTCTGATTACTTTCGGACGTGACAGGGAAGCCGGGAGGGACATAGCCAACTGAATCATTAGTCCCTCACAGGACAAAGATATTAACCCTGTATTTTCCCAGCATAAAACTGAGAGGGCATAACAATGTCAGGGTTTAGGCTAGATTGCCAGTGTCCAGCACCTACATAACACAATACAAAATAGTAGATTTGGGGTTCATAGCAATGCCCTACAGTGAAACCCAAACTAGCTAGGTATTCAACATTTATCACCTAGGCTAACATACAATGAACTCCCAAACTAGATAGGCATTCAGAGATTTTTACCTATTCTAGCATACACAGCATTGAATCAATAAACAACAAAGGAGTTAAAAACGTCTCACAACCAATGCTTCCAAGCAGTTGCCAGTATCTTTGGAGCTCCACACTGCTCTCAA
The DNA here is from genome assembly GCA_028583415.1 of Protea cynaroides. NCBI lineage: Eukaryota > Viridiplantae > Streptophyta > Magnoliopsida > Proteales > Proteaceae > Protea > Protea cynaroides. The sequence goes on along the minus strand of CM053273.1, from coordinate 44,984,141 downwards.
TAAGCTTCAACAACATTCATCATTAACAGAACTCGATTCTCTAAGCATCTCCTTACAAACAAGCATCATTCTCTCTCTTACAGCCCCACAACCACCATTGATGCACAATAAAGATTCTACCAACCTCTCATTAGCATTTAGAACACCATAAATCATAAATGGAGAGGTTGGATAGACATTCAAAGCTTCAAAACCCTAAAACACTCTCTTCTACCTTGTTTTTCCCTCTTTTCGATTTTTCATCTCTACCACCGACCTTCCGTTCATTCCCAATAGATAGGTAATTGAAAAACTCACTCACAACAACTTGAACCATCCGATTTGGATATCGTATGGCCAAGATATCACCATTTTGAAGATCGGCCATTCGATTTATTACAAATAGAATCTTTTTAGGGTTTATCATACACCCGCGAAGCACTGGGGCTGAGCCATGCTGACAGGACAAACGTGGTTGTCGAGTTCCTGTTGGCTAGAGAGGGAATCTCTCAAATCAGCCGCTGGATCTGTCTGAATAAAGCGGGATGCGCTCAGGTCCATCAGATCTATTAGATCCCGTCAGTAAGGATCGGCCTCAATTGTGGTCATCTGATCGGCATCCTTTCCACCATCATACCATGCTTGCCCCACACCGTACAGAGGGTCAACTTGAAGCAATTGACCAATAGGAACTCACGTGGGTGGATCAAAACGTAATCTCCGCGATACACTAGATCCTGCATCTTTGTGAGCTGCCAGATCTGAATTTGGGTTCCATGGATCCATCTTGCCCATCAATAGCAAATCTCAGACTTTCTAGATGCCGAAAAAGCCCATGGACTACTTCTAAAATACCCTCTGCAACCATTTATTAAAAACACAAGTTGTCTTAGGGAGAGACTAGCAGTAGCTCAATCTCTCTCCTGAGATAATGTCAAGCACATTGTGCGGATAAGGCTGGGCTTGGGGTAGAGCGCACGAGGTAGCCATGCTTGCTCACGGCAATGGGCCTATGGGCCTTGCAACCTTGCAGGCTTGCTATGTGCGGCATGGCATGCCATGTAGTACCCATGGTAGGCCTAATGGCTATGTTGTTGTGCTGCTGCCCATGGCTTGCGACTATGTGGCTGGCTACCACTGTGGTTCCACGGCCCTCAGCCAAGCTGGCTGCCATGGTGGCATACCACTTCACTGTGGGTCCCATTGTGGGTCCCACCACATCATCTTCTCTCTCCTTATTCTCTCTCCTCATTCTCTCTCTTCTGTTTCATGAAGATGCTACAATACTACTACAATACTGATAAGCACTACCACATTACCAAAAACATTGCCATATCACTAGGAACACTGTCACATCACCAGTGAGGCCCGTAGACACTCTCTCTCATCAAACTTGGCCCACTTTGCCCATTTTGCCAACAATTACAATACGAAGGCCAACACTTACTTCAAAAGATGTACAGAAGAGAGTCTGGACTTAAGTCCTTATCTAAAATTAAATCATTTTTATGGAAAGCATGCAATCAAGGTATAACCACTGGAGAGAAGCCTATTCAGCAAAATATTCGGATTGATCATAGTTGCAAAAGGTGTGGGAATGAATCTGAATCCACCTAACATTTGCTCTTGACTTCCTTTTGCCTAGGCAGTATGGTTTGGCTCAATATGGTTTGGTTCATCCTAATCCCACAAATTGCCAATATCTACTAGCATAGACCTTCCTCAATGGATTAGCAATTGGTCTTTTCTATTTATCTGTAAGTGTAAGACCCGTATCAAACTAACCCGGTCTTACCACCTTGAACTAGGTCTACCCATCACGGATGAGCCAAATGGACCAAGTGCGTGAAGGAGATCACGATCCCAGGTATTAAACTGATCCAAAAACACTTAAATTAAGGGGAGGGTCGCATACCCAGCAAGGGAGGGTCGGACCCCCCCAAGACAGAAGTCAGACCCCCAGTTTTACATGGGGGGTCGGACACTTTAGGAACCAGGGGTCGACGGGATCTCCGACCCCCCCTATCGACCCCCGGTATTCGGTAAATCTGAAAACTAGGAAAGTTTCCTAATTTCGATGGGATTCTTTCCAAATCTCAATGGGACTTATTTTAGGAGTTTCTATTCTATAAATAGGACGTCCCTCAGCCTATTTTACTATAAGACCCGCATGCCACGAACCCGGCCTAAGCTTATATTTTGTGTCGGGACCCGTCTACATATCATGGTCAAGCCAAGTGGACCAAATGTGTGAAGAAAAACTAAGACCCAATATGAAAATTTACCCAAAAATAGTCAAAATGAGGGTAGGGTCGCAGGTTTTAACAGGCAGGTCCGACCCTCCCATTGACCCTCACCATCGACCCTTAACCATGGGTCGCAGGGTCTATGAGTTATCCGACCCTCCCATCAACCCTCGGTATTCGGGAAAAACAGCACGAACCGAAAATTAGGAAACCTTCCTAATTTCGCTTGGAACCTTTCCTAAACTCAATGGGACTTATTTTGGGAGGTTTTGCCCTATAAATAGGACGTCCCTAAGCCTCTTTCACTCCTTTTACAACCTTAATTGGATTGAGAGAAAGAGAAGAGAAGGAAGAGAAGAAGAGAAGGAAAACTTGAAGAAAAGGCTAAGGAAGAAGAAGAAATTCAGAGGAACTCTGAATCTCAGCAAAACTAAGGTATGGATACATTCCCCATGATTTATTTAAGACTTTAGAATGGTTTATGAAGAGAATATGACTTAGAAGAAACCCAAATCATCCATCCATGGTTAGGTTTTTATGGAAAACCATGGAGGAGATCATTAAAACCATATAGGTGAATAAAGTATAGTTCTAAACCATAGAACATGTATAGAATGGGTTGTGGAAGTAAGCCATAGAACCCAACCATGAAAGAGAGAACGAAATATGATATTTTCAACTCAAACCATGGAGGGTTGCACCTAGGGTCGATGGCAGATCCGACCCTAGCATCGACCCTCAGTGTTCGGGAAGTTCAGATTAGGGGGACGGTCGCACCCAGGGTCGATCAGGACTCTGACCCTACCTCCGACCCTCAGTTAACAAAATAGTTTTTAAATTCTGAATAAATTCTAATTAAATTTTATCGACTTTGTTAGGTCTTCTAGCAATATAATAACATTATAAAGGTGATTCTAAAGCTTGGAAAAGTATCTATTAGCAAGCTAAGGTGAGGAAACAGAACTCTAAACTAATTAGTAAATAACAAACTGTTTTCTATTTTCTTGAGTCCAATGCCATGCTTGATTCTATGCGAATATGTTTGTAATGTGCATACAACATGTCATCCAATATTTCTATTAATTGGTCATGCATATTTACTTTATTGTTTATAACATGATGATGATGATGATAGGAATAGGCATGTAATTGTATGTGTGTGGTTGGTGTACTTGATGCGAGCGAGTATCAGGAGAGGTGTGGTGAGAACGTCAATAAACATTAACCTTTGGCGGGTCTCAGCACATTAGCTCTATCTCTACCTCAAATCTTGTGCATTAGCATCGTCGTATTGCCATTACTTTAGCAGAACTATTATGTCGTAGAGTATTAGGGGAGGTGGTCTCGGTCCTTGTAGTCTCTGACTCTATCGGGGGTCCTTAGCTCTTCTCTATGGACATTCTGAGGGATGCTGGGGTGAGGCCTTGGATACACTTTTAGCATTAGGATTGGTTAGTTGCGAGCCCAGTTTGCAGCCCTCGCTAATAGGGGCTTACGTGTTGGTATGACACTATATAGCAATAAATGTTAACCTTTGTTATATAATGTTCATGATTGGGTGCTTGTGAGTCGTCGATAAACGTTACCTTTGGGCGGCGTCTCACACTTGTGTATAGAGGCGGGGTCAATAAACGTGACCTTTGACTACCTAAACCTTTCTATTGCATATTGCAAACTTTAAACCAGACCAAATATATGAATTGACTGCATGCATATGTATTGTTGCATTGTTTTGTTTACTCACTGAGCTCAAGTTGGAGAGTTGACCCTCGCGCACGCAATTCTTTTAGTTTCTGATGTTGCAGGTACTATGATTGAAGATTATGTCTATACATACCAATATATGAACGGGTGGAGGCTATGAATGAGCAAGCTGTGGAGAACGAACATGATTCGTTAAGCGAGCGTTTCAACGGTGGATACGTTTAGTGTTTAGTTTTCATATTTGGATATTGTAATATGTATTAAGTTATGTTTTGGTTACTTGGAAATAAATAGAATATTAATTATTTGTCATGATTAGACCTCAGTTCATTATCTGTAAGACTTCCGCTATTTACTTTATTATCTCTGATTAATGTGGAATGTATTTTGGTTTATCATATGTGGGATAGCCTATTGTGAGATCTTGGTTGAACCATTGATTTATTGACGGTTCACCACACCATTCTGGATAGTCCAGAATTGGGGTGTGACAACTTGGTATCAGAGCTCTCGTAGGCCTTACCCATTAAACCTGAATACTTCCACTGGAGTCCATGAACTGAGTTAGGATAAATTAAAAGCTTTAATACAAACAAATCATAAGCACCTGTGTTGGTTGAGACAGAACTTAAACAAGACAATAATGTACATATTAAAGGTGAAATCATATATATACACTCAAACAGAAAGAGAAGACCAAAAATCATCCTAATAAACAAATAATATAGGGTATTATTTATAAGTTGGGTAATTATCCGAGTATACAAAGGATATAGTACTGTAGCAAGAAGGAAGCATCTGTACAGTAGAAATTGGAATACCGAATGGGTACTCACAAGATGTGAAACTCGATGTAGGACAGAGGAAGAAGGAAAATGGCTAGTAATGCCAAAACCCTGTAGAGATAAAGGAAAAGATCTCGGGCTAAATCCAACAGAGATAGTAGAATAATGGTCATACCTTAAGAATAAGAGTAACTACAAGAAGATAAAGCTATACCCCTGGGTAACATGGAGACTCAGAGTGAAATCCAATACACGCTAGTCCATTAACCACTGAGCATTAAGAAGAGGATGTTGCAACTTGACCCCACCACTATCAAGGTCGAGAACGGGTAATGAAAACTCATCTGAGTTGGTAATCAGATTAGAGCAAATAAAATGAGGAGAACAACCAGGCCACTCCAGCCAATCCACCTGGACTACCAAATACCTTGGCTATGGTTGTAATAAACTTGGCCCAATAAAATACAAGAGCAACAACAGATAAGACCGATTATTTAAGTTGCTATGTAAATCACTACCCAAGTTGCTGATGCTACATCAACACCTTTGGGTCAAACCAAGTACGGTACCAATTGGTAGCAACACTGTACCCCAACACCTATTAACTATAACACAGTGCCTACCATATAGCAAGTCCCAGTAATGCACACCCACGTGCAGAAGTTTGGTGCACAATAAGCAGTGTGTCAAGGTGGTCACCCTTATCAGCCACCGAAGTATGGGATAGCTGCATTATGACAGAATGATCCAACAGGGATTGAGGAATATTTTCTGAAGATGAAGCCTTAAACATTTTCAGCAAAGATCGAATCTATTGTGGCCATATGGCAAGATAGTTTATATAGAATGCGGTGCATTATTGATTTACTCTTATGATTATAGAGGATGCACATACCAGATTTTAATTTCTCGTGCCTTGACAGGATACCTTCTAGATTTAACCTGTCAATTGGAGTTATAGATATTGTTTCTTTAGTATTAGTCCTAATTATACCAAACTGAGCCACTCTCATGATCCACAACATGAACAGAGATATGAACTGAATGAACAGTTAAATTCTTAATCATGTTGAGCGTACATCTACTGATTTATACCTGATTTATTGATGTACGAAATCTTTCTCTAGATTTATACCTAATTTACTGATGTATGAAAGCTTCTCCAGATTTACTCTTGTAGTGCCTTGACCAATGGCATTATATATTCGATAGAACCTACAACCATGAGGTTAAGAACTATAAAACCTCTATGCATTTGGACCACCGTGCAACTTAATGATCTTTTAATGCCGGTTGGATTACCGATTTACTCCTGATTCTTTAAACCTAGATTCACTAGATAAAGCAAGTGTTGTCATTATGCTAAATCGACAGAAGGAAGTGAATCACTTTTGGATGAACATTTTGATTCATACACTCCCTGACCTTTGTTGATAAAGATGATTAGTGGTAATAAAATTATTGGAAGAAAGATGATTAGATTCAGATTAAATGCTATGACCAATGAACCTCAGATGAAATAATGGAGGATCTATTTTGCAATTGCTAAATGGATGGATATGAGTCATGTCTATAAAAGAGTGCATGAGCAAAAATGAGAACTATCAAGAGTAGCTAGTAAGAAAATAGATAGCCCTCAAGTAGAGTTAAAGAGGGTTATATCGGTATGAATTTTGACAAGGTAGAAGATTCCTAAAGGCAAATTTAAGAATGGATACACGGATAAGTCATGGCATAAGTAGTACTCAATTTAATACAATGATAATTGAGTTATGCCCAATGTTGAGGGATATGATTAAGTAAAGACCAAATAGTTTGGCTGAATTAATGAATTTATAAGCATATACCCTAATGCTTATAGATAGACTTGGGATATGAACTAACAATCACAAGATTTTTCGAGGTATATGGAAGAGAGAGCAAGGTAGAACATCAAGGATAAAAGAAATACAAGCTAATGAGTGCAATATGAGATTTTGATGATAGTCTTTGAAAAATCAAAAGAGATGAAGGAACTAGACAAGCTCTTAAGACCTTTACATCAGATTTTGCTAGTTCAAGCACTTTTGGACTAAATGTAGTTTTAGATGAGTGTTATGAACAATGATTGAATCATATTAATGGATGGATGAAATTTCGACGCAACCTAATTAGACTTGAGATGGCAGACTTTAACGTCATCTTAGGGATAGACTGGCTGTCTCAACACTCTACAAAGTTGTTATGTGCATAAAAGAGGTTATCATTCAAGAATAAAAATGATATATAATTTAGTATTATTGGAAGTATGTTGCCTGGGAAGTGAAAGCTGATCCTCTCTATGCTAAGGGATAAGAGATGCTTTGAAGAGAAATGAGTTGGATATATAGTATATGTGGTATACGTTACCAAAGAAGCACCACAGATGACAGTTATTGATGTGATGCATAAATTCCCTGATGTGTTTCCAGGAGACTTACCGGGTTACCACCTGATCGTGCGACCGAGTTCGTCATCGGCTTGTTACCAAGGACGATACTTGTGTCAAAGGCACCTGTAGAGTAGCTCCTATGGAGTTGAAAGGATTGTGACTCAACTACAAGAGTTATTAGACAAGGGTTCTAATCAGCTAAGTATTGCATCACGGAAAGTGCCAACGCAACTCGTGAAGAAGAAGGACGGTAGTGTCAGATTATGTATAGACTACCGGGAACTAAACAAGCTCACGATCAAGAATCAATATCTACAACCTCAGATCAATGACTTGTTTAACTAGTTGCAAGGAGCAAAGGTATTTTCTAAGGTTGATCTTCGATCAAGATATCCTCAGCTGAAGAATTTGGACAGCGATATCTCGAAGATAGCTTTTAAAATTGGGATTGACCAATTATGAGTTCTCAATTATGACGTTTGGATTAACCAATGCCCTTACATCTTTTGTGGAACGGATGAACTGGGTGTTTCATGACATGTTGGACACGTCGATCATAGTTTTCATAGATGATATTTTGGTTTATTCCAAGAATGAAGCAACTCATACAACGAATTTTAGAACAGCTTCATAACAGCTAAGAAGGGAAAAACTTTATGCCAATTCCAAGGAATATGAGATCCGATTAAACAAAATGATCTTATTAGATCAAGTAGAGTCATAAAAAGGAATAAAGTGGACCCTATTAAGGTAGAGGTAATCATATGGTGAGAAACACCTAAAGAGTATTGCGAAGATCAGAAGTTTCTTGGGTTTAGCTGGTTATTACTGACAATTTTGGAGGACCACTCTAAGATCGCAAAACCTCTTACCAAGCTAACCAGGAAGGGAGAGGAGTTTAATTTAACTGACAAGGGTGAAAAATATTTTCAGATTCTGAAGTAAGATTGATATCAGCTCCCATCTTGATCGTTTCGGCACCAGGGAAACCTTTTACCCTATCCATTGGAGCTTTTGGATTGGATCTAGGATGCGGGTTGATGTAAGGTAAATAAGCGATTTCATATGCTTTAAGAAAACTGAAAGAGCATGAGAAGAGTTACCCAACTCATGATTGGAGTTACCGGTGATGAATTATGCAATCAAGACTTGTAGACATTATCTAAACGGAGAATAATTTTAGGTTAAGAGTCCTATTTATCTCTTCATCAGAAAGAGTTGAACATGAGGATAGGAAAATGGTTTGAACATTGAAGGATTAAGACCGTGATATTCAAGGTCACTGAGCAAGGCTAATGTAGTAGCTAAGCCTTAAGCAAAAAGGGATTATGAGGTCTGAAGAAGGACCGAGTATAAATGTTGCCTTATGTTCTGCAGCAACAGATTCAGATTTGGAAAAGAGTAACATATAATAGAAGCTAGTGATGATCCAATCGAGCGGAAACTTATGGATGAATTATGAAACAATAGTTCGGTTGTGTTTATGGCAGTAAAAATCATCTCTGAATTGGTGGATGAAATAAAAGTAGCAATTTTGTTAAATCTGTATATAAGAATAATGTCAGGAGATTCAGATAAAGAAAAACCTAACCCTGACTTACTTTGGATGCGAAGATAGTACTCAGATACAGAGGCAGATTCTGAATACATGAAGATAAAGACTTGGATACTATGAAGAGGATAATGATAAGAGTCCATTGTATTCAATATTCAGTACATACTAGAGTACCAATATGTATCATGACATGAAGAGATTATTTTGGCAGAAAGGGAATGGAAGTGGTTGTGGATAGATGCATGTTTCAGTAATTGAATTATCAGCAAGTAAAGGCTGAAAGACAAAGACCAACATGGCTACAACAATAACTATCAAAGCCAGTCGGGAAGTGAAACTGCATTACAATGAACTATGTCACAGATTTTCCACTGACTCCTAGATCGGTTGACGCAGTATGGGTGATAGTTGATCGCCTTATGTAGATAGCTCATTCCATTGCTATACGACCTCGGTATGCTTTAGAGCGGCTAACTAAGCTATATATGGATAGTATTGTCAGATTGAATGGTATGCATGATAGCTTAGTGTCGTCCAGAAGCTCATGCTTTATCTTGAAGTTTTGGGAGAATCTACAAAAAACAATGGGAACAAAGTTAAAGTTTAGTACCGCATTTTACCTTAAACCGAAGGACAGGAGCGGACTATACAGATCCTAAGAGATATGCTCCGAGCTTGTAAAATTGATTTCAAGGAACTTGAGTTGAGAAGTTACCATGAATTGAAGTTGCTACTATGCTACCATGTTAATGTTACCTATAAAGCATGGTGCGGTAGGAATGTCAAATTCTTTTGTTTTGGAATGAAGTTGATGAATAAAGAGTTTTAAGACCTGAGCCTATTGAGGAAACCTATCAAGTAGCAGACAAGATCAAAGAAAAGGTCCAGAATAGCTGAAGTTGTCAGAAGAGACACCAAGACCTCGAGTTCGCCATAAGTGACAAAGTATTCTTGAGGATATCACTTATGCAAGAAGGAAAGTAGTATTCTATATGTGCGTCGAATCTTATAAACTTTGGAGAGAAGTAGAAAAGTTGCATATCAATTAGCGTTACCGCTATTCATGTCTAGTGTGCATGATGTATTTTGTGTGTCTCTATTGAAGAAATACATTGGAGATCCATATCAAAGGTATTGACCACGGAATCACTGGATTAGATAGAATGTTTAACTATTGAAGTGGTACCAGCCTAGTTCACTAGTGGAAAGGTACAATATTTCCAAAACTAGGATAATTATTATATGAAGATAATCTGACGAAGACAAGACGTGGAGAAGATGGCATGCAAAGAATAAAATGCAATGCGAAAATATAATTTTCACCTATTGACTCCGAAGTAAATTCAAATTTTGAGGACAAAATTTATTTTAAGGATGGGAGAGTTGTAAGATCCGTACTTTCAAATTTCGAGGAAGAAATTTCTTTTAAGGGTGGTGGAGTTGTAAGACCCGCACGCCTCGAACCAGGCCTAAGCTTATATTTTGTGTCGGGACCCATCTACATATCATGGTCGAGCCAAGTGGACCAAATGTGTGAAGAAAAACCAAGACCCAATATGAAAATTTACCCAAAAACAGTCAAAATGAGGGTAGGGTCGTAGGTTTTAACAGGCAGGTCCGACCCTCCCATCGACCCTCACCATCGACCCTCAACCATGGGTCGCAGGGTCTATGAGTTGTCCGACCCTCCCATCGACCCTCGGTATTCGGGAAAAACAGCACGAACCGAAAATGAGGAAACCTTCCTAATTTCGATTGGAACCTTTCCTAAACTCAATGGGACTTATTTTAGAAGGTTTTGACCTATAAATAGGACGCCCCTAAGCCTCTTTCACTCCTTTTACAACCCTAATTGGATTGAGAGAAAGAGAAGAGAAGGAAGAGAAGAAGAGAAGGAAAACTTAAAGAAAAGGCTAAGGAAGAAGAGGAAATTCAGAGGAACTCTGAATCTCAGCAAAACTAAGGTATGGATACATTCCCCATGATTTATTTAAGACTTTAGAATGGTTTATGAAGAGAATATGACTTAGAAGAAACCCAAATCATCCATCCATGATTAGGTTTTTATGGAAAACCATGGAGGAGATCATTAAAACCATGTAGGTGAATAAAGTATAGTTCTAAACCATAGAACATGTATAGAATGGAGTGTGGAAGTAAGCCATATAACCCAACCATGAAAGAGAGAACGAAATATGATATTTTCAACTCAAACCATGGAGGGTCGCACCTAGGGTCGATGGCAGATCCGACCCTAGGATCGACCCTCAGTGTTCGGGAAGTTCAGATTAGGGGGAGGGTCGCACCTAGGGTCGATCAGGACTCCGACCCTACCTCCGACCCTCAGTTAACAGAATGGTTTTTAAATTCTGAATAAATTTTAATTAAATTTTATCGACTTTGTTAGGTCTTCTAGCAATATAATAACATTATAAAGGTGATTCTAAAGCTTGGAAAAGTATCTATTAGCAAGCTAAGGTGAGGAAACAGAACTCTAAACTAATTGGTTAATAACAAACTGTTTTCTATTTTCTTGACTCCAAAGCCATGCTTGATTCTATGCGAATATGTTTGTAATGTGCATACAACATGTCATCCAATATTTCTATTAATTTTTCATGCATATTTACTTTATTGTTTATAACATGATGATGATGATGATAGGAATAGGCATGTGATTGTATGTGTGTGGTTGGTGTACTTGATGCGAGCGAGTATCAGGGGAGGTGTGGTGAGAACATCAATAAACGTTAACCTTTGGCGGGTCTCAGCACTTTAGCTCTATTTCTAACTCAAGTCTTGTGCATTAGCAATGTCGTATCGCCATTACTTTAGCAGAACTATTATGTCGTAGAGTATCAGAGGAGGTGGTCTCGGTCCTTCTAATCTCTGACTCTACCAGGGGGCCTTAGCTCTATCTCTATGGACATTCTGAGGGATGCTGGGGTGAGGCCTTGGATACACTTTTGGCATTAGGATTGGTTAGTTGCAAGCCCAGTTTGCAACCCTCGCCAATAGGGGCTTACGTGTTGGTATGGCGCTATATAGCAATAAACGTTAACCTTTGTTATATAATGTTCATGATTGGGTGCTTGTGAGTCGATGATAAACGTTACCTTCGGGCGGCGTCACACATTTGTGTATAGAGGCGGGGTCAATAAACGTGACCTTTGACTACCTAAACCTTTCTATTGCATATTGCAAACTTTAAACCAGACCAAAGATTTGAATTGACTGCATGCATATGTATTGTTGCATTGTTTTGTTTACTCACTGAGCTCAAGTTGGAGAGCTGACCCTCGCGCGCGTAATTATTTTAGTTTCTGATGTTGCAGGTACTATGATTGAAGATTATGTCTATACATACCAATATATGAACGGGTGGAGGCTATGAATGAGCAAGCTGTGGAGAACGAACATGGTTCGTTAAGCGAGCGTTTCAACGGTGGATACATTTAGTGTTTAGTTTTCGTATTTGGATATTGTAATATGTATTAAGTTATGTTTTGGTTACTTGGAAATAAATAGAATATTAATTATTTATCATGATTAGACCTCAGTTCATTATCTGTAAGACTTTCGCTATTTACTTTATTATCTCTGATTAATGTGGAATGTGTTCTGGTTTATCATATGTGGGATAGCCTATTGTGAGATCCTGGTTGAACCGTTGGTTTATTGACGATTCATCACACCATTCTGGATAGTCCAGAATTGGGGTGTGACATTTACCCCTTTTACAACCCTAATTGAATTGAGAGAAAGAGAAGAGAAGGAAGAGAAGGAAAAGAGAAGGAAAGAAGGGAAGAAAGCAAAAGGAGAAGAGTTACAGAGAAGGAGTATTCTTCTCAGGTATGGATACTAATTCCATGATTTGCTAAAGACCTTAGGATAGATTATGCAGAGAGTTTGATCTTGGAGAAACCCAAACCATCAACCTATGGTTAGGATTTTCATGAAAAACCATGGGGAAAAATCATGAAAGCCATATAGGTGGTAGAATCATGGTTCTAGACCATAGAACATGTGTAAAATGGATTATAGGAGCAAGCCATAGGACCCCAAACACAAAGAAGGGATTTAAGGAAGAAAATCGACCAAAACCCACAGGGGGTCGCATGGGGGTCGATGGCCAATCGACCCTACCAGACCCTGAGCATCGACCCCCAGTGTTTGGGAAGTCCAGAATAGGGGTGGTCGCACCCAGGGTCGATCGTTACTCCGACCCTACCTCCGACCCCCAGTTAAAAATATGGTTTTTAAATTCAGAATTAATTCTAATTAAATTGTATCGACTTTGTTAGGTCTTCTAGTAATATAATAATAATATAAAGGTGATTTTAAAGCTTGTAAGAGGATCTATTAACAAGCTAAGGTGAGGAAATAGAACTCTAAACTAATTGGTTAATAACAAATTGTTTTCTCTTTTCTTGAGTCCAATGCTATGCTTGATCCTATGCGAATATGTTTGTAATGTGCATACAACATGTCATCCAATATTTCTATTATTTGTTCATTCATATTTACCTTATTGTTTATAACATGATGATGATGATGATGATAGGAATAGGCACGTGAATGTATGTGTGTGGTTTGTGTACTTGATGCGAGCGAGTATCAGGGGAGGTGTGATGGGAACGTCAATAAACGTTAACCTTTGTCGGGTCTCAGCACTTTAGCTCTATCTCTAACTCAAGTCTTGTGCATTAGCATCATCATATCGCCATTACTTTAGCAGAACTATTACGTCGTAGAGTATCAGGGGAGGTGATCTCGGTCCTTGTAGTCTCTGACTCTACCGGGGGGCCTTAGCTCTATCTCTATGGACGTTCTGAGGGATGCTGGGGTGAGGCCTTGTATACACTTTTTGGCATTAGGATTGGTTAGTTGCGAGCCCAGTTTGCAATCCCTCGCCAGCAGGGGCTTACGTGTTGGTATGGCACTGTACAACAATAAACGTTAACCTTTGTTGTACAATGTTATGGTAGGGTGGATGGGGACGACAATAAACGTTAACCTTTGGGCAGACTTCCACACCCTGTGTATAGAGACGGGGTCAATAAACGTTAACCTTTGACCACCCAACCTTTCTATTGCGCATTATAAACTTTAAACCAGACCAAAGATATGAATTGACTGCATGCATATGTATTGTTGCATTGTTTTGTTTTCTCACTGAGCCATGATATGTGCTCACCCCCTCGACGTCGAATATTTTTATTTGATGATGCAGGTGCTACAGTTGAAGATTATGTCAATGCTCCGGTGTATGGGCATGTAGCGGCGATGGAAGTTGAAGATGAAGTGGATACACATGACCCATCTTGCGAGTGCAACTCATGTGTCTTCGATTAGATTTTTAGTTTTTTTTATTTGGATTTAGGAAAGACATGTATTTGATATTTATTTATGTCTTAGTTGATACAGAATAATTTACTATTTAAATATTAATATCACAGTAGATTCTCAGTTTATTTTACTATAAGACTTCCGCTATTGTGTATTTACTCTGATTATGAATATGGATGTATGAGGTTTAGATAAAACGGATTCCGCTTGTCCGAGATCCTGGTTGAACCGTTGGTTTGCTAGCGGTTCGTCACACCATTCTAAAGTGTGTGGAATTTGGGTGTGACAACTTGGTATCAGAGCATCTCAGGCCGTGTCCACTAAACTGGCATACATTCACGATAAATTGTGAACTGAGATAGGATAAAAGTAAAAACTGTAATATTAACACACTATAAGCACAAGTGATGTTTGAGACCAAATTTGAAAAGAAAATAATGCATCTATTAAAGGGAAAACAATTTTAAATACAATGAGAGGGAAACAAACGTACATACATAGCTAAGGCAGAGTACAGTCCACAACCCGGACAGTTACTCTGTAGTACAAAAAAAAATAGATACAATCATGAAGCTGGAGGTGAAGGAGGAGGCGGTGCCTCACGATCCCTGTCATAATTCTCAGCGTAGACTCTAGTCAACTAGGCTATCTGAGTCTGGGTCGTCTGAAGACTAGCTGTAAGATCAGCTACCCGCTGATTAGTCCCGCGCTGAGCACCCAAAAGCTCCTCCATCCGCATATTTAACCGGCGCTGAGCCTCTATGAGCTCTCCCATCCTCATGTCTGATGTTCGCTGGGTGTCTAGTAGCTCATCCACTCTCACCCGCTGAGCGTCTAGTAACTCCCCCATCCTCAGATCAGATATGCACTGAGCCTCTCTGATCTCATGCAATATCTCCATCATATCAGGCGGTGGGTGAGAAGGACCTGCCGCATGTGAAGGACCAGCCGCATGTGAAGTACTATCTCCAGCCGCATGTGTAGGTGAAGGAGGTGGTATAGAGTCTACATCCATGTACATACGGTCATCATCACCAACAGGCTCCGTATGAACTCCAGCGGCGGCAACAGCTGCCTCAGCATCAGCTATCTCTACGCGAGTGCGAGGGCGCACCATCGCGTTCCTCTCCTCATCACTGACCTGAGCATCCTGCATGCCCATCTTGCAAATAGCCTCCCAATCTAGAGGTGATGAGAGGGACTTCTCCTGAATCTTCTCATCTACTAAATCAACCCCCAGGCAGGTAAGAAAGATAGTGATCATACGTCCGTAAGGAAGGTTACCAGTGTGACTGGGCAATGTAGCAGTGATCATGGTACGCATGATGATGTACGGAAGGCAGACAGGCTGCCTAGTGCAAATACTGTATAGAAGATACTGGGTCAGTTGGGAAACCCTCTAGTAATGACCACTCTGTGGGATCAGGTTATGCTGAATGATTTTGCAATATACCCGTGGAGCTGGACGCATATAACATGCCGTCATCTGCCAGCGATCAGGTCGTAGGAGCTGAATATCGATCTCGGCCCTCATCTGTAGAGAGAAGAACTGGGGCTCTCTAGGAGCACAAAAAACCATGGGGCCATCATAGGAAATGCCCAGTAGGTCGGCCAGTTGTCGATAATCAAATGAGATGTTCACCCCTTTGACGTAGCTCGTGATGCGCAGCTCATTACCCCTCTCAACATCATTGTAATCCCCCACTACCTGGAGGTTACAATAAAACTGGCGTACCAAATCCGGACGGGTGCACCCGTCGTAAGTAATGACTGGGAGCCAACCCATATCACCAAATGCTCTCTCCACATTGAACAGGGCCAACTCAGCCAAGTTCACCATACGACCACCCTCCACTTTCTTGTGAGCGAAGTGGGCATACTGTGCCTCAGCTTTGTTGGAGCGGAAACGAAGAGGATCACGGACTCTGGGTACTTTGGTACGGGCCATGATATCTGCAAATAAGAAAGAAAAACAGATAGTATGTTAGTAGGGTAGAAAAAATCTGAAATTTTGACATTATAACGACGTAAGTTGGCCAAAAGCCTCACTTGTCACCCACACACGGGGGCAGGAGGACTTACGTGGGTTCTAACATATCCTACAACACTCACACAGTAGGAAATTCTAACTAATGGAATCCAATTTGAAGAAATTACGAGAAATCAAAAATTTCGACAAATTATGGCAAAAAGAGCAAAATCCAAGTTTCTCGATAACCAACCGTTGAAACTCAAAAAATTTTGAGGGCTTTCGTTCCTCGAGTCACCAATAACAAAAGCCCCCAATAAAAATCGAATTTTTAAGGTTGGAAAAAGTTTAATTTGAAAATACAAGATAAATGGGCAAAATTCTAGAAATGAAAACCTAAAAACAAGTAAAAATGAGAAGACATACCTGTAGGAATGATGTGGACGTCGAAACACGGAACCGAAATGACCAATGTAGCGGAGTGGCACTGTAGCAACTCAGAGGTGGAAGACGAGTCGAAACGGGGAAGGAATAATGGGAAATGAACCCAGAATCGGACCTTAAAAATCTAAATTTTGGTCCGGGGGTCGGAGAACTCGACCAGGATAATCGACCCCCACATCGACCCCCATATCGACCCCCAGCTCTCGGGAATCTGACAGGAAACCAGGGGTCGCACCTGGGGGGTCGGACACCCATCGACCCCCGCATCGACCGTCGACTCTCGGGAAGAATAGGTACATTCCCAGGGTCGGATACTGAGGGTCGGACATACCATCGACCCCCACCATCGACCCTGCATAGAAAAGACAGTATTTTTCACAGAATGATCTGGAAATTTTGAAAATAACATCGGTTAGCGTGCCTACATGAAGTATAAATGATTGCCTCACGTTTGTTAATGATTTTCAGCATCACCAATATCAGAGGAAGATGGCTAGACGTAGAGTAACCAGGCCGAGCCAAAACGTAGTTCCACCACCACCACCCGTGGAGGAAACCAGCCAAGAAAATATATACGCACAGGGTAATCCGCAAGTTGCACCACCAGTAAATCCGGTTCAGGCGAATCCTACAAACTTGCCACCTCCACCACCGGAGTTAGCAACCGTGGTTATGAACTTAGCGCAACAGCTGCAACAAATGCAATACGCATAGGCTCAAATACAAGCAGCAATGGGGATTATGTTCTAGGAAGCACATGCTACACCAATGCCGACTGGACAAACCAGTGCAGCACCGATGGGTAACCACCCAGCACCTCAAACACCTCAACCACCAGCTATACAGATTCCAGTACCAGGTCCAGAAGCAGCTCAGGTTAATTATCAGTATCCATAACCTATGTTTGGGGCATACCCCCAAAATCAGATGGATCACTCTTGACTGGTTGAGAGATTCTTGAAGATGAAGCCCAAGGAATTTAACGGTAAACCGTCTGATCCTTTATGGCCAGCACATTGGATCGACGAGATGGAGAGAAATTTTCTTATGATGACTATTACATAAGAAGAAAAGGTATTATGTGACACCTTCATGCTAAAAGGCGATGCACATCATTGGTGGAAATCGACCAGGACCTATCTATTAACCAAGCACGCCTTATTGACCTGGTCTATTTATAAAGAAGCTTTCTTTGAGAAGTATTTTCCCCGAAGCTTCAAAGATTCTATGGAGAAGGAGTTACTGAGTTTATATCAGGGTCAGATGTCCGTGGATGCATATCAACAGCGTTATGAGGAGCTGTTTTTCTTTGCACCACTCAGTATGCAAGAAGAATACACTAAGACCCGTAGGTTTGTCACGGGACTTAGAGGAAGCATCAGAGAGCATGTTCTGGGTTTGGAGAAGAAAATATACAACGAAACTGTACAAATTGCTCGAGTTATAGAATCGAGCCAGAAGGAGAGTTACCTTACACAAAATAGAAGTATAAAAAGGCCAACCGGAAATTCTTATAATGGAGGGAATAACAGGACATTTAAACCCTTCCGTGCTCAAGGCTTTGCTACTGCACCCAAGACTACCCCAGTAACTCAACAGCAACCAAAGCCAAATTCTGAAGGTCCAAAATATTATAACTGCAACTAAGCGGGACATATGGCAAGGGAGTGTCCTAAGCCCAAGAAGCAGTTACATCAAGGACGAGTATATGCTGTTACATCTGAGGATGCTGCCGCATCACCCGATGTGGTCACAGGTATGACTGAAACTTTTTTTTAAGTTGTATTACATTGTATGAGCATGTAGACTAAGAAAAGTAAATCACAGGTATCGTACCTATAAATGGCATACCCGCCAGAGTACCCTTCGACTCAGGAGCTACTCATTCTTTTATATCTGTGTCATTTGGAAAGAAGCTGAATTTATCCATAAAAACATTAGAATACAAAATACTTGTATGGTCACTGATGGGGTTAGAAGTGGAGTTAGAAAAAGGCTATGGGCCATGTCCAGTTCTCATTGGAGAGAAAACCTTAGATGCAACCTTGATCCAACTTGGGATGGCAGACTTTGACGTCATCTTGTCTTGGGAATGGACTGGTTAGCTCGGCATTCTGTGAACCTACTATGCGCTGAAAAAAAGCTAACATTTAAAGACAAAGAAGGAGCAGAATTCAATTTTGTGGGAACCAAACTTCCCCGTAAACGCAAGCTCATACTCTCAGCACTAAAGGCTAAGAAGTTCCTTGAGAAGGGAGCAGTCGGGTATCTAGTATCAATGGTCGACCTCACAAGGAAGCACCACAGATGGAAGATATTGATGTCGTGCGGGACTACCCCGATATATTTCCTGAGGAACTACCAGGATTATCACCCGACCAAGCCACAGAGTTTGTGATAGATCTTATACCTGGAGCCGCACCCGTATCAAAAGCACCCTACCGAATGGCTCCTACGGAACTAAAGGAATTAAAAGTACAACTACAGGAACTACTGGACAAGGGTTATATTCGACCCAGTATATCACCATGGGGAGCGCCAGTATTGTTCGTAAAGAAGAAGGATGGTAGCGTTTGATTATGTATCGACTATCGGGAGTTGAATAAACTGACAATCAAGAATCGATATCCACTACCTCGGATCGATGACTTGTTCGATCAGTTGCAAGGAGAAAAAGTATTTTCTAAGATCGATCTTCGGTCAGGCTACCATCAGTTGAAGATTAAAGAGGGCGATATTCCTAAGACAGCTTTCAGGACCAGATATGGACATTATGAGTTCTGATCATGTCTTTTGAATTAACAAACGCACCAGCAACTTTCATGGAACTTATGAATCGGGTTTTCCACGATATGTTGGATACGTCGGTTATTGTATTTATTGATGATATATTGGTATATTCCAAGGACAAGGAAACCCATATTAAGAATCTAAACGCCACTCTACAACGTTTAAGGAAAGAGAAGCTATATGCCAAATTTACCAAATGTGAGTTTTGGCTAAGTGAAGTCGCCTTCCTAGGCCATGTAGTATCCGCTGAAGGAATCAAAGTGGATCCCAGCAAGATCGAGGCTATTGTAAGTGGGAAGCACCAAAGAGCGTTACAGAAACTAGAAGTTTTATGGGTCTCGCTGGTTATTATCAGAGATTTGTGGAAGACTATTCTTGGATTGTCGTACCTCTCACCAGTCTGACTAAGAAAGGTGAAAAGTTTGTGTAGACGGATAAATGCGAGAAGAGCTTCCAAACATTGAAGACCAGATTGATATCCGCCCCGATTTTGACCATTCCCGTTCTCGAACAGCCATTTACCCTGTACACTGATGCGTCAGGAATGGGATTAGGATGTGTGCTTATGCAAGGAGAACAAGTAGTTGCTTATGCCTCAAGATAGTTAAAGACACATGAGAAAAATTATCCCACTCATGATTTGGAGTTGGCAGCAGTAGTACATGCTGACAAGATATGGAGACATTACCTATACGGAGAGAAGTTCCAGATTAAATCGGACCATAAAAGTCTTACTTATTTATTTAATCAAAATGAGTTGAATATGAGACAAAGAAAATGGCTGGAACTATTGAAGGACTATGATTGTGATATCCAGTATCATCTGGGGAAAGCTAATGTAGTAGCGGATGCGTTGAGTAGAAAGGCAATGATAAAATCTCAAGGAGAGGTTAGCACAACTGCAGCAATGTGTACTATCGGAATGGTATTTAATCATGGCAATGAGCAGTATGTGATAGATACACCGGATGGATCAGCCAACCAAGGGTTTATTCATCGGTTTTCAAATATGTTCACTGCATTGAAGATTATACTGGATATAATTGATGAAGTGAAGACAGCTATCAAATCAGACCCTTATCTGAGAACGGTACAAGAAGACATCGAAAAAGGTAGAACTAACCCTGAGTTCACCTTGGACGAAGAAAAGATATTGAAGTACAAGGGAAGAATATGTGTATCCGAAACAGAAAGTGTGGACATTAGACACCGACTGATGAAAGAAGCCCATACCACCATCTATTCGATACATCCTGGAAGTACAAAAATGTATCATGATCTAAAGAAACTATATTGGTGGAGAGGAATGAAAGCAGATGTAGCTAAGTTTGTGTCTCAATGCCTAAATTGTCAGAAAGTAAAGGCTGAACGACAAAGACCTGCAAGACTGTTACAGCCGTTACCGGAACCAGCATGGAAATGGGACTGCATCACCATGGACTTCGTCACAGGGTTACCATTAACTCCTCGAGTAGTTGACGTAGTTTGGGTGATTGTAGATCGCTTGACAAAAATAGCTCGCTTTATACCGATACGACCTCAGTATACACTAGAGAGGTTAGCAAAGCTGTATGTGGATAATATTATTCGATTACACTGTGTCCCAGAGAGCATTGTGTCCGATAGAGATCCACGATTTACTTCCAAGTTTTGGGAAGGTTTGCAAAAGGCTATGGGTACAACATTGAAGTTTAGTACTGCATTCAATCCACAGACAGATGGACAGTCAGAGCGTACAATTCAGATTCTAGAAGATATGCTATGAGCATGTGTAATTGATTTTAAAGGATCGTGGGATGAAAAGCTACCACTAATCGAGTTCGCTTATAACAATAACTATCAGGCTACTATACAGATGTCACCCTATGAAGCACTGTATGGCAGGAAGTGTCGAACTCCTTTATTTTGGAATGAAGTTGGGGAACGTAGTCTCGTTGGACCAGAATTTATTGAAGAGACTTGTTGAGTGGTCAACATTATCAAGGAAAGAGTTAGAACAGCCCAGAACGTCAGAAGCAATATGCTGATACTCGACGTAGAGATCTTGAGTTCGTCGTGGGTGATAAAGTATTCTTGAAGGTATCGCTTATGCGAGGTCTGAGACGGTTCAGACAAAAAGGGAAACTAAGTCCAAGATATGTCGGGCCATATGAGATTCTAGCTAAGCGTGGGAAAGTGGCTTACCAGTTAGCACTACCACCATCAATGTCAAGTGTGCATGACGTATTTCATATTTCCTTATTGAAGAAGTATGTCAAAGATCCAACGCACGTTCTGACAGTAGATCTACCTGATTTAACTGAAGATTTGACTTTTGAAGTAACACCAACTGAAATCACCAGACAAAAGGTTCAACGACTATGCAACCGAGATATCTATTATGTCAAGGTCACTTGGAGAAGTAGAGACATGGAAGAAATTACATGGGAAGAAGAGAATGCTATGCGAAAGCAATACCCTCACTTATTCGACTTAGAAGGTATGAACAATTTCGAGGATAAAATTTTTATAAGTAGGGGGGAGTTGTAAGACCCGTATCAAACTAACCCGGTCTTACCACCTTGAACCAGGTCTACCCATCATGGATGAGCCAAATGGACCAAGTGCGTGAAGGAGATCATGATCCCAGGTATTAAGCTGACCTAAAAATACTTAAATTAAGGGGAGGGTCGCATACCCAGCAAGGGAGGGTCGGACCCCCCCAAGACAGAAGTCAGACCCCCAATTATACATGGGGGGTTGGACACTTTAGTAACCAGGGGTCGACGGGATCTTCGACCCCCCTATCGACCCCCGGTACTCGATAAATCTGAAAACTAGGAAAGTTTCCTAATTTCGATGGGATTCCTTCCAAATCTCAATGAGACTTATTTTAGGAGTTTCTATTCTATAAATAGAATGTCCCTAAGCCTCTTTTACTCCTTTTACAACCCTAATTGAATTGAGAGAAAGAGAAGAGAAGGAAGAGAAGGAAAAGAAAAGGAAAGAAGAGAAGAAAGCAAAAGGAGAAGAGTTGCAGAGAAGGAGTATTCTTCTCAGGTATGGATATTAATTCCATGATTTGCTAAAGACCTTAGGATAGAGAATGCAGAGAGTATGATCTCAGAGAAACCTAAACCATCAACCTATGGTTAGGTTTTTCATGGAAAACCATGGGAAAAAATCATGAAAGCCATATAGGTGGTAGAATCATGGTTCTAGACCATAGAACATGTGTAGAATGGGTTATAGGAGCAAGCCATAGGACCCCAAACACGAAGAATGGATTTAAGGAAGAAAATCGATCAAAACCCACAGGGGGTCGCATGGGGGGTTAATGGCCAATCGACCCTACCAGACCCTGAGCATCAACCCCCAGTGTTCGGGAAGTCCATAATAGGGGTGGTCGCACCCAGAGTCGATCATTACTCCGACCCTACCTCCGACCCCCAGTTAAAAATATGGTTTTTAAATTCAAAATTAATCCTAATTAAATTCTATCGACTTTGTTAGGTCTTCTAGCAATATAATAACAATATAAAGGTGATCTTAAAGCTTGTAAGAGGATCTATTAGCAAGCTAAGGTGAGGAAACAGAACTCTAAACTAATTGATTAATAACAAATTGTTTTCTATTTTCTTGAGTCCAATGCTATGCTTGATCCTATGCGAATATCTTTGTAATGTGCATACAACATGTCATCTAATATTTCTATTATTTGTTCATGCATATTTACCTTATTGTTTATAACATGATGAAGACGATGATGATTGGAATAGGCATGTAAATGTATGTGTGTGGTTGGTGTACTTGATGCGAGCAAGTATCAGGGGAGGTGTGATGGGCACGTCAATAAATGTTAACCTTTGTCGAGTCTCAGCACTTTAGCTCTATCTCTAACTCATGTCTTGTGCATTAGCATCGTCGTATCGCCATTACTTTAGCAGAACTATTACGTCGTAGAGTATCAGGGGAGGTGGTCTCTGTCCTTGTAGTCTCTGACTCTACCGGGGGGCCTTAGCTCTATCTCTATGGACGTTCTGAGGGATGCTGGGGTGAGGCCTTGGATACACTGTTTGGCATTAGGATTGGTTAGTTACGAGCCCAGTTTGCAAGCCCTCGCCAGCAGGGGCTTACGTATTGGTATGGCACTGTACAACAATAAACGTTAACCTTTGTTGTACAATGTTATGGTAGGGTGGATGGGGACGACAATAAACGTTAACCTTTGGGCGGACTTCCACACCTGTGTATAGAAGCGGGTCAATAAACGTTAACCTTTGACCACCCAACTTTTCTATTGCGCATTGCAAACTTTAAACCAGACCAAAGATATGAATTGACTGCATGCATATGTATTGTTGCATTGTTTTGTTTGCTCACTGAGCCATGATGTGTGCTCACGCCCTCGACGTCGAATATTTTTAGTTGATGATGCAGGTACTACAGTTGAAAATTATGTCAATGCTCCGGTGTATGGGCACGTAGCGACGATGGAAGTTGAAGATGAAGTGGATACACATGACCCCTCTTGCGAGTGCAACTCATGTGTATTCGATTAGATTTTTAGTTTTCTTTATTTGGATTTAGTAAAGACATGTATTTGATATTTATTTATGTCTTAGTTGATACAGAATAATTTGCTATTTAAATATTAATATCACAGTAAATTCTCAGTTCATTTTACTATAAGACTTCTGCTACTGTGTATTTACTCTGATTATGAATATGGATGTATGAGGTTTAGATAAAATGGATTCCGCTTGTCCGAGATCCTGGTTTAACCGTTGGTTTGCTAGCGGTTCATCACACCATTCTGAAGTGTGCGGAATTGGGGTGTGACAGTAAGACCTACATGCAAATTTTGGGGATAAAATTTCTTATAATGGTGGGGGAGTTGTAAGACTCGCACTCCATGAATCCAATCTAAACCTTTAATTCATGTCGTAACAGGTCTTCCAATCATTACCGGGCCAGACGGGACGAGTAGGTGACAATCAGGTACGAAAACGAAAAAATTTAGGATAAAATTCTATACCGGTCTATGGTACCAGTCGATGGTACCGATTGACCAGTATGTCTGCGCGGGCAGACTGGTTAGATCCGTAAACGGATCTCCGTGGGCCTTGCTTGCCAAATCTCGAGCCTAGGGACTTTCCTAACGTAGGGAAACTTCCTAAACTCTATCTTAGTCTATTTAAGGACCCTTAAACCTCCTTAAAACTCTTTGATTGCTTATCACAAACCTGTAAGCATTGCCATTTCCAACTGAACAAAGTCCTACTGGTGTGTGGACAACAAAGGAAGAGAGATGAGTGAAAATTTGGATTTTTTTACTACGACCTCGAGGTAATTTTCGGTGGATCCCACAACAAGGTCACAGGCTGTAATCTACATGGATGCATAGGTCATGGAATTATCTTTAAAATGAGACCAGAATTGCTCAATTCTGATATCAAATGAAGAAGATATAGTCATTTTAGTCGGATGATACGTACAAGGGAGGTTTATGAAATTATCATAAATAATCCCAGGGACTTTCATGCAAATTATCGTAAGTTGGATTGTATGAATTTCAAATCATCATATCTTGATCATCCGACATCTGAATTATATGGTTTAAGTACCATATTCCTTATTTTCAATCATCTTCAAAGTGGACGTGAAAAATCCCAGGTAAAAGTCACCGGTGGGCCCCATGCAAGCTTTCATGCAGAATTATCGATAGAACTTCATTTCTTCATATCTTGGTCGTTCTACGTTCAATTCAGATGATTCCAAGGCCATTATTCTTTATTTGTGATGTTCTACAAAGTGAATGTGGAAAATCTCGGGTAGAAGTCTCCGAAGGGTCTCATGCAAAATTATACATGAAAATAGTCATTTAATCTTTGAAAATTCATATTTTGGTCACACCATATCCAAATCAGGTAATTTCAGTTTCCTTATGTTCCATTCTTAGTATTCTACAAAGTGGACGTAAAAAATCTTTGGTAAAAATTTCCGAAGGATCCCATGCAGAATGGTCAACTAAATTATCGATAATTGGCCTGCTTAAACTTAAAAAATTCATAAGTTGGTCATTTTATTTCCAAATGAGGTGATTCAAGTTCCAATATTCATCATTTTTAATGTTCTACAAAGTAAACGTAAAAAAATTGGAATAGATACTATCAAAAAATTCCATATGGAAGGGTGACAGAAATGGACTATGAAATGTCAATCTTGGTCCAAACCAGCTTAATCCAGCTTAGTCTAACTTAGTCCGCCCCAGCTCAGACCAATCCAGACCAAGTTATGTTAATTCATATGCATGCATTTCTTTTATATGTGTATAATGTATAATATATTATTGTACATAATATACATATATATCTTATGGATATATTATATATATATATATTATAGGAAAGAGAGAGGAAATAGAGGCCGTGGGAAAAAGAATGGGAGAAAGAAAAAAAAAAGGAAAGAGAGAAATAAAAGAAAAAAAGGAAAAGAAAAAAAAAAGATCTTTCACGTTTTCTAGAAAGAAAACGTGAAAGAGAGAGAGAGAAGAAGAGAAGAAAAGGAAAGAAAGAGAAGAAGGGAAGAAAAGAAAAGAAAGAAAAGAGAAGAAAAGGAAAGAAAGAAAAGAGAAGAAAAGGAAAGAAAGAGAAGAAGAGAAGAAAAGGAAAAAGAAAGAAAGAAAAGAAAAGGATAGAAAGAGAAGAAGAGAAAAAAAGGAAAGAGAGAAGAAGAGAAGAAAAGGAAAAAGAAAGAAAAGAGAAGAAAAGGAAAGAAAGAGAAGAAGAGAAGAAAAGGAAAGAGAGAGAATAAGAGAAGAAAAGGAAAGAAAGAAAGAAAAGAGAAGAAAAGGAAAGAAAGAGAAGAAGAGAAGAAAAAGAAAGAAAGAGAAGAAGAGAATCCGTGAATAAGAGAAAGAGAGAGAAGAAAAGAGAAGAAAAGGAAAGAAAGAGAAGAAGAGAAAGAGAGAGAAGAAGAGAAGAAAAGGAAAGAAAGAAAGAAAAGAGAAGAAAAAGAAAGAAGAGAGAAAAAAAAAGGATCTTTCATGTTTTCTAGAAAGAAAATGTGAAAGAGAGAGAGAAGAAGAGAAGAAAGAGAAGAAGATAAGAAAAGGAAAGAAAGAGAAGAAGAGAAGAAAAGGAAAGAAAGAGAAGAGAGAAGAAAAGGAAAGAAAGAAAAAGAGAAGGAGGGGGAGATCTAAAGGGAAGATCCGAGGGAGAGATTAGAGAGAAGAGATTGAGAGAGAAGAAGAGACGTGAAAGTGGGAGAGAGATTGATATTGAGAGAGAAGAAGAGACATGAAAGGGGGAGATTGAGAGTGAGATGGAGAAGGAGAGAAGGAGAAGTGTCTAGAGATAGAAGAAGAAGAAAACCCCCGATCATTAGTCACTTGCATTCAAGGCCGCCCAATCAAGCACGTACATCGTACTATCTTCTCTGGAAAAGTTGATCAATAGGTATGAAACCTAACCGGTTAACATTAAGATTGATAATTTGAACATGTGATCTGTTTATTCATTTGAGGTTTGCATGTGGTTAAAATTTTGAAATCGATGTTTGTGCGTGAATAGTGGTTGATAATGTGAAATCTAAATTTATTTTATGATTGAGTCTTTGAGTTTTTTTCTTCTAGAAATTCGTGACTCTTTATGAATATGAAGATGGATCAGATCTAAACCCTTACCCATAACACCATCTGATTAACATCTTAGCCACCAAGTTCATCCTATCCATTGGCCATCTACATAACAATCATGATCTGACCATCAATCTGATCCCATGCATCCACAACCATCAATCTGATCCCCATGCATCCATAGCCATTAATTTGATCTCATGCATACATCATCTAATTTGATCCATACCCATATATGTATGACCCTTGATCCAATGAGAGCCGGTGCATGAATTTTAATGAGATTAAATTCTACCATGTGATTGATCCGATATGCTTTGAATTGAATGGGATGAAATTGTTCCAAACATGATTTGGATTTTTAATTTTTTTTATGAAATTGGTCCGACCCCATGACTCGGAATTTTTTATGAAGTTGGTTCCCATCATATGCTTGGAATTCTCATGAAATTGGTCCGACCATTGATTTGAAATTTTTATGAGATTAAAATTGGTCCATTGATTTTAATTCGATCATTCCCATGAAATTGGTCCATTGATATATTCATGCTGATTTTCTCGATCATGTGATTCTAATTAAATCTGGTCCATTGAATGTTAATTTCTTGATCATGTGATTCAAATTAAATCTGATCCGTTGAATGTTAATTTCTTGATCGTGTGATTCTAATTAAATCTGATCCATTGAATATTAATTTCTTGATCACGTGATTCTAATTAAATCTGATCCATTGGTATGTTAATTTCTTGATCATGTGATTTTAATTAAATTTCGTCCATTGGTATGTCAATGTAGATTTCTCGATCATGCGATCTCATCCATTGGTTTTAAAATTTATTTTTGATCATATAATAACAGATCTTATCCATTGATGTTAAATTGTTGTGATCATATGATGACCAATTCGATCCATATATCATCCCCTACATTTGTTCACCCCCCCATGCATCATAGCCAGTTGATTTGCTCATCACACCATCTAATCATCACCCATATCCTCTGATCATCATCTACATCATCTAACCCCCATTACCATTGATCTTGTACCTCATCACAACCCTTGATTTTGCATCTCAACAATACCATTGATCTGGCATCACGTCACTATTATATTTGGATGCACACATGCTTGCTATATCTGTCTGTTATACATGCTCATTGCTATATCTATCTGCTACACATGCTTATTGTTATATCTGTCTGCTACATCTTATTGCCATATTTAGATGTTTACTACCATGTTTGGATGCACACTACTATATTTGAAATACTACCACTGCTATAGTTGGAATGTTTTTATTTGCCATATTTGTCTTGGAAATAGATAAATTGGAAAATTAGCAATTAGGGTGGGAAACCCTAAAAAATAGAAAGAGCACAAGAATTAGGGTAAAAAACCCTAAAAATAGAAAAAAATAACAATTAGGGTAGGAAACCCTAAAAAATGAAAAGAGTACAGGAATTAGGGTAGGAAACCCTAAAAATGGAAAGAAAATAACAATTTGGGTAGGAAACCCTAAAAAATGGAAAGAGCACAGCAATTAGGGTAGGAAACCCTAAAAATGGAAAGAATAATTAGGGAAAGATAAACCCTAGAATAAAGAAAATAATTAGGGTATGAAATCCTAAAAAATGAAAATCATAATGAAAAGGGATAGGAAACCCTATAAACCTAAAAATGGAAACAATAAAAATGATAGGAATTTAGGTCTCATCCCTAGATCCTATTAATAAAAATGGAAACAATAAAAATGATAGAAATTTAGGTCTCATCCCTAAATCCTATTGACAAAAATGGAAACAATAAAAATGAAAGGAATTTGGATCTCATCCCTAGATCCTATTGACAAAAATGGAAACAATAAAAATGGTAGGAATTTAGGTCTTATCCCTAGATCTTATTGACAAAAATGGAATCAAATTTGAATGATAGGAATTTAAGTCTGATCCCTAGATCCTATTGACAAAAATAGAAAGAATTTGGTACACATCCTAAATAAAAATGGTAGGAATTTAGACCTCATCTCTAAATTCTATTGACAAAAATGGTAGGAATTTGGTACATTCCAAATCCGACTCTCACAAATATTTTCAAACTACGTCGTACCTGATTTCTAGGGCACACCCTAGAATACATAGGCAATTTGGGAATCCCAAATATGGTACAAAGTCACTCATTAACCATCCATTCAGCATAAACTTCAACTTGAACAAAGAATCTAATTGAAGCACATGCATAAATCACTTCCCTAATCTTTAATCACAAAACCTATTTCGAACTGCGTTTTGGATTTGATTTTCAGGATTGAAATACGTAGGCAATTTGAGTTGTCTTACACGTAAGACCCGCACTCGAAAAACCCGGTCTAAACCTTGGTTTTATGTCATGACAGTCTTCCGATCATCACCGGGCCGGACGGGCAAGCGGATAACAAACAGGTACAAAATCGGACCGAGGTCGACCAATTATACCTGATTTTAGGTATACCGGTCGATGGTACCGGCTGATGGTACCGGCCGACCGGGTATGGCCTCGCGCGGCCTATGCGCGGGAATTTGGAAATTGGTCTGCGGGTCCAGGTTTCCTGATTTCGAATCCTAGAAGTTTCCTAATCCTTGTAGGGTTACTAAACCCTATTTCTAGTCTATAAATACACCCTTAAGCCTCCTCAAATCCTTTCCATTGTCTCTCGCAAACCCTAGAGAAGAGAAAGAGGTGGAAAAGGAGAAGGAGCTAGGAGGAAGAAGAAGGAGCCGCCATTACCGTTCGACGAAGCCCACGCTACTCCCGTCAACGGTAAGTGTTTGAATCCCTCTTCTTACTCTATGTTAGTTGTGTGGGTGGATCAATACCATGCAAAGTAGGTATTGATCTAAAACCCTAAATTGGCCAATAAATCCTAAGTTGCCGTCAAACCCTAGATTCGAGTTTCGAGATGATATTCATCGAAACGAGACTTGAATGAGTTGGGAATAACTCTAACTCAAAGCCTAGACTTAGAATGGATAGGAGAAACCCTGAAAATCCATGGAGGGTGATCGTCGGCAGTCGAAAAACCCATGTATGGTCTTCCGGAGACATACCGGCCGACCATACCGGTGCACATGGTGCGACCGGGTATGTGCGACCGCTATCTCTCGGGAGGTTGCCCGGGGGGGACCGGCTGACCATACCGGTCGCCGGCCCTTCCCACGGAGCCGCGACCGGTACATGCCACCGGCCCGCCCCGGGAGGGTATTTTGTAATCCATGTTGGTTTCCGACCAACATGAAACCCTAAACAATATATTCTAATGAAACCCAAATATTATGTAGGACGCTGCGACTTGTCGCTTGGATCTTGGCGCCGGGGAGCAAGTTATCGAACGAGCCGCCGTAAGGGAATCTGACCTAAACCTAATAATTAATGGACAAGAAATCGTTGTTAATCATTGAATATCTATGATATGATGTTTGTGCATATTCACATGCCATCCTTTACTTTCGCTATTATTACTGCTCATGCATTGATAGGATGTGATTGTTAGGCATGTGATTGTTTTCGCTGGTGTGCGGAGGGGGCATGGGCCCGGGATCGCTCTTCACACTAGCACTTTTGTAGTATTCTCGCCTTAACATGCTTGGTACGGGTGGGGTATCGGGGGAAGGTCGTGGTACGGTGGTCTCCGATATTGATGTTGTCCCGGCCATTGTTATGTGGTAACCGAGGATTCCGAGTCGACGCCGGCTTGTCCACGATGCTTTAGCTCTATCTCTATGCCGTAGGGAGTTATGTTGGGATAGGGTCTACCCGCGCATTGTTTCTATCCTAGTGGGTTAGCTGCGGATAGGGTATCGGGGGAGGTGAGGTATTGTGGTCTCCCGCCCGGCCCGCACGCTCTAGCTCTATCTCTATGCCGTGGACGGCCGTGTGCCGGGATAGAGCGTACATTGTTGACATATAGGATTGGTTAGTTGCGAGCCCGGGCTTTGGGGCCCCGGCCGCAGGGGCTTAGGTACCGGTATGGGTAGAGTATCGTGGGAGGTGCGGGTATACCTTAGCTCTATCTCTATTCCATGATGGGTGCGTGTGGGTTGGTGGTAGTGTGATCTACTGTGCGATGCCACACACTCGTGTATAGAGGTGCGGGGGCCACCAAACCTTTCTATAACACATTGCAAACTTAAAACCGGACCACACAGCATAAAATGATTGTTACTCATGCATAATATTGTGAAACTGTCTGATTGTCTTACTGAGCTGTGTTGTGAGCTCACCCTTTGTGCACACATTGTTTTTAGATGTTGATGCAGGTTACACTGTGGATGACTACGTGAACGCTCTGGCGTATGGGAGTGTGGCTGCTGTGGATGTACAAGCAGGAGAGGACGAGCATGATGCTTCATGCGAGTGCCCTTTCTACGTGTACCTGTGATGGATTTTTATTTAATTGTTTCAGTTATTTTTGCTTGGTATTAAGAGATGTAAAGGATTATTATTTTATGTGTTCGAATTTGAATAATGGGATATTTATTTAAATTATCAATAGATACTCGCCCATTCTATTTTAAGTCTTCCGCGCGTACTATTATATTCTCGATTGTGGTTATGTGTAATGGTTTGTAGGGGTGGACACGGCCTATTCGAGATCCCCGGTGCGAACCGTTGGTTCAATGACGGTTCACTCACACCATTCCCCGGCTGGATCGGAATTGGGGTGTGACAACTTGGCATCGAGCCCCCGGGCCCGCTCCAACAAAACCATATTGCACTTAACCGAGTCGATGAACTGAGTTAGGAAAAATTAAAAATCTTAATACAAACGCACCCTAAGCATTGTTTGATACCTGAGACGGACTAAGAAAGAGAATAATATACTATGTTAAATATGAAACTTAACATGTGCACATACACTAGTTAGGAAAAACCTTGAAACTTTCAATAACTAAGAAAAATGAGTATCCGATGAGGTGCTACGGGGTACGGTCCACAAACCGGGCGGCCACCCCGTTATATGTAAAACCGGCCATGGGTAAGTGAAAGAAAAATCATGGGGTAGGGGGGCCTAGGAGGAATGGGGTCCGCTTATATCATAGTCTCGCCAGAAGCGACCCCGAGCCCGCACTGATCCCGTGTGACTCGGAGGCCGCGAGTCAACTCGGGCTAGGTCACGGCTCATCTCCCGCCGAGCGCCCCCGAGCTCCATAAACATACCCATCACCGAAGCCCGGGAGGAGGAACAGGTCCCCGAGGTACCGACAAATTTACCCGGCCCACCTCACCGAATTCCGAGACCATTGTTACAAACTTGGTCTATCGATGGGGGCTCAACCGTAAGGAATTTCGGGCCGGCATCAAGATGCTCAGGCCAACAGGTTCTGTTCCCGCTGGAAATACGCCCGAGTCTGGAGGGAATAATGCTACACTGCCGTTGCATGGTAGCCCAGGGCCGATGGGCCAAGGTCAGAATTTGCAACCACCACCGCACCAGTTTCCGTCATCTTCTGCTTATAAGGGAGCATATCCGTATCCACCACCATGGTACGGAATGAATACACAGGGACAGCACGATCTGAGTCGGGCGGTGGATAGATTCCTAAAGTTGAAGCCTTCATCATTCACCGGTAAGACAGGGAAACCATTGTGGCCAGCACAGTGGGTTGCAGAGATGGAGAAAAACTTCCGACTGATGACCTGTACAGAGGAGGAAAATGTCTTATTTGCCACACATATGCTGAGAGAAGACGCCAATGCTTGGTGGAATTCTACTCGGGCATATCTGGAGAATAAGTATACCCTGGTTGATTGGGAAGTGTTTAAAGCGGCATTCTTCGACAAATACTTTCCGAAGTGCTTCAGAGATCAAATGGAGAGAGAGTTTCTAAATCTGCAGCAATCTCAGTCGACCGTAGATGCTTATCAGCAGAGGTACGAAGAACTATTCTTCTTCGCACCAGCCAGTATGCAGGAGGAGGAGACCAAGACGCGTAGGTTCACCATGGGACTACGTGGAAGCATCAGAGAGCACCTTTTGGGTCTGGACAAGAAGACCTACAATGAGGCGGTGCAGGTTGCGAGGGTGATAGAGTCCAGTCAGAGGGACAGCTTCTTCGCTCAGAACAGGGGGGTGAAGAGATCCACTGGTGAGAGCTCGGGTGGCGGTAATACTAAACCTTTCCGCCCATACAGGGCACAGACCACTACAGCACCTGCGAGAAACAACCCGGCACCACCTGTGCCACAGTTCACTAGACCCAACCCAAATATCAAATGTTATAACTGCAAGCTCCCCAACAAGGAAGAGTGTATGCGGTCACCACCGAAGAGGCAGCCGCATCACCTGATGTGGTAACTGGTACGACTCTATCCCTTACTATTTGGTTTATTCTTTCAGTTGCATGAGCATATAGAACTAAGGGGCAATATATTCCAAGAATTGTAAATGTAGCTGGTTTACCCGCCAGAGTATTATTTGACTCTGGGGCCACGCACTCCTTTGTTTCTATTTCTTTTGGGAAGCGAATGGAGTTACCAATCAAGCAATTGAACCCAAGCTTGATAGTTCGCTCTCCACTAGGAGTCGAAGTGGCTTTGACCAAGTATTATGGACCATGTACTGTAAGTATTGAGGGCCGAGACTTAGAAGCAAGCCTAGTAATACTTGAGATGGCAGATTTTGATGTCATTTTGGGGATGGATTGGCTAGGCCATCATTCGGCCGTCCTTTTATGTGGTGAAAGGAAGCTTGTGCTTACTGACAAAGAGGGAAAGGAATATTGTTTCGCTGGGATTAAGCTATCTAGGAAGCGGAAGCTAATCCTCTCCGCCCTAAAAACTAAGAGATGCTTGGAGAAAGGGGGAGTGGGTTATCTCGTATCTGTAGTCGATCTCACGGCAGAGCCACTCAAGATGGAAGATATAGATGTGGTTCGGGAGTTTCCAGATGTATTTCCAGAGGAGCTTCCAGGTTTACCACCGGACAGGGCTACAGAATTTGTGATAGACCTTATGCCAGGTTCGGCGCTGGTATCTAAAGCACCATACAAGATGGCCCCGACCGAGTTAAAGGAGTTGAAGACCCAACTACAAGAATTGCTGGATAAGGGCTTCATACGACCTAGTATATCGCCTTGGGGAGCACCTGTATTATTCGTCAAGAAGAAAGATGGAAGTGTACGGTTATGTATTGACTACCGTAAGCCGAACAAGTTGACGATCAAGAATCGGTATCCTTTGCCTAGGATCGACGATCCGCTCGATCAGCCGCAGGGTGCAAAGGTTGAGTGTTCCATGATATGTTGGACACTTCGGTCATCGTATTCATCGATGACATATTGATTTACTCTAAGGACACGGAGACTCATACAATGCATTTGAGAGCAGCCTTACAACGGCTGAGAGATGTGAAGCTTTATGCAAAATTCAAGAAGTGCGAGTTTTGGCTGAAGGAAGTGGCTTTCTTGGGCCATGTTGTATCTGGAGACGGTATCAAGGTTGATCCAAGTAAGATAGCTGCTATAGTAGGATGGGAAGCACCAAAATCTGTTGCGGAGATTCGTAGTTTCCTTGGGTTGGCTGGTTATTATAGAAGATTCGTGGAAGATTACTCCGAGGATCGCCGCTCCACTCACCGGATTAACCAAGAAGGGAGAGAAATTTATATGGACGGATGAGTGCGAGAAGTGCTTTCGGACTTTGAAGTCAAGACTAGTCTCTCGCACCTATCTTGACCATCCTCGTAACCAAGCGCACCGCTTACTTTATATACGGATGCTTCGGGGTTTGGGAATTGGGTGTGTACCGATGCAAGGAGAATGGGATTGCTTACGCATCAAGACGCTTAAAAGAGCATGATAAGAACTATCCTACGCATGACTTGGAGCTAGCAGCGGTTATTCACGCAATCAAGACTTGGAGACACTACTTGTACGGGTGAGAAGTTTCGGATCAAGTCGATCACAAGAGCTTAACTTATCTTTTCACCCGTAAGGATCCGAATATGAGACAGAGGAGATGGCTGGAATTGTTAAAAGATTATGATTGCGACATCCGGGCACCATCCGGTAAAGCAAATGTGGTGGCCGACGCCTTGCGTAAAGTGGGCATCGAAACCCGAGGCGGGACCAGGTACAAATGCCGCATTGTGTGCCGCAGCCTCGAAGTTCAATGGAAATTGATGAAGAACATATTATCGAAACCGCGGAAGATCCAGCGAGCAAGGCTTGATTCATAAGTTCACTATGATGTTCGGCCGCATTGAAGATCTCACCGGGTCTAATTGATGAAGTCAAGGTAGCAATCCTACAGATCCATATCTCAAGACAAGGGCAGAAGACTTAGAGAAGGGTTCGGGCAATCCCGACTTTACCTTTGAATCGCACAAAGTACTCAAGTATCGCGGACGGTTATGTATACCCGAGAGCGAAGATCGCGATATCGGAGGTCGAAGTTATGACCAAGCTCATTACACTCCATATTCGGTACATCCGAGAAGTACTAAGATGTACCATGATCTAAAAAGACTATATTGGTGGACGGGTATGAAAGCGGATATAGCTCGCTTCGCGGTTCCAATGTCCGAATTGTCAACAAGTTAAAGCGAAAGGCAAAGACCCGCGGGTTTACTACAGCCGCTACGTAACCTCGCATGGAAGTGGGATTGTATCACCATGGATTTCGCCACCGGGCTTACCTTTGACACCAAGGTCGGGGATGCGCCTTGGGTTATAGTAGATCGACTCACCAAGACAGCTCGATTTATTGCGGCCGACCTCGAGATACCTTGGAGAAGCTGGCCAAGTTATATGTTGATAATATAGTCGACTTCATGGCGCCCCGGAGAGTATAGTATCCGACGGAGATCCCCGTTTTACATCAGGTGCTCGGGAAGGATTACGTAAAGCTATGGGAACAAAGTTGAAGTTCAGGACAGCTTTTCATCCTCGGCACGGACGGACAAGTGAGCGAACTATTCAAATTTTGGAAGATATGCTCCGAGCTTGTGCATTAGATTTCAAAGGAGCTTGGGATGAGAAGCTATCACTTATCGAAGTTTGCTTACAACAACGCTTATCGGCTACAGTCCGGATGGCCCCATATGAAGCACTCTATGGGAGGAAGTGTCGCACACCTCTCGTTATGGAATGAAGTGGGGGAAAGAAGAATTATAGGACCGGAGTTTGTTGAAGAAACTTGCCGAGCGATTGATCGGATCAAAGAGAGAGTAAAGACAGCTCAAGTTCGCACGTAAGCACTATGCGGATAATCGACGCCGAGACCTGGAGTTTGCAAAGTGGGTGACAAAGTATTCTTGAAGGTATCACCGGGGCGAGGTCCGAAACGGTTTGGTAAAAAGGGGGAAGCTATGCCCCGGGTATGTGGGACCATATGAGATATTGAATCGACGCGGTAATGTAGCATATCAATTGGCTCTACCACCATCTATGTCTAGCGCTCATAATGTGTTCCATGTATCATTACCGAAGAAGTATGTCGAGATCCATCGCATATCTTGATCGCTGATCCTCCGTGACTTGACCGAAGACTTAACTTTCGGAAGTGGTGCCCGTAATGCTCTCGGCCGAAAAGGTTCAGCAACTTCGAACCAAGGATATCCACTATGTGAAGGTGCATTGGAGAAGCCAAAATGTAGAGGAAATTACTTGGGAAGAAAAGAGCGCGATGATGAAGGAGTACCCTAACCTTTTCGACGATCAAGGTACGTTCAAATTTCGAGGTCAAAATTTCTTTTAAGGGTGGGTGACTTGTAGTACCTACATTCAAATTTTGGGACAAAAATTTTTTTAAGGGTGGTGGAGTTGTAAGACCCGCACTCTGAAAACCCGGTCTAAACCTTGGTTTTGTGTCATGACAGTCTTCCGATCATCACCGGGCCGGACGGGGCAAGCGGATAACAAACGGGTACAAAATCGGACCGAAGTCGACCAATTATACCTGATTTTAGGTTACCGGTTGGTGGTACCGGTCGATGGTACCGGCCGACCGGGTATGGCTCGCACGGCTATGTGCGGGATTTGGAAATTGGTCTCTGCGTGGGTCCCGCTTCCCGATTTTGAATCCCAGAAGTTTCCTAATCCTAGTAGGGTTACTAAACCCTATTTCTAGTCTATAAATACACCCTTAAACCTCCTCAAATCCTTTCCATTGTCTCTCGCAAACCCTAGAGAAGAGAAAGAGGTGGAAAAGGAGAAGGAGCTAGGAGGAAGAAGAAGGAGCCGCCATTACCGCTCGACGAAGCTCACACTACGCCTGTCAACGGTAAGTGTTTGAATCCCTCTTCTTACTCTATGTTAGTTGGGTGGGTGGATCAATACCATGCAAAGTAGGTATTGATCTAAAAACCCTAAATTGGCCAATAAACCCTAAGTTGCCGCCAAACCCTAGATTCGAAGTTTCGAGATGATATTCATCGAAACGAGACTTGAATGAGTTGGGAATAACTCTAACTCAAAGCCTAGACTTAGAATGGATAGGAGAAACCCCGGAAAATCCATGGAGGGTGATCGCCGGGCAGTCGAAAAACCCATGTAGGGTCTCCCGAGACATACCGGGCCGACTATACCGGGTGCACATGGTGCGACCGGTATGTGCGACCGCTATCTCTCGGGAGGTTGTTCCGTGGGGGACCGGCCGACCATACCGGTCGCCGGCCCTTCCCGCGGAGCCGCGACCGGTACATGCCACCGGGTCGGCCTCGGGAGGGTATTTTGTAATCCGTGTTGGTTTCCGACCAACATGAAACCCTAAACAATATATTCTAATGAAACCCTAATATTATGTAGGACGCCGCGACTTGTCGCTTGGATCTTGGCGCCGGGGAGCAAGTTATCGAACGAGCGCCGGTAAGGGAATCCGACCTAAACCTAATAATTAATGGACAGGAAATCGTTGTTAATCATTGAATATCTATGATATGATGTTTGTGCATATTCACATGCCATCCTATTATTACTGTTCATGCATTGATAGGATGTGATTGTTAGGCATGTGATTGTTTTCGTTGGTGTGTGGAGTGGGGCATGGGCCTGGGATCGCTCTTCACACTAGCACTTTTGTAGTATTCTGTCTTAACATGCTTGGTACGGGTGGGGTATCGGGGAAGGTCGTGGTACGGTGGTCTCCGATATTGATGTTGTCCCGGCCATTGTTATGTGGTACTGAGGATTCCGAGCCGACGCCGGCTTGTCCCACGATGCTTTAGCTCTATCTCTATGCCGTAGGGAGTTATGTTGGGATAGGGTCTACCCGCGCATTGTTTCTATCCTAGTGGGTTAGCTGCGGATAGGGTATCGTGGGGAGGTGAGGTATTGTGGTCTCCGGCCCGGCCCGCACGCTCTAGCTCTATCTCTATGCCGTAGACGGGCCGGCCGGGATAGAGCGTACATTGTTGACATATAGGATTGGTTAGTTGCGAGCCCGGCTTTGCGGGCCCCCGCCGCAGGGGCTTAGGTACTGGTATGGGTAGAGTATCGTGGGAGGTGCGGGTATACCTTAGCTCTATCTCTATTCCATGATGGGTGCATGTGGGTTGGTGGTAGTGTGATCTCCTCGTGGCGATGCCACACACTCGTGTATAGGGGTGCGGGGGCCACCAAACCTTTCTATAACACATTGCAAACTTAAAAACCGGACCACAAAGATAAAATGATTGTTACTCATGCATAATATTGTGAAACTGTTCGATTGTCTTACCGAGCCGGGTTGTGAGCTCACCCTTTGTGTACACATTGTTTTTAGATGTTGATGCAGGTTACACTGTGGATGACTACGTGAACGCTCTAGCGTATGGGAGTGTGGCCGCCGCGGATGTACAAGCGAGGGAGGACGAGCATGATGCTTCATGCGAGTGCCCTTTCCCGCGTGTACCGTGATGGATTTTTATTTAATTGTTTCGGTTATTTTTGCTTGGTATTAAGAGATGTAAAGGATTATTATTTTATGTGTTTGAATTTGAATAATGGGATATTTATTTAAATTATCAATAGATACTCGGCTCATTCTATTTTAAGTCTTCCGCGTTATTTATTTGTACTATTATATCTCGATTGTGGTTATGTGTAATGGTTTGTAGGGGTGGGCACGGCCTATTCGAGCAGTTATATTATTGTTCATGCATACTCGCTATGCGAGGATGTGATTGTTAGGCATGTCATTGTTTTCTTTGGTGTGTGGAATGGGAAGGGCCTGGGGTCTTGGATCATTCCTCACACTGGCACCTTTTTGTATTGCTTCTGTCTTAGCATGCTTGGTGCGGGTAGGGTATCAGGGGGAGGAAGTGGCACTATGGTCTCCGGCCTGCCCACTAGACTCTAGCCCTATCTCTATGCTGTAGGGAGTTGTGCTGGGATAGGGCCTACTGTGATGACATATAAGATTGGTTAGTTGCGAGCCCAGTTTGTAAGCCCTCGCCAACAAGGGCTTATGTCACACCCCAATTTTGATTGAACCAGAAGTGTGAGCGAACCGTCACTAAACCAACGGTTCACACCAGGATCTCAATAAGATCGTGTCCACTCATACAAACCATTGCACATAACCATAATCAGAATATAATAAAATACAACAGAAGTCTTAAATTAAATGAATTGAGTGATTTATTGATAAATTTAATAAAATATCCAATTATTTAAATATTGAAACATAAATAAGTATCCTTACAATCCAACTGAAAGTAAATAAATAAACTAAACAAATCCTAGAGGTACACGCAGAAAGGGCACTCGCATGAAGCGTCATGCTCGTCCTC
Organism: Protea cynaroides; assembly: GCA_028583415.1. Classification (NCBI taxonomy): domain Eukaryota; kingdom Viridiplantae; phylum Streptophyta; class Magnoliopsida; order Proteales; family Proteaceae; genus Protea; species Protea cynaroides. The sequence continues at coordinate 44,944,545 of CM053273.1, read as the reverse complement.
CCCTGCTTGCACTTCTAAAGCAGCAACACCTCCATATGCTGGAGCATCCATGTAGTCCTCCACAGTATAACCTACATCAACATCTAAAAAAACATGTATATATATAAGGGTGAGCTCATAACTTAGCTCAGTAAGACAATCAGACAATGCAACAAACATATGCATGAGCAATATTCACATCATGGTCTGGTTTTAAGTTTGCAATGTGCTATAGAAAGGATTGGCAGCCACCGCACCTCTATACACGAGTGTGTGAAGCTGCCCAATGGATCAAACACCACTGTCGTCCCACATGCACCCACCATGGAATAGAGATAGAGCTAAAGCGTCCGGATCAAACACCGTCAACACTTCCCCTGATACCCTACCCATACCAACACTTAAGCCCCTATTGGCGAGGGCTTATAAACTGGACTCGTAACTAAACAATCCTATATGTCATCAGAGTAGGCCCTATCCCAGCACAGCTCCCTACGGCATAGAGATAGAGCTAGAGTCTAGTAGCCAGGCTGGAGACCATAGTGCCACTTCCTCCCCTTGATACCCTACCCGCACCAAGCATGCTAAGACAGAACGATACGAAAAGGTGCTAGTGTGAGGAATGATCCCAGACCCTCGGCCCTTCCCATTCCACACACCAACTAAAACAATCACATGCCTAACAGTCACATCCTAGCATAGCGAGTATGCATGAACAATAATAATAACTGAAAGTAAAGGATGACATGCGAGTATGCACAAACATCAGTTCACTGAATCATAGTTATTAACAACGTTTTACTGTTATTAATTATTATGGTTTAGGTCTGATTCCCTTACCTGACGCTTGATTGATAGCTTGTTCCGCGTCACAGAATCCAAACTTGCTATCACAAGGTCCTACACGATGTTAGGGTTGAGTTAGAATAGTTTTCTTAAGGTTTACGTTGGTCGAAAAACCAACAAGATCAAAAACACTCCTCATAGAGCAGACCGGTTGCAGGTACTATCGCAGGTACCGCCGCGGCACTGTGGGGAAAGGTGCGACCGGTATGGTCGACCGGTCCCCACAGACCAGCCTCCAGGAGATACCGATCGCATAGGGTGCGACCGGTATGGTCAACCGGAATGTCTCTGGAAGACCATACACCCGGTTCTCACCTTCCGTCGGTCACCCCCTATTGATTCTAGGATTTTTCCTATACATTCTAGGTCTGAGCACTGAGTTAAAGTTGTTTCCAACTCCATTCAAGTCTTAGTTTCGATGATCTTCAACCTAGAACTTGAATCTAGGGTTTACCGACTAGATTAGGGTTTGACGGTAAAAATATGGTTTAGATCAATACCTCGCTTTGCATGGTATTGATCCAAACATGACTAACCATCCTAGAACGATTAAAGTAGAGGAAGGTTTAAGCACTTACCGTTGGTTCGCGGTAATGTGTTCTTCGTCCAACGGCAATGGCGGCTCTCCCCTCTCCTTCCTAGCTTCTTCTCCTTCTTCAATCCCTTTCTCCTCTCTAGGGTTTGTGAGGATCAATGAAAGGGATTTTAGGAGGTTTAGGAGTCCTTATATAGGCTAGGGTTGAGTTTAGGAAGCCTCCTAACATTAGGAAAGTCCTTCGGTTTGAAATTTGGAAAGTAGGACCCGTAGAGATCCGTTTCCGGATCTAAGTGGTCAGCTGCGCGGACCATACCATTCGACCGGTACCATCGACCGGTATGAAAAAATTTCATACTTGAAGGTCTGTTTTCATACCTAATTGTCATCCGCTCGTCCTGTCTGGTCCGATGATGATTGGAAGACCTGTTACGACATGAATGAAAGGTTTAGATCGGGTTCATGGAGTGCGGGTCTTACAACTCCCCCACCCTTAAAAGAAATTTCATCCCGAAAATTTGCATGTAGGTTTCACAACTCCCCCACCCTTAAAATAAATTTCAGCCTCGAAATTTGAACGTACCTAGGTCATCGAAAAGGTTAGGGTATTCCTTTCGCATTGCATTCTATTCCTCCCAAGTAATTTCTTCTACATCTTGGCTTTCCAATGCACTTTGACGTAGTGGATATCCTTGTTTCGGAGATGTTGTAACTTTCGGCTTGTGAGCATTACAGGTACCACTTCAAATGTTGTCCTTTGTCAAGTCTGGTGGGTCTGCTGTCAAGATGTGTGATGGATCCCTGACATACTTTTTCAATAAAGAAACATGGAACACATCATGAACGCTTGACATGGATGGTGGTAGAGCCAGTTGATATGCCACATTGTCACGTCTGGTCAAAATTTCGTATGGTCCCATATACCTGGGGCATAGCTTCCCTTTCTTACCAAACCGTTTCAGACCTCACACAGGTGATATCTTCAAGAACACTTTATCACCCACTGCAAACTCCAGATCTCGACGTCTATTATCTGCATAGTGCTTTTGTCGAACTTGAGCTGTCTTCACTCTTTCTTTAATTTGATCAATCACTCGACAAGTTTTTTCGAAGAACTTCGGTCCTACAATCCTTCTCTCTCCCACCTCATTCCATAATAGAGGTGTACCACATTTCTTCCCATAGAGTGCCTCGTATGGAGCCATTTGGATTGTAGCCTGGTAACTATTGTTATAAGCAAACTCGATGAGCTATAGCTTCTCGTCCCAAGCTCCTTTGAAATCTAGGGCACATGCTTGGAGCATATCTTCTAAGATTTGAATAGTTCTTTCTGACTGTCCGTTTGTCTGAGGATGAAAATCTGTACTAAACTTCAACTTAGTTTTCATGGCTTTCTGTAATCCTTTCCAAAAATTTGATATAAAACAGGGATCTCTGTCAGATACTATACTTTCTGGGACGCCATGAAGTCTGACTATATTATCCACATATAGCTTGGCCAGCTTCTTCATGGTATACTGAGGTCTGACAGTGATGAATTGAGCTATCTTGGTAAGTCGATCGACTATAACCCATACTGCATCCACTGACCTTGGTGTCAAGGGTAGGCCAGTGACAAAATCCATTGTGATACAATCCCACTTCCATGCTGGCTCCGATAGTGGTTGTAGCAAATATGTGGGTCTCTACCTTTCTGCTTTAACTTACTGACAATTCAGACATTGGGATACGAATTGAGCTACATCCGCTTTCATACCCCTCCACCAATATAATCTTCTTAAATCATGGTACATCTTGGTGCTTCCTGGATGTATCAAATATGGGGTGTAATGAGCTTCTGTCATAACTCTATCTCTGATATTTGAGTTCTCACTCTCAGGTATACATAATCGTCCACGATACCTGAGTACCTTGTCTGAATCCAAGGTAAAGTCATGGTTGCTTTTACCCTTCTCTATATCTTCTTGCATAGTCTTGAGGTGTGGATCCTGTAGGATTGCTACTTTGACCTCATCTATGAGATCCGATGAGATCTTCAAAGCTGTGAACATCAATGTGAACTTATGAATTAAGCTTTGTTCCACTGGATCTCCCGCAGTCTCTAATATATACTCTTTATCATTCTCTATTGAGCCTGAGGATGTAGTAAACAGTGCAACATTGTACTAGGTCCTGCCTCAGGTTTCAATGCCCACTTTCTGCTTAAGGCATCAGCCACAACATTTGCCTTACCCGGATGGTGCTGGATGTCACAATCATAATCTTTTAATAGTTCCAGCCATCTCCTCTGTCTCATATTCAGGTCCTTCTGAGTAAAAAGGTAAGTTAAATTCTTGTGATCTGACTTAATCTGAAACTTTTCACCATAAAGGTAGTGCCTCCAAGTCTTGATTGCGTGAATGACCGCTACTAACTCCTGATCATACGTAGGATAGTTCTTCTCATGCTCTTTCAACTGTCTTGATGAGTAGGCAATCACCTGTTCTCCTTGCATCAACACACATCCAAGACCCAACCCTGAGGCATCCGTATATAGGGTAAACGGCAAGCCTGGTGCTGGGATGGTCAAGATAGGTGCAGAGACTAGTCTTGACTTCAAAGTCTGAAAGCACTTCTCACACTCATCTGTCCATATGAACTTTTCTCCTTTCTTGGTTAGTCTGGTAAGTGGAACGGCGATTCTTGAGTAGTCTTCCACAAATCTTTTATAGTAACCAGCCAATCCAAGGAACTACGAATCTCTGCAACTGATTTCGGTGCATCCCATCCTATTATAGTTGTGATCTTGCTTGGATCTACCTTGATACGGTCTGCAGATACTACGTGACCTAAGAAGGCCACTTCCTTCAGCTAAAATTCACACTTCTTGAACTTGGCGTAAAGCTTCTCCCTTCTCAGTCGATGTAGGGCTGCTCTCAAATGTGTTGCATGAGTCTCCTTGTCCTTTGAGTAGACCAAGATGTTGTCAATGAATACGATGACCGAAGTGTCCAACATGTCATGAAACACTCGGTTCATCAGTTCCATGAACTACACTGGAGTGTTAGTCAACTCGAATGATATTACAAGGAACTCATAATGCACATACCTTGTTCTAAAAGCAGTCTTCGAAATATCCGTTGCCTTGATCTTCAATTGGTGATACCCCGATCTATGATCAATCTTTGAGAAAACCTTTGCACCCTGCAACTGGTCAAACAGATCATCGATCCTAGGCAAAGGGTATCGGTTCTTAATAGTTAACTTGTTCAACTCTCGGTAGTCAATACATAGTCGTACACTACCGTCCTTCTTCTTGACGAACAATACAGGTGCTCCCCATGGCGATATGCTTGGTCACATGAAACCCTTATCTAGTAGTTCTTGTAGTTGGGTCTTCAACTCCTTTAATTCAATAGGGACCATCCTGTACGGTGCCTTAGACACTGGCGCCGACCCTGGCATAAGGTCTATCACGAACTCTGTAGCCCTGTCTGGAGGTAGACCTGGTAGATCTTTTGGAAATACATCTGGAAACTCTCGTACCACATCTAGATCTTCCATCTTTGGCACCTCTACAGTGATGTCGACTATAGACACTAAGTACCCCACTCCTCCCTTCTCTAAGCATCTCTTAGCTTTTAGGGCAGAGAGGATTAGCTTCCGCTTCTGAGGTAACTTGGTTCCAATGAAGCTAAACTCTTTTCCCTTCTCACCTTTAAACACAAGTTTTCTTTCGCCACATAATAAGCTAACTGAATGATGGCCTAGCCAATCCATTCCCAAGATGACGTCAAACTCTGCCATCTCAAGTTGAACCAGATTTGCTTCTAGATTTCGGCCCTCAATACTAACTGTACACGGCCCATAGCATTCATTCAAAGCCACTTCTACTCCCAATGGGGAGCGAACTATCAAGCTTGGGGTTAAATAATTGACAGGTAACTCCATTCGCTTCCCAAAAGACATAGAAACAAAGGAGTGCATGGCTCCAGAGTCAAAGAGTACTCTGGCGGGGTACACCAGCTATATTTACAGTTCTTGAAATTTAATTATTCCTTAGTTCTACATGCTCACACACAACAAAACAGTAAGCAAAATAGTAAGGGACGGAATCATACCAATAACCACATCAGGTGATGCGACTGCCTCCTCAGTAGTGACTGCGAATATCTTTTCTTGCTGTGGCAGTTGCTTCTTAGGTGGAGTACAGGTCTTTGCATAATGACCCAATTATTGACAGTTGAAGCATTTGACATTTAGGTTTTGTCCAGCTAACTATGACTATGGTGGTGCAGTAGTATTCCTTGCTGGCACCACAGCAGACTGAGCCCTGTATGGGCGGAATGGTTTAGTGTTCCCTCCACCCGAAGTCTCAGTAGCAGGCCTCTTCAGTCCCCTATTCTGAGCAAAGAAGCTATCTCTTTGGCTTGATTCAATTACCTTAGCAATCTGTACAGCCTCGTTATACACTTTCTTCTCTAAACCCAAGATGTGCTCTTGGATACTTCCTTGCAATCCCATGGTAAACCTACGGGTTGTGTTTTCCTCCTCTTGCATGCTTGCTGGAGCGAAGAAAAATAGCTCTTCATATCTCTGCTGGTACGCGTCAACAGTCGACTGGGATTGTTGCAGATTTAAGAATTCCTTCTCCATTTGATCACGAAAGCTCTTCGGAAAGTACTTATCAAAGAAGGCTCCCTTGAATATTTCCCAATTGATCTGAGTGTGCTTTATCTCCAAGTATGTTCGGGTAGAATTCCACCAGGCATTAGCGTCTTCCTTGAGCATGTGCGTAGTGAATAGCACCTTCTCATCCTCCGTACAAGTCATTAGATGGAAGTTCTTCTCCATCTCAGCAACCCACTGTGCAGGCCACAGTGGTTTTCCTGGTTTCCCTATGAAAGTAGGGGTTTCAATTTCAAGAACCTATCCACCACTCGGCTTAGGTCATTCTGCCCCTGTGCATTCGTTCCATACCATGGTGGTGGGTACGGATAAATTCCTTGATAGGCAAACGATATTAGAAATTGGTGTGGTGGTTGTAGATTATGTCCTTGGCCCATCGGCCCCGTACTACCATCCATTGGCAGTGTAGTGTTATTTCCCCCAAACTCAGGCATACCTTCTGTAGGGATATATCCTGGTGGCCTGAACATCTTCAGCATCTCGTTCAGGGATGCTTTCTGCTGAGCTTCCATCTAAACAACCAGATTAGTCACAATTGTCTCAGAGTTAGTGTGAGGAGGTCCTGGCAATTTAGTTAGTGCTCTGGGACTCTGCCTTTCTCCACCTTCTGGGTCCAGGTTTTGCTCATCCATAGTTCCTGTTTCCACATTATTCTCGTCTTGGCGCACCCCGAAGTGGTGACACTTTCGTGAGCCTCTACAACATTTTCGGCTTGCCATCTCAGATTAGTTTTTCCTGCTTGGATCTGAAAAGAATACATAACACATGAGGTACAATCAAATAGTCATAACAGTGTTAGTCTTTAACAAGTGCAAGGCAAAACTCGTAAGGAAAGCTTTAATCCAAAATTTTAAAAATTTCCTCATCATTCGTTCATCATCATTTTTTTTGTCCGGTCGCGACACTGTAGAGTATGGTGCGACCGGTATGATCGACCGGTCAGCACCACTCTCTTGACCGAGAGGTACCGATCGTAGGTACCAAGGGGTACCGGTCAACCGGTATAGGGCAAACCGTCGACCGGTATGCCCAGAATGTCTTTAAAATCGTGAAAAAGTAAGATTTTTCTCACTTTTCTTCTTTCCTTTTTCTCCGGTGGCGATTCCTCTCTAGCTTGGTGAGTTGCTACAGTCCGATCGGTGATCTTAGAAGTGATTTTCTTCCGATCAAGACCATGAACATCGTCTCCAAGTAAGGTTCTTCCTTCCTTTCTTCCTTTTTACATCGTTTCTTCATGGTTTCTTGCCCAAAAACTAGGTTTTTCTTGGTTTAGAAGATTTTAACCATAAGAACTCTTTTTCTTCGGCTTAGAATGAGTTTAGGGAGCTCTATGAGCAAAAGCCCTCAATCTATTTGAGGTTCCACCGTATGGTTCTTCTAAAAATAAAATTTTTAGGTTTTTTACCTTGGTTTTGGTAAAAATCGATTTTTTTTTCTTGTAATTTCTAAATTTCTTGTTTGTTTGATGGATGCTTGGTTTCCATATGGTGTTAGAGGGTTACGTAAGTCCTCCTCCCCAAATTTTGGGTGAGTTCGAGGTTTTTTCTTTCATTACTGTCGTTATGCTGTCGAAATTTTAGAAATTCTAACCAATTTCTCATTATTTGTTTTTGTTTTGTAGTTCAAAATGTCTCAACGCCGTGGCACTAGTAAACATGCATTCGGTCCAGGCATGAACCTCCCGCTTCTGCCAGTTCTGTAGTTCGATGAGCGGTGGTTTCGTTCTACGACGGCGCAAGCCCATTTTCCCTGGTTTGAAGAGAAGAACATCGAGTCAGGGCGATGTGTAAACTTGGAGCAGCTACAACGTTTCGACGTTGAAGTAGCCTTCGGTGATCTTGGGTGGTTACCCGTCATTACTTACACTGTGACCACCCGCCCCAACCTAGTCCAACATTTCTATGCCAACCTGGAGGTCGAGGGAAACGTCAACGACTTCAGTCATGGGAAGGACCTCCGCATCACCAGCTTTGTCAAAGGCATTCTCATATCCTTTGACACTCACCAGCTTGCTGATCTTTTGGGGATACCAAATGATGGTGACTTGGTGTACTGCGCCCCTAAGATGAAGGGCTTTCTTACTGATGATCTGCGCCAGGAGGCTTCAGAGCAGATCCTTAACCCAGGAGCGCCCATGAAAGCTGCTAGCTTGAGACCTGTGCCTCGGGTATACTGCCGCATCATCCAGCACGACATTGTACCTCAGAGCGGCCACTACAGTGAGTTGTCTCAGCTCACCCAGTACTTGACTTACTGCGTCTGCATTAGGGAGCGGGTCTGTCTCCCTTATATTATTATCAGGACCATGCATTAGGCTACTCTGCCCGATCAGATCAGTAACCTTCCTTATGGCCGGCTTATCACTATTCTTCTGCGGCGCTTACGGGTGGACATGAGGGGTGAGATTACGGTCAAGGACACTATGACCTCAGACATTGACTGGGACGCCATTTTCCGGATGAAGATGGACAATCTGCCCATCAGTGATGAGGAGTTAAAGGCTCGCCCTCGTCCACTCAGGAGGGTAGCAGTTGCAGCAGCAGCCAATGCGGCTCATGTAGAAGAGGCAGGGGATGATGGTGATGATGATGATGATCAGATGGAGGACGTCCCTACACCAAAATTGTAGCCCATACCTGTAGTGGGACCATCCCAGCCTCCTCCCCATACCGTGGTAGATATGTTTACGGAGATTCGGGATGCCCAGCGTGAGATGAGTCATGACCTAGGGTGCCTTTCTCGCAGCCTCAGAGTCACGCAGGAGCAGGTACACTGGCTCAGGGTAGCTTATGAGCGTGACTATGACATCACTGACCCTATTCCTCCTATGCCCCCATCCCCATGATAGATCTTTTATTTTCTCTCCCTCACAGCTTGGTTTTTATATAATAGGGTAACTGTCTGGCTTGTGGACTGTACCCTGTGACACAATTAACTCTTGATACAATTTTCTTTTCAATTTAATAGAAGTTTAAAATTTTTTTTCTCATCTATCATTAAGGTTCCTATCTAGAGCATGTCATTTTATTAATTCCACATTTAATATAGTATATTATCCTCTTTCATATTTAGTCTCATGCATCAAACAAGTGCTTAGGATGTGTTTTTATTAAGACTTTTAAATTCTTCCAATCTCAGTTCATCGACTCAGTTAAGTGCAATATGGCCTGTTGGACAGAGCCTAAGAGCTCTGATACCAAGTTATCACACCCCAATTCTGGCTGAACCAGAAGTGTGAGTGAACCATCACTGAACCAACGGTTCACACCAGGATCTCAATAAGACCGTGTCCACTCATACAAACCATTGCACATAACCATAATCAGAATATAATAAAATACAGTGGAAGTCTTAAATTAAATGAACTGAGTGATCTATTGATAAATTTAATAAAATATCTAATTATTCAAATATCGAAACATAAATAAGTATCCTTACATAAATTTGTAAATCCAACTGAAAGTAAATAAATAAACTATACAAATCCTAGAGGTACACGCAGAAAGGGCACTCGCATGAAGCGTCATGCTCGTCCTCCCCTGCTTGCACTTCTAAAGCAGCAACACCTCCATATGCTGGAGCATCCATGTAGTCCTCCACAGTATAACCTACATCAACATCTAAAAAAACATGTATATATACAAGGGTGAGCTCATAACTTAGCTCAGTAAGACAATCAGACAATGCAACAAACATATGCATGAGCAATATTTACATCATGGCCTGGTTTTAAGTTTGCAATGTGCTATAGAAAGGATTGGCGGCCACCGCACCTCTATACACGAGTGTGTGAAGCCACCCAATGGATCAAACACCACTGTCGTCCCACATGCACCCACCATGGAATAGAGATAGAGCTAAAGCGTCCGGATCAAACACCGCCAACACTTTCCCTGATACCCTACCCATACCAACACTTAAGCCCCTATTGGTGAGGGCTTATAAACTGGACTAGTAACTAAACAATCCTATATGTCATCACAGTAGGCCCTATCCCAGCACATCTCCCTACGGTATAGAGATAGAGCTAGAGTCTAGTAGCCAGGCTAGAGACCACAGTGCCACTTCCTCCCCTTGATACCCTACCCGCACCAAGCATGCTAAGACAGAACGATACGAAAAGGTGCTAGTGTGAGGAATGATCCCAGACCCTCGGCCCTTCCCATTCCACACACCAACTAAAACATGCCTAACAATCACATCCTAGCATAGCGAGTATGCATGAACAATAATAATAACTGAAAGTAAAGGATGACATGCGAGTATGCACAAACATCAGTCCATAGAAGCAAAGTTATTAACAATGTTTCACTGTTATTAATTATTAGGGTTTAGGTTCGATTCCCTTACCTGACGCTTGATTGATAGCTTGCTCCGCGTCACAGAATCCAAACTTGCTATCACAAGGTCCTACACGATGTTAGGGTTGAGTTAGAATAGTTTTCTTAGGGTTTATGTTGGTCAAAAAACCAACAAGATCAAAAACACTCCTCACAGAGCAGACCAGTCGCAGGTACCGGCTGCGGCACTGTGGGGAAAGGTGCGACCGGTATGATCCACCGGTCCCCACAGACCAGCCTCCGGGAGATACCGGTCGCAGGTACCGATCGCATAGGGTGCGACCGATATGGTCAACCGATATGTCTCCGGAAGACCATACACCCGGTTCTCGCCTTCCGTCGGTCACCCCCTATTGATTCTAGGTTTGAGCACTGAGCGAGAGTTGTTTCCAACTCCATTCAAGTCCTAGTTTCGATGATCTTCAACCTAGAACTTGAATCTAGGGTTTACCGACTAGATTAGGGTTTGACGGCAAAAATATGGTTTAGATCAATACCTCGCTTTGTATGGTATTGATCCAAACATGACTAACCATCCTAGAACGATTAAAGTAGAGGAAGGTTTAAGCACTTACCGTTGGTTCGCGGTAATGTGTTCTTCGTCCAACGGCAATGGCGGCTCTCCCCTCTCCTTCCTAGCATCTTCTCCTTCTTCAATCTCTTTCTCCTCTCTAGGGTTTGTAAGGATCAATGAAAGGGATTTTAGGAGGTTTAGGAGTCCTTATATAGGCTAGGGTTGAGTTTAGGAAGCCTCCTAACATTAGGAAAGTCCTTCGGTTCAGAATTTGGAAAGTGGGACCCGCAGAGATCCGTTTGGATCTAAGTGGTCAACTGCGCAGACCATACCGGTCGACCGGTACCATCGACCGGTATGAAAAAATTTCATACTTTAAGGTTCGTTTTCATACCTGATTGTCATCCGCTCATCCCATCTGGTCCAGTGATGATTGGAAGACCTGTTACGACATGAATGAAAGGTTTAGATCGGGTTCATGGAATGCGTGTCTTACAGCTTATGTGTTGGTATGGGTAGGGCATCAGGGGAGGTGTTGGCAGTGTATGATCCAGATACTTTAGCTCTATCTTTATTCCATGGTGGGTGCATGTGGGATGACAGTGGTGTAAGACCCGCACGCCACGAACCCGGTCTAACCTTACATTTCGTGTCGTAGCCCGTCTACATATCGTGGTCGAGCCAAGTGGACCAAGTGTGTGAAGAAACCCAAGACCTAATATGAAATTTTACTCAAAATTAGTCAAAATGAAGGTAGGGTCGCATGCCTAAAACAGGCAGGTCCGACCCCCACCATCGACCCCCACCATCGACCCGTGACTAGGGGTCGCAGGGGTCTCGAAATGTCCTACCCCCCCCCGCCCCCCCCCGACCCTAATCAGCAAAAACAGCATGAACCGAAAATTAGGAAACTTTCCTAATTTCGATTGGAACCTTTCCTAAACTCAATGGGACTTATTTTGAGAGGTTTTACTCTATAAATAAGACGTCCCTAAGCCTCTTTCACTCCTTTTACAATCCTAATTGGATTGAGAGAAAGAGAAGAGAAGAAAAGTGGAGAAGAAGACCAAAGAGAAGGGATTCGGAGAAAAAACCATACTTCTCAGGTATGGATACTATTTCCATGAATTTCTTAAGACCTTAGAGTAGATCATGAAGAGGGTATGATCTAGGAGAAACCCAAATCATCCATCCATGGTTAGGTTTCAATGGAAACCATGGAGGAGATCATTGAAACCATGTAGGTGAATAAAGAATAGTTCTAAACCATAGAACATGTATGGAATGGACTATAGAAGGAAGCCATAGGACCCAAACATGAAAGAATGGATGAAATTTGATATTTTCGACTCAAACCATAGGGGGTCGCACCTAGGGTCGATGGAACATCTGACCCTAGCATCGACCCCCAGCATTCGGAAAGTCCAGGAAAGGGGGGTCGCACCCAGGGTCGATGGAACATCCGACCCTAAGCATCTACCCTACCCCTGGGGGTCGCAGAAAACTACTACCCGTCCTGCTACCCGTCCTTCTACCCCCAGTTAACAGCAAGCCAAAAATTATCGAAATGAATTCTAACTAAAATCTATCGACTTATTAGGTTTCCTATTGATATAAAAATGATTCTTAAAGCTTGAAAGAGGATCTACAATCAAGCAAAGGTGAGGGAACAAGACCTAAACTAATTGGTTAATAATAAACTGTTTTACTCTTGAGTCCAATGCCATGATTGATTTTATGCGTGTGTGATTGTTATGTACATTCAACATGTCATCCAATATTTCTATTATTACTGTTCATGCATATTTAATTATTGTTTATAACATGATGATGATGATGATGATAGGAATAGGCATGTGGATGTATGTGTATGGTTGGTGTTCTTGATGCGAGCGAGTATCAGGGGGAGGTGTCATAGGCGGGGCCTCAGCGCTCTAGCTCTATCTCTAACTCAAGTCTTGTCCACTGACATCATCGTATCGTCATTACCTTAGCAAAACTATTACGTCGTAGGGTATGAGGGGAGGTGGTCTCGGACCATGTAGTCTCTGGCTCTGTCGGGGGGCCTTAGCCCTATCTCTATGGACGTATTGAGGGATGCTGGGGTGAGGCCTTGGATACACTGATTGGCATTAGGATTGGTTAGTTGCGAGCTCAGTTTGGGAGCCCTTGCCAGCAGGGGCTTACGTGTTGGTATGGGCAATGGGTACAACAATAAACGTGACCTTTGTGTGTACATTGTCCATGGTGGGTGCATGTGGGACGACAATAAACGTTACCTTTGGGCAGCTCCACACACTTGTGTATAGAGGTGCAACGTCAATAACCGTGACCTTTGGCCACCTATCCTTTCTATAGCACATTGCAAACTTATTACCAAACCAAAGATATGAATTGAATGCATGCATATGTTTGTTTCATTGTTTTGTTTTCTCACTGAGCTTAAGTAGGAGAGCTGACCCTCGCACGCGTAATTCTTTTAGTTTCTGATGTTGCAGGTACTATGATTGAAGATTATGTCTACACGCCAACATATGAACAGGTGGAGGCTATGAATGAGCAAGCTGTGGAGAACGGACATGGTTCGTTAAGAGAGCGTTTCAACTGTGGATATGTTTAGTGTTTAGACTTCATATTTGGATATTGTAATATGTATTAATTATGTTTTGGTTATTTGGAAATAAATGTAATATTAATTATTTATCATGACTAGACCTCAGTTCATTATCTGTAAGACTTTCGCTATTTACTTTATTATCTCTGATTAATGTGGAATGTGTTTTGCTTTATCATATGTGGGATAGCCTATTCGAGATCCTGGTTGAACCATTGGTTTATTGATGGTTCATCACATCATTTTGGTTAGTCCAAAATTGGGGTGTGACAAGTGGTGTTTGATCCATTGGGCGGATTCACACACTCGTGTATAGAGGTGTGGTGATCGCCAATCCTTTTTATAGCACATTGCAAACTTAAAACCAGACCATAATGTGAATGTTATTCATGCATGATGTATGTTGCATTGTTTGATTTTCTTACTGAGCTAAGTTATGAGCTCACCCTTGTATATATACATATTTTTAGATGTTGATGCAGGATATACTGTGGAGGACTATGTGGATGCTTCAGTATATGGAGGTGTTGCTGCTTTAGAAGTGCAACCAAGGGAGGTTGAGCATGACGCTTCATGCGAGTGCCCTTTCTGCGTGTACCTCTAGGATATTTGATTTGTTTATTTTATTTATTTTCAGTTGGATTTATAAATGATGTAAGGATAATTATTTATCCTAGTCTATTTTGAATAATTGGATAATTTATTTAAATTATCAATAGAGTACTCAGTTCATTTAATTTAAGACTTCTGCTGAATTTAATTATATTCTGATTATAGTTATGTGCAATGGTTTGTATGAGTGGACACGGTCTTATTGAGATCCTGGTGTGAACCGTTGATTCAGTGACGGTTCACTCACACTTCTGGTTCAGCCAAACTTGGGGTGTGACATTATCACCTCTAGGACTGAGGCTAGGAAGGCTTTTAGCTTGGCTACTTTAATTTGTTGGTATCTTTGGCGTGCCTGAAATGACCTTGTTTTTTAATCTCAAAGTTGGACTCCGGTGGAGGTTGTGAAAAAAGCTAAGACAGCTTTTGCAGAATTTATAAATGTCAATGGGAAGCTTGATCATCCTTCCAGACCATTAGTTGTGCTTCCTTCAGCGATCTGGTTCCCTCCTCCAAGTGGCTCTATAAAAATCAACAATGAAGACAGTATTTCACCACATTTCAATGGAATAGGATTTCTATTCCGTGACCAAAAAAGCCAGGTTTTAAAAGTTGTTTCCTCCCCACTGCGATTTGCCTCAGTAGAGGTTGGCGAAGCTCTCGCAATTAGAATGACTATCCAGTCTGGTCTGGGATATGGTATAGTCGATATTCAGATTGAGAGTGATTGTAAGGAGGTGGTTGAGATTCTGACTTCACAGAAGTCCAATTATGAGTTTTTCCTGTAGTCTATTGTTCATGATATAATCATGTTGGTGGGTAACTTTAATTCGTGTTCCTTTTCTTTTATTCCAAGGGGAATTAATACTGCAGCTCATACCCTTGCCAGGAATGCCTCAATCATTTTGGAGTTGATTGATTGGCCCTCCTCCACTCCTTCGCTTCATGAAGTTACTGTAAATGATGCCTTGGTCTTTTCCCTAGTGAATGATCAATAGATTTTCCTATTACCAAAAAAAAAAAAAAATTGGGAGCATATACATTATACAACTAATTGGGCAACAGAGTTTAGAATCTTATTCTTGCATTAATAATTTGCTCGTTTCCAAGCTTCCCTTTTGGCATTTAGAGAAGTATCATTATTTTCTACCGTTACAATTTTCTTCAATTCATAAGAGACAACAAGCTGATTTAAACCAAACTTGAGCATTTGCATCCATCAATCATATTTTATTAGGAAAAATTTCACGTAGACCCCAAGAAGTATTGCTAACATCATCTACCACCCACAGGTTTGGAAATTCATCAACCACACCCACTTAACTAACGAAAATCACTTAAAATATTGATAGACATTTTTACCCTTCATATTATAAATAAAAAAAAATTTAAATTGGGTAGAAGTACTAGTTTGACCTTCTAATGAAAATTACATTTACTTTTTCTCTCTTTCCATTTTACTCTCAGTCAAGCCCTAACGTTGGAGTACCCTCTATGTCTGTGTGATTGTGGAAGTCGATCTTTCCCATGGCGGCATCCAAGCTCCTTTATCAGGTTCGTCTATGTGCTCCGCTCTCTTTCCTCTCTCATCATCATTCTCCCCTCTCTTTCCTCTCTCCCTCATCGTTCTCCCCTCTCTTTCCTCTCTACCTCATCGTTCTCCCTTCTCTGAAAGTTTTTGATGGGATACACATCACAAGCCAATGTCCTCTTAATTTCAGCAGCACAGATGCACGCCATAACATTTCGAGGTCCTGATATCATTTTCCCCTCCACTTAATTAGAAGTTGTTATGTATGATGTGTCTATATACGTAGACCAAATTGGTGGATCCATAAAAGAAAGGCGAATGAAGCTTAAGTGAAAATAGCGATGTCATCAACTTTCTTTTGGCCGAACAAAACACTAGATCAAAGACTGAATGAAGTGCGTAAAGTACCTGACCAATGCTTGATGGAAATAGCCCCCAATACATTGCCCTGCAAGTCTCTTGGTAATCTCTGCCTGTAAAAAAATGTTTTCTTGAGGAGTTACATCGAAAGAGGAAAGTGGAGTAATTAAGAATATTCCATCTTTTAGCGTACTTAATCCGGGTGCAGGTGAGGCAGTATATCTCGAATGTAGAATTCCAAGTACCCTGATGCAGCCAACAATAAATCTATGGCGTCGTTCTTGTAGTCTAGCAAATAGAGTACATAATTGATGGATTAAGGCAAAGAAATCTAGTCATGGCTTCAATAAGATAAAGATAAAATAGACACAATGCTAGAATCCTGAGAGATAAAAAAGACAGACTTTCTGATACATTCCTTGGCTTTAATAGCTTCTCAAACAATGTCAGTAATTCCTGCGGGTCAATTTCTGGGTCTATTTTTCTGACATTGCACTTAACTAAGAATCATTCTTCCGATAGTTTGTTCTTCTTGATAATTCGTGCAATTCCTTTGCTGCAGAAATTGTATTTAGGAAGTCCAAATCAGAATTAGATTGTTCTCTATTTGTTGGGTTTATAGAGGGGGTCAGAATATTGGGTGGTGCATTAAAGCTTATATGTATATTGGTAGCTGTATTTGTAAAAATCTTATTTGTTTTTCTATCTATAGTATGTGTGATGTTTAGTAAGATAATTGCATTTCATGTAGAAAATGGATCCGAAATGTGAGAACTATGCTGCTACATGTGTCACACGTAGAACAAGTAAGGGAAAAATATTGGGAGAAGGTATTATAGTTGTCAAAGCTATCAAAAGTTTGTTATGTGGGTGGAGCATTTTAAACAATGTTCATGTGGAGTAGGGTAATGCGAAGTGAGAACGGCCAAAATGGCAACAAACAGTGGACGACAATTCTGATGTTGCCCACATTCCACAAGAGTGAGTATTAATCTAGTCTCACTTTTTAATTATTGTCATATGAATGAAAGTCATAATATGAAATACTTATATAAATGTCTTGCAGATGGGTAACCTTGGATGCAGGATGTTCGAATGGATAGAGACAATGGAATGCTCTTAGGGTACAAAGACAGATACTGCAATTGAGGAGATAGGGGAATGCTCCCAGGAGACAAGTGAAAGCTCATAGACCTAGGCATTACATATGACAACTAGTAGAAGTACTTCCTCAGATTATTTAAGAGGTTACTTAAGAGGAGTAACTAGAGCTCATGGGCAAAAATCTAAGTTGTTTGAAGACCTCCTTGATGCTGTGGAGAAGCAATATTTGAAGAATCCTGATGAGAGAGTCAATTAGTGATAGGTTGATTGTAGCTTGTATGTATGAACACTAGATTTGAAGAAGAATCCATGTTTTTGGAATTCACCCCAAATGTGTCTTGCACATTTTAAAGCTTTGTTTTGAGAATACTTCCATGTTGTTCTTCAGTGACTTAGTAGTGAATTTCTCGTTTCATACTAACTTAGTGTATTGGACTGAAAACAATACATAAGTACAGTCGAACAATCTTATAACTGGACATGTCATTGCTACATACTCTATGATTGTGTTCACTGCTCAGGCAATGCATCATGTACAGATGGATTTGGAAATTCCATCCAACAATTAGTTGTGCTGTTACTGAAGAGACATGGTCTTCAAAAAAATCAAAGAGAATGGAAAGATATAAGAAAGCAAGGGCAAGTAAGGTTTGAATGTAAAGATTAAATATAACAATTGGGTCTAAAATACATCATGTCATAAAATTACCTGCCATGAGATTGTTATCTACATATCAAATTTGACATGTTCTCTTCTTTCTCTTCTACGGTAGTAATTGCATTATTTCAAAGCATAAAAAAAACTGCATTATTTCCACCAAAAATTGGATTAGTAAAATCAACAAGAGCATGTGGAATCCTACATCTGAAATCTAGGAGAGAGCATCCAACAATCCATTGGCAGAAAAAATTCATCACTATAAGTTCCATGAAAAATGCTATAACAATCACTGATATAATCCTGTTTGATGATGTCCATCCTGGTTTTTAAAGAAATGAGAGCATTCCAAGCAAATATACATAAGTGTCATCAGTCATCAGTTCAATGAACTACCTTAAAGCATTGGTAAAAGCCATGGCACAAAAAACCATCACTGAAAATTCCATGTCAAACCCATCTCTAACCCATGTACAACAAGTAAAAATATACAAGCATAAAAAATTATCCATGACAAATTATGACAACCCATATAAGTGTTTCCAAACTAATTCTTATGTGCTTCTGTCCAAGATCTCCTAATCTTTTTAGCCTTGTCAGTCATTCTTTCCTTCGCTTTTGCTTGTCTACTTGGTTCTTGAAATGTCCTAGACGCTTGGGATCTCGTTTGCATTTGAGATCCATTAGGTCCATCTTGTCTTTGTCTCTACATAATAACATAAGAAGAAGATTAGTAGCAGAAAAATATATTGGGAATTTGATATAAGCATGGATGTTACCTTTGTAGTTGATCTTCCTTGTTGAGAAGCCCCTTGTTGAGAAGTTCATTGTTGAGAAGTTTCTTCTTACCTTTTTCTCTTCATAATCACATATAATAAGAAGATTAGTAGCAGAAAAATATATTTGGAATTTGATACAAGTATGGATGTTACTTGTGTAGGGGATTTTCCTTGTTGAGAAGCTCCTTGTTGGAAAGTGCCTTCTTGAGAACCATCATTCTTTTTCTTTTTGCATGACCTTGCATTGTGACCAATTCTTTTATAGTATGAACGGTGAACAGAAGAATTTTTCTTTCTAAACTCACTAGTTGGATCTTCATCAGCTGCTCTCCTCCTCTTCTTATGCAGCTTACCAGCTTTGCTTCTATATACTGGTGGTTGTACTATAGGACCATCTTCATGGATCTTTATGGTATCCAAGCTAGATATACCATGGATGAACTCAGAATAGGAGAGCCTAAATTTATCGAGTGAAAAATATGAGGAAACATGGTCCTCTACGTTACCCCTCTGGAATAAGATTGTAGCTATCACCTGCTTACATGGAAGCCCACTAACTTCCCATACAAAGTACTCATAAATTTTCTTCTTCATGTCCACCACATATCTACTATGGCCATCATTAATCTCAAACTCTTCTGGACCACATTACATGACATTATAATTTCTAGATGCATTTTGAGCCATATCTAGTTTCTTCTTGAATGCAGGTGTTATCTTCCCCTTGAAATGACAACCCTTTTTAAATCTATTTTACATCCTATTTATCAGCTTTATTCTGATTTCATCAATCAAAGTCAGAATTGGTTTGCCTTTGTAGGGTTGTATCCATTGGTTAAAACACTTACATGTTATTAATGACATGATCACTAACAATCATATGGTCAAATGCATGTCTAGCCCAGGATGAGACTCGGTTTCTCATCATCCAATCATAGGCTTCCCTTTTACTTGCCTTTATCTCATCCATTGTATTATTAAAATTTCTAGCATTATATGCCTTGCATGCGGTCCAAAACAACGTTTTCAACAATAGACTAGTAAATTTCACCTTGAAATTACTGTATAAATGCCTACAGTAGAGCCTTTGGTTTGCACTTGGGAAGATTTCTACAATTGCATCTGATAAGCCTTATAACAATACAAAAAGCAAAAAGAATGTCAGAGGATATCCTTTGGAAATACAACTTAACACATTGAGATTCAACTAGAGATTACTCAATTGGAAAAGTTGAAATTTATGGATTACCTTTTGTTTGTCTGACATGAATGTCAGAGGATATCCATCAAGGTTATATGAGATTGCATCAGAAAGTGTTGTCAGAAATCATGTCCAACTTTCTTTGTTCTCACTTTCGACAACACTAAATGCAATGGAAAACAAACCATTATTAGCATCCATTGATGTAGCTGCCAATAGAATTCTATGATAATTACCTTTCAAATGACAGCCATCAATACCAATGAATGACCTACATCGTCAGACAAAACCTTGCTTACATGCAGCAAGACAAACAAAAAACCTTTTGAATACGGGTTTAACTGTTGTTGCTGAAGCCTCTTCATTTTCTAGCTTGAACATACTCCCAGGGTTCCTCTCTAACAACATCTTACCATACTTAAGTAGCTTGGCATATGACTGCTAGGGACTGGTTATATTCTCCTCCTTAGCAACCAACCTTGCCCTGTATAGTTGCTGTTTTGAAGGGTTGATACCATACTTTGCAGAAATAGCAACCTTCATGCTATCTGTCTTTATCTCAGGATCTGCCCTTAACCTATTAGTAAGCTTCTTAGCTATCCAAGTTGAGGTGCGACATTTCTGTTGGTAGGCTGCCTCAAGTATGGTCAGAATGAAATTTTCTCACTATAAAAGTATCTCCATCTAGTACAACAGCAACATGGAGTGTTCATTGACAACCATCTTGGGAACAAATCACTGTAACCCTCCTTTTCTCATTTTTCAGTCGAATGATTTATGTCTCTTCTTGAATAATATAATCATTCAAGGCTTTCCTATAAGAATAGACATTTTCAAAAACAAGCCCAACTCTAATTTCTATCCTTCCCAAATCATCTATGTCAACCTCCTTGTCCCTGGCAGTGCTCTTCTCTTGAACTTCTTCTTTTTTAATTTTAGATGAAGTCAAATTCTCATCGTCTTCTATCTCATAATCCTCATCTACGTGTTCTTCAAAATGAATATATGTTTCTCTAGTGCCCTCCACATCAATATCCCAATTCTCATCTAATAGATCATCCTCACTGTCAAGATCAATTGCTGGTGTTTTGCCCCTCTTGCTACTACTACTAGTGCCAACAGTTTCAGTAATAGCAGGTGCAATTGTAGTTGTGGGCACCTCCTTCACAGGCCTACTGACAACTGTTTTCTTTGATGGCCTACGTGGTGGTGTAATAGCAGGTGCAGTTGTAGTTGTGGGCACCTCCTTCACAAGCCTGCTGACAACTATTTTCTTTGATGGCCTACGTGGTGGTGGTCTACCTATCATTGCTAATGAGTATCCATTAATTGTGTGATTCTCTATTGTGGCCTCACCCACCTTTACTCCATAGATGTCCAAGGGAATAGCTTTAGCCTCTGCTTTAACAATTTTCAGGATCTCCATTACATCAGAGTCACTCTTAACCTCATAATGTCCACCATTGAGCATCTCTGCCCTAACTACAAAGGTCATAGACCTGCCATCTGGAATGCTTCTTAGAACTGTACAATAAGTATCATGTACTAGGTCGATCCAGCTAAATCGATCTTCAACAACTAATTTCAGTTCTATGCATTCCTCATACTTGTAATATATGTTGATCTTTTCAGTCATTTTGAAAATTCTATTTATAATATGAAAAAAGCAATTAGACAATATCAAAACAAAATGGGTTACATTAAGAAAAAAATGAAAAATATACAAACTTCTTATATCAGCCCTATATCCACACCCTCAAATCAGCCCAAAACCACCATGATCATGAAAGAGATAATATTAGGCACATGTTACTCCAATTAAAGTTTATTGTATGAAAGAAATGAAAATGAGAAAAAATGGCCCATGAGGTCTTGACAGAAAAGTATGGACACAAATTCTGACCTGATGCCAAGACAAAAATTAAAAGGTTGCTCACCTAGTGGGAATACAAAATTCAACCAATAGAAGACAAGGTGGGAATTGGGGACCAATTCACTGCACAATCCAAATTACAAAGAATATTTTACAAAAAATAAGTTGAAATTGGGCTCTAGAGATACAGTGGGGTCTGGGTACCAAATCATTCAATTACTTTCAATGACAAATACAAATAAAAAAAGAAGGTTAAGCATACCTCAGAAGCTCTGTCTGTTGAACACAACTTGTATACAATCCTGCAGACAAGATGGAGAACCAACATTACACAAATAGGATTTCCAAACTTATTATGACAAATACCAATAAAAAAATAAATAAAAAAAGGAAAATCATACCTAAAAAGTTTTATCGGTTGAACACAAATGCAGCTTGTATACAATCTCCAGACAAGATGGAGAACCTACAAACAAGATGGAGAAAAAACAACAAACAAATAGGAATAGAAAATTTTCAATGACAAAGACCAATAAAAAAAAGGAAAAGCATACCAAAATGGAGAATATACTAAGTCGTTTGAACACAAATGTAGCTTCAATACAAGCTACAGATAATAAATAATAATTAATAAATTACTTCGTCATAAAAGGGGCTATTGACAAGAAATAATAATTAACAAATTACTTGGCTTTAAGCTTTGGTATATGGGGGATAAAAATAATAGCAACGGAGTGGTTATAATAGTGGATAAAGATTTAAAAAATGATGTGGTGGATGTGAAAAAATTTGGTGATAGGATTATAGCCATCAAGTTAGTGATGGGGAAAGAAATAGTCAATATAATTAGTGTTTATGCATCCCAAGTAGGATTGGATGCGAATAGTAAGCTACAATTTTGGGAACACATGGATGGATTAGTGCAAGGTTTATGACAAGGAGAAAAGATTATAATAGGGGGTGATTTGAATGGACATATAGGGAGAGATCGTAGAGGTTATGAAGATGTGCATGGGGGATATGGTTTTAAAATGAGGAATGAGGAGGGGACCTTAATTTTAGATTTTGATATGGCTTATGATTTATCCATCGTAAACACATACTTTGAAAAGAGAGAGGAGCATCTAGTCACCTTTAAAAATTGGGATCATAAAAGCCAAATAGATTTTTTTCTAACTAGAAGGTCTGATAGATTGTTATGTAAGGATAATAAAGTTATACCAGGGGTAAGTTTAACCACTCAGCATAGATTATTGGTCTTGAATATATGTCTCACTACACCGATGTAGTAGTAAAGGTCAGCTTTTTTGCCAAAGGTCAGCTTTTTTGCCCTAGGATAAGGTGGTGGTACTTAAAAGAAAATACCTTGAAAGCTTTTACTGATAATGTGGTCAAACAAGCAATGTGAAACTTTAAGGGAAACACTAATACAATGTGGAACGAGATGACTGCTTGTATTAAAAAAGTTGTTAAAGAGGTTCTAACTGTATCAAAAGGAAAATATGATTCTCCTAGAGAGTCTTGGTGGTAGGATGATGAGGTTCAAGCAGTCATTAAAGTTAAGAAAGATAGTTTTAAGGCATGGCAAAAGACTAAGGATATAGAGGATCTAAAATGATATAAACTTGCTAGAAATGAAGCCAATAAGATTGTGGAAAAAGTAAGGACGAAAAAATATGAAGATCTTTATATCAATCTGAGCACTAAAGAAGGAGAAAAAGCTATCTATAAAATAGCTAAGATGGGAGAAAAAAAGAGTAGAGATTTAGACCATGTTAGATGTATTAAAAGTGCAGATGGTAGAGTTCTAGTAAGGGAAGAGGACATTAAAGAGATATGGAATGATTATTTCTATAGCCTACTAAATGTAGACATCTCATGAAACAGTGCACTAAATTGCTACATTATCCACCATGACACAAAGCTATTACCATGGCATCACGTTGCTTTTTATGCCACAAAGATGAGGAGAACAATGAGCATTTATTTATGGAATGTGAAGTTGCTGGATCGGTATGGGAAGGAGTTCTAACCTGGTTTGGTCATAAAAGACCTGACAATGTGTCTCTCATGGACTTTCAGACTTGGTGGAATAGAAAATGCAGAATCAGCCCCCTGAAATCCATTTGAAAATCCTTGTTCTATATTGTTTTATTGACTATATGGAAGGTACGAAACAAAGCTTGTTTTGATGGAAGGAGAGTATGGATTCTAGGGATATTTGATACTATTGTAGGTAAGTGTCAACATATCTCTGTGTATCAGCCTTGTGTCATCAAGTTTGTCAAGGAGTTGTAAATAGGACACACTTTACAGTTGGTGACTGGAAAGTGTAAAACTGAGAGAATAGTGGAGCTATATTGGTAACCACCATTGTACTTATGGTGTAAAGTAAACGTGGATGGGTGTAGCTTAAGCAACCCAGGAGTAGCAGGTTATGGTGGTGTGCTCAGAGATAAGAATGGCAAAGTATTGATAGTCTTCTCTAAGTTTATAGGGGTTGCCACAAATTTTAAAGCAGAAACTATGGGAGCTATTAGAGGACTGGAGGAAGCGGTTCAAAGGGGGTTTCACAAAATTTGGGTGGAAAGTGATTCCAAAGCAGTTGTTAATCTTCTTCTAGCTAATGATGCCCCGCGGTTTGCTAAGCAGAAGTGGATGGCTACATTGTCTAAGATGGAGGGAGTGCAGTTACGCATTACTCATTGTTTTAGAGAGACCAACATGGTGGCTGACAAGCTTGCAAAACAAGCTGTCTATGACAGGAGATCTGTTGTATGGCATATATGCCCATCCTTTGTAAACTATGAGGCAGTGTGGGATGCATCACACATGCCTCGTTTCAGATTTATGTAGTCACACTATGATACTGGTTGTTTCTCTACTGAGGGTTATGCAGTAGGTAGAGGATAAGCCTAGTGCACTTGGTCTATATTGGGTTATGCTGATGGCAATGCCTAAGGTGGAACTAGCCAATATCAGACTTGTATTTACTTTATTATTATTTCCTTTGATCAATATATTTTTTGACTGTTAGCAAAAAAAAAAAAAAAACCCACCATGACACCACAGGTCATAGGCATATACATAAAATTAGGGTGACAGAAGTGAAAGAAGCTTTAAGGAGGATGAATGTAGGCAAAGCCCTACGTCCAAATGAGGTCCTAATAGAAGTTTAAAAGATCCTAGGAATGTATGGAGTATCTTGGCTAGCTAAGTTGTTCAATAAAATTATGAGCTCAAGAATAATGCCAAATAAATAGAGTAGTATTATTGTGGTTCCGATCTATAAAAATAAAGGTGATATTCAGAGCTACAATAACTGCAAAAGCATAAAACTAATTAGTCATACTGTGAAACTGTGGGAGAGAGTTATTGAAACTCACTTGAGAAAAGAAACTACCATTACGGAGAACCAGTTTGGTTTTATGCCAAGTAGATCCAGAACAGAGGCTATTTATTTGCTTAAGAGACTCATTGAAAGATGTAGAGAAGGCAAGAAGGACCTCCATATGATTTTTATTGATCTAGAAAAAGCTTATGATAGAGTCCCTAGGGACTTAATCTAGCAAGTACTGGAGAAGAGATGCGTTTCAAGCAAATATGTGGACATAGTTAAGGATATGTATTATAATGTGGTGACTAGTGTGAAAATCGTGGGGGGTCAAGGTCGTGAATTTCCAATTACAATGGGGTTACATCAAGGATCAGCTTTAAGCCCTTATTTGTTTGCCCTCATCATAGATGATCTAACCAGAGACATTTAAGATGAAGTTCCTTGGTGTATGTTTTTCGCTGATGATATTGTTTTGGTGGATGAGACAAAACAAAGGATTAATGCAAAGTTGGAGCTATAGAGATCATCATTGGAATCAAAAGGTTTTAAGATAAGTAGAACGAAGACGGAGTATATGGTGTGTAACTTTAATCACACAAAGACGGATAATGATGTGGTGAACATTCTTGAGAGGGAGATACAGCAAAGTGATCATTTTAGGTATTTAGGTTTAATCATAAACAAAGAAGGTGATATAGACGATGATGTTTCATAGAGGATTAAAATAAGATGGATGAATGGAGAAGAACGTCTAGAGCATTATGTAATCGACGTATTCTTTTAAAACTTAAAGGAAAATTCTATAAGACATTTATTCGACCGACTATGATGTATGGTGTAGAATGTTGGGCAGTTAAGAAGCATCATATTGATAAACTAAGTATAGCTAAGATGAAGATGTTAAGATGGATGTGTGGCAAAACTAGGAAGGATAAGGTAAGGAATGATCGTATTAGAGCAGATTTGGGAGTAGTGCCGATACATGATAAGCTACTAGAAAGTCGTTTGAGATAGTATGGCTATGTTCAATGGAGGCCGTTAGATGCTCCCGTTAAGAGGAGTGAGTTGATTCAGATTGAAGGGGTTAAAAGAGCAAGGGACAGAGCTAAGATAACTCTAGGGGAAGTGGTGAAGAAAGACATGTATAGCTTAGGCCTTGCTTCAAGTATGACATTGAACAGAGCTGATTGGCGAATAAGAATCCATATAGCCGACCCCATTTAGTGGGGATAAGGCTTTATTGTTGTTGTTGTTGTTGTTGTTGTTGTTGTTGTTGTTGTTGTTGTTGTTGGTCATAAAATGGGCTTTTACAAAAATAACACGGATTCACAAACTGAAGTCACATATCGAAGTGGTCAACAAACCAGCTCTATAGGCCTTACCTGTCAGCTCTGTAGGACCACTAGTTCACTGTCGAGGGAAATATATATAGTTCAATGTCGAAGTAAAACTATTTATGTAAAATTAATCTCAGTTTGTTAAAGATTAAGGTTAGGGTTTGGTTTTAGACCTGAGGGAATATTGGGGAAAAATACTTGGTGATAAAAGGGGCTTTTACAAAAACAACACGGATTCACATTCCGAAGTGGTTGACAAACCAGCTTTGTAGGCTTCACTTGTCAGCTCTATAGGACCACTAGTTCACTATTAATGAAAAATTGATCTCAATCTGTTATATATAGTTCAATGTCAAAGTAAAACTATTAATGAAAAATTGATCTCAATTTGTTAAAGATTTAGGTTAGGATTTGGTTTCAGACCTGAGGAAATATTGGGGAAAAATACCCCCATGTTCTAGAAGATGTCGAAGCCGAGACGACAACTACGAAGAGGCAATCGTGATCGGCAAAGAATAAGCGCTGCACAAATTTGAGGATGCTACTATCATCGGCGAAGATGAACAAATGCAGAGAGTGGAGGATGCATGCTATCGTCGTCACTGAAGAACAGTTTCAGAGGATCGAGGGAAGAGGGATGCTTGTAAAAAAACCGCTCTATAGAGGAGACGAGTGTGCAATTATGGTCGGCAAAGAAGAAGAGCTACACAGATTCGAGGATGCTACCGTCGTCGGCGAAGAAGAACAGATTCGAGGATGCTTGCTGTCGTCGTCGACGATGAAGAAGAGCTACACAGATCGAGGGTTTTTTTTATCTTTTCTAAAAGAATACACGATTTGGGAGTAGGGTAAAAATTGAATAGAGGGTAAAATGGTCTTTTACCTTTACTCTAAGGGCAGTATTATCCAAGAAAAGTTCCATTTCAACTGACTTCAGCATCTTACAGGACTTTGTTAACGGGGTGGGCTTCTTTAATTAACGGTGCAAAGATTATGGGTGATAGTTGATGATTTTCCAAACATGTGGGTGGTAGATGATGTTAGCAATACTTCTTGGGGTCTACGTGAAATTTTTCCTATTTGATTATCTTGCCCCGTTGCACGTGCAGCCTGGTTGAGATCCCAGATAGCCTTTATCTCCCCTGCAGGTAATGATCTGTCTCTCTCACAATGGCTACAACAATTGTGCCGAATGGAGTCAACAGTTCCTAAATCAATGTCACAAGGTGTCCTCTTTTGTGGCTTTTATGTGTTGGTCTCTTTGGAGAGCACGCAATGAGCTCTACTTTGAGCAAAAATATTCTTCCCCAATTGATGTCATTTGGAGAGCAGAAAAGGGATTTCGTGAATATGTCGAGATAGAAGCTCCAGTTCCAGATGAGGTACCTTCTCCTATGGCAAGGACCCCAGTTCGTGCATCTACCTGGTCACCCTCAGCTCCTGGTTTTTTTACTCTTAGTGCAGATGCAACCTTCTGTTTGGCTAAACAACGAAGTGGCATTGGATATGTGGTTCGTGATCACTTGGGCCAGCCTTTGCTGGCTGTCTCAGAAGTCTCCTTCTTCCATTCCTCTGTTGTTGGAGAAGCTTTCGCCCTTCAGTCTGGTATTGCTGCGGCTCTTTCTGCAGGCTATTCCTCTTTAAAGGTTGAATCTGATAATCTCGAGGTTATTAATTTGGTTAATGGTGTTCAAAAGGACTGTAATGTGTATTTAAAGTTTGTTTGTTCAGGATATACTTTCCTTTAGAGTAGGGGGGACCTTTTTATCTTTCTGCAATGTTCCAAGGACTGCCAATTGTGTGGCTCATGCGTTGGCTAGAGGGTTGTGACCTGTCCAGGAAAGGTTACATGGCCCACTTCCATTCCGTGGTTTGTGGCTTTATGTAAGAGGCTTTGGCTGTTCCTGGCTATAATCAATAGAATTTCTTCTAACCAAAAAAATATATATATATCTGCTCCCATTTCTTATAAGTAAAATCATTGAATGATTCTATTTTGTCAAAATCTGAGATAATTCGCAAATTCTCAATTATGGGAACCAGTGTAGGATTTTGGAGAATTTTCAGTAGCCATCTATGCTCTCCTTCTATATTCTTGAGAGTTGTAATCACAAAATTAAATAATGAGAGTAGAACTTATCTCCTTATGGTTATGTAAGAGAATTGATTCATTTTATCTTCTTGGAATGTTGTCACCTTTGAGGTGGTCTGTTTTTTTGGCTCTTCCTTTTTCGGGCTTTTGCCCTAGTTTATAAGAAACCTGACTCTATCCTTTAGATACTTAAGTTTGTTTTCCCACTTTCGGGATATTGTCAATATATTTATTTATTCATCCAAAAAAAAATTAAACCCACCCTCAAACTTGCCTACTCAGATCAGAGTTAAACTAGTTAATTCTATGTCGCCTATTGGCTGGCCAGCTTCTTGAACATCTATCACAGTCACGAACATATTATGCTACAACAATGAACTTCAAAAATGTCGAGAAAATTGGTGGGGCTGAGTCATGTCACTTGTTACTCTCTTTAAAATCATAGATGTTCCTATGGTGCAACCAAAGTAATCTGAATCAGCCTTCAAGATGAAACAACCCTGTTAGGCCCCTCTAAGTATGTTACATTCACTTAATGGGCATAGTTGGGACAGCAACATAATTGTGCTCAGTCAACACACAATAAAAACCATTAAAGTACTAAATAAAGGATGTAAAAACTGAAGAACAAAAGCAACACTTAAAGTGAGAAAGAAAGAGGGTGTATGTGAATAAGAGGAAGAGTCGGATGAACTTGAGAAATGTATCTAAGAGGATCTGGACATCCTCTGTTTCTAGAGAAGAGACCCTTTGGACACCTCTCCAAAAGAGTCTAAAAGGTGTCTCATTGGAAGATTTTTAAAAATTAGAATTTTCTCAGGATTCTGATCAATTACTATGATCTAGATGTGGGCGCATCAAGTTAATATCTACTCTTTCCATTTGATATAGTCAAACACAAATATGTAGTTGGGACTGTCTGGATGACACTTCTATAGATATCTTTAGAACATAGGAACTGTCTGGATGACACTTCTTTAGATATCTTTAGAACATGGGACCTTTTTTCAATTACCCTTAATCTTTTTTCCAAAAGTTTTCAATGTCAAAGGTAAAATGAGCTTTCCACAAACCCTTTTAAAATGACTTACCATAACACTCAAGAGTTGTCATTGTCTCATACATTTTTTGAATGAATATATGAAATGAAAACAATTACCCTCATTAAAAAACAAATGTAATATAATACAATGGCAAAAAAATATAGTTCCAAATTATTCAACACCTAGGAGGTATCAATATGAAAATCCCCAATGTCTACCCAAAATAACTATATTCTATCCCCTCTTGGAATCTCACCTCCACATGAGGTCGCTGTATTTTACTGTGTTCCTTGTTTCTCCCTTGATTTTGTAAGGAGCCTGGCTCTATCCTTTGGATAGGTCTGGTTCCTCCTCTTTTGAGGCTGTGTTAATACATTCTTTCATTCACCCCGGAAAAAAAAAATCCAATACATAATAACATTTCAGTTCCATGAGTTGCTATTTACATTCATTATTTGCCAATATGACAATGTTAGAAAACTCTAATTTAAGTAAAAATATATTAATGAAACATTACAATAAACTGAATGCATCTACTAAGAAAGACATTTTGAATCCCTTGTCTCTGCACCCAGGCTAAGATCCACCAATTTTCATTTCCATGGTGATACTGTGCATCTTTATGTTACTGGTTATGTTATCCAGTTCCTCTTTTTGGGGCCTGCAAATTTACTGGGAATGGGGGTGAGGGTAGCCAAGAAGGAAACCCTGGCCCTGGAGTTGTCTTGACAGTTGGGATTCCATCTCCTATAGAGTTCACCCGTCTGCTGAAAAGAACAGTTGGCCGCCTTACAAAGCTGACAACTCAACCTCCTGAGTGCATGGACGGTATGCCACAAATGTGCTGTCATTGGAGAATGAACCAGGGCTGAAACATGTAATTCCTGTGTACTTGAATGCCTTCTGCCCGCTGCTATCACCGATCACTATCTGCATTGGAAAAACATGAGAAATTCTTAGGCACATATCATGCTCAACAGTTTTTATCTTTATGCAAGCATTCATTTGTATTGACCTAACACTGTCTTCTCAACTATTGTAATTTGGTCACTCTTTTCTGTTGCTACTGTTTGAGACCATCAGTTCAGAAGTAGAGATTTGTAGTCTAGGAAGATCATATTTGAACTCCTGTTGACCTTTATTATAGGTGGTGGTTATAGGGTCTAAAGGTTCCCAGCCACTGGGCTTCCGCAGATATAGCTTCTTATGGACCACAACCCATTCAACTCTTGGATTGGATAGCAAACTGCAGTAGAGTTTACCCCCCCCCCAACAAAAAAAAAAAAAAAAAAGAGATCCTAAAGATGATGGCTTAGTATTATCTGGTCACTTTTATTTGACATCCAACATCACCCATCTACAACAAATCGCATGGTGGACATAATCCACTTTCTTCTCGTATCTACCTTCTAGGGCTACTGAACAGGGGCTGAGAAAATGGGAATTCCCAACCTAGAAACAAGGCTTCCTTATATTAAAGAAGCAGCACATCGATCAATTTCAAGAGCAGAAGTAATTAATGTTCTCTCTTTCAGGAAAATAATTGGGTTATTATGAGAATAAAAAATGAGAAATGAGTGTAGAAGATACCGTATGTGGAGCAGGGTACAGCTGTAGGCAGTGATCGTAGTTCCAGATAATGGGTTGGACAGTAATAGGGAGGGGGCAAAGATGGCTTTGATGAGTAATGGTAGCAACAAGCTGCAAAGAACGCAAGATATTATTAGCTTCAAACCCCTTATTCTAGAAGATAGAGACCAACATTCCAGGGGAAAGTGACATAATAGGGGGAAAACAGGAAAGAAGAGGAGGGGTATAAATGGATAATTATTCAACTCACATGCTCAAATAGATCATTAGTTTCTTCCGTTGAAGGAGGAATCAAACAGGAACGGCGCATTCGATACAGTAGATCTTGGCGGAAAAATACAATTTCTTGTGTATAAAATTTGATCCTGAATTCACAGAAGGGAAGTTGAAAATCAGACATACTACATATATAACTGTCCAAAAGAATGAAGAAGATCTAGACGCTACAAAATGTAAAGCTAACATGTATTCCAAGTTTAGTGTGCGGTACCATGACTTCCAATACTTAAAAGAATCAGCTCCAGATCTTTTTAAGCAACAGGCATTTTGACAGATCAAACAGTAACTTATAACTTTCCGTGTATCATTTATGTTACCCCAAACCAAGGCTTAAATTTCTATTATTTCGGTCAAATTTCGTAAATTTTGGTAATCATTTCGTTTTGGCCCTTGCCGATACCGAAATATTTAGCCGAAATTTCTATGACCTAAACTCCAAGTTTCCGCACACCCCCCTCCCCCCCAAAAAAAAAATTTAAATTTAAATAGCTTTCTGTAATAATCAACAAAAGGGCATCTTGTCATCCAGTAGCCAATTTGTGGATCAATTTCTTCCTTAATTTTGAATCTATAATTACTACCATCTCCTTTTTTTTTACTTGCAATGGGAACTAACCACAATTGTCACAGAAAAAAACTACCATGTTCATGTGAAAGAATATATTGCAATGACTTCCCTGATGGTTTGTTTGAAGCACTAATCCAAAAAAAATGGCGATTTATTTATATAAAAAAATTAAATAGAAGGCTGTTCACTATTGTGATGACCTTTTTGTCAAAGGTCATAACCAAGATTATGATTAGGTAAATTATAAAGCCAGTCTGGGTGAGTCATCATAGGACCTAACCTGCAAGGATTACTAGTGAAGATGGCACTTGGGACATGTTTTTGGAGCTCCTCAGTTAAATATTTTGGTAAAGCACATCTTGGTAGAACCGTGGATGGACCTGAAAATGTCAAACCAAAAGTAGTGGTGAAGTGATACAGCTGCTTATGTTCAGAGGATCAGAAAATGAAAAAGAAACTGTTTTAAAGATCTAGCCTACCTACATCATCAGGACCCGGAATAAACAGAAATCGGCTATGTTCTTTTAATCGTGGATGGGCTGCAATCATTTCTCCAAGTTTTCCAAACTGCAATCTGCACACACAATTTGTCTTATCATTGACAAATACAATTAGACCTACTGACAGAATAGAAAGAGACCTGTAAATGCATGCAGAGGGCTACCTCACCTTAGTCTTGAAAAAGAATGGAAGGCAAGGTTACAAGGGTGAGAGCAGAAATTCCCCATCAGAACAAACAAAGAAGGAACAACCTCCACATTTTCATAACCATCCAGAACAGTGGCTAGGTTTTTCATGGTCTTTTCTACGAATAAAATAGAATTAGTGGCTGTGCAAATTACCAAGAATGATGAGAAGAAGCCAGAAAATAAGAGGTAGTGAATTACCTCTTCATTATCAAGCCAAATGTCGGAGAGGATAACAAACATATCATTCACTGCTTTCTTTTCCAGTTCTGCTAGTCTGAGCTACAGGAAGGTAAAAGAAAACTAAAATATATATTCCTAGTTAATCCAAGAACTTTCAAAGTGAAAACTACACTGCCTCAATCACTCATTGTTATAAATAAAGATTTGATGAAGGATACTGTTTCTTCTGCTGAGAGAACACCACCACCAAATAAGTCATGTCCCACAAGTGATGAAAGTGAGTCATCTCGGTCCTCCAAAGGGGGAAAGCCACATGTATTGACCTGAAATAAAAATTGGTGCATAATGGGATGCAGATTTCAGTTAATTCTAGTGCCTAAAATGATATTCAGTGATCAATAAAGAAGTCAATAATGACTTGACAATACTTGCTAGATGTTGTCAAACTTCATAGGTCGCAGATACATGCAGTGCCTACATCTAGGAGGAAAAACGGATGCAATACAGCATTTAGATGACCTTTTCCGCATGCGTCCAATTCCAGCAACCCATCTTTTCATTTATGAGAAAGTTATTAATTTTAACCAGGAACATTGAATTCCAATTTATGAAAAAATTCTTGGCTGTGTATGAACAATATGACTTAGTATCTGCCCCTCCCCAGACCCCATAGTGGTGGAAGCCTCGTGCAATGTGTATGCCCTAGCATAGTTGTCAAGGTGACAAAGCGATCCAAGGCATTCAGGGCCATCCTAAGTGCCTAGGAGTTGGCTAGGCGACCAAGGCATTCCTAGTGTATTTTTTTTATTTTTAAAATATTAATAATATATTAATGTTTATATATATACAACATTCTACATAAATAATCAACATTTAAGACATAACTTAATTAATATGAGAAAACCAACAAGGCAACAAATAATGAATTAAGTAGGCAACACGTATTTATAACTAACATTTGTGTACTTCTAACAAATTTGACCAGAACATAACTCCTTTAATATAGTTCGGAATCAAGCAATCTCGAATTCATTGCAATGCTAGCATAATCAGCTTTCCAACAAATCTGAGATTGCTTGAATCCGATTATAATGAAGGAGTTACACTCAGATCAGACCTTGTTCGAAATACACGAATACTGTTTAAAGTCCTCTGAATGTAAATTATTTTTTGGGCATCAAAGCAAGAGATTATTCTGGCATGCTCTTGGTTTTTAATGATGTTTTACTATAATAAAATTTATGGAATTTTTATATTTGGAAA
The DNA here is from genome assembly GCA_028583415.1 of Protea cynaroides. Classification (NCBI taxonomy): domain Eukaryota; kingdom Viridiplantae; phylum Streptophyta; class Magnoliopsida; order Proteales; family Proteaceae; genus Protea; species Protea cynaroides. The sequence continues at coordinate 44,910,556 of CM053273.1, read as the reverse complement.
AAAGCCTAGCATTTGGAAGTTGAAAATCACCCCCGTACCCAAAAATACAGTTTTTGTTCTTGAACTGGAGGGTTAACTTTTTTATCCATTTGGAATTTGAATTTTAAACTATTTTTATTGGATTCAAATTGGGGGGGGGTATTTGCTTATTTATGAATAATATCTTAAGTAAAACATTTACTTAAGTGATATTAGTCATAAATAAGTACTGCCTAATAAATGTTGTTCCTGTCTAGCCTAATAAATTTTATGAAGAACATTCAGAATGACACATTGAAAACAAGGCGGCCGCCCAGACATTCTGGGCTTCCAAAGCGCCCTAGGCGTCTCCTACACCCAAGCATACTGGGTCACCTCCTTTCTCATGGTCATAAGGCGGCCTTGCACCCAAGCATCTGGAAAACTCCTGGACACCTAGGTGACACCTTGACAACTATGCACCCTAGAAATTGCCTTTAAATTTCCTAGAGTTTTATTTTGGTTAGGAGTCATCAAGGAAGTTTAAAGAAACTAAGTTGTATCAAAATAGGAATTTTTCTATCAGGAGCTGTTGGGTGCACAGGTGACTTCATTACAATTTCTCTAGAGTCCATTTGACACAGTGATGCCAAAATGCGCATGTTTTCGACAAGTGCATGTGCAAAATTAAATCCTCAGGCCCCTTTCTTATGTTCGTGCAGTTCATACTTTGCAAGACAATTTGTTACAAACCCATTATGAATCCAATGAAAACCAAATTGAATGATTCATGATTCCAACTAGACTGTTAAAGTTTATCAATATATAAGAGAGAGAGAGAGAGAGATATTAGTAATGCAGAGTTAAATCTTGGTATATAATGACATTAAGCTACGTTCTGTGTGTATATTCTTGATGATCTCCACCCACCCCCTATTTCTTGTTCCTATCATATTTCAAGGCAGCGCCTAGGCGTCTAAGCGGTTTTTCAACCCCTGGGCTGTTGGCCGCCTTATTGTATCAAGCCTTATTTTATTTATTTACTTATTGTTGAAAGCAGGTAGGGACTGAATGCTTGGATGGTCTTTAAGGACCAGCCAGGCCTTTATTTAAAATAAAAAGAGGGAAGGAAAAAAGACTACAATGCCCCTCATAGCCGACCCTATTAATTTAGAGTCGGTTTAAAGGGAAAAGGCCGAAATTGCCCTACATATTTCAACACTCCCCCTCAAGTTGGCACATAACTATCACACATGCCCAATTTGGCCAAATTAAAATGAAAAAGTTTCCCTCCCAAACCCTTGAAGAAAACATCAGCTAACTAGTCTTTTAACTTCACAAGGGCATACAAATCAATCGACTACTAAGTTTCTCCTTGATGAAATGTTTGTCGATCTCCACATGCTTATTACAATCACGTTGCCCTGGGTTATGGGCAATGCTAATTGCAACTTTGTTATCGATGGATAAGAACACCAAGGCCTTTTGTTAAATTTATGAGCCAAAGTAACTCACAAATTCCTTGAGCCATAGAACGAAATTCTGCTTCAGCACTAGATCTTGCCACAATATTTTGCTTCTTACTATGCCATGTGACAAGATTACCACAAACAAAAGCACCATAGCTAAAAACAGACTTCCTATCAGGAGATCCACCCCAATCAGCATCAGTTTATGCCTCAATCCACAGATGATCATCAGTATCTATTTTCCAAGAGTTGACATCAAGTAATGAAGAATACGAAGAACAACCTCCATATGAGTAGAGTAGGAATCATGCATAAACTGACTTACTAAACTCAGAGCAAAGGCTGGCAGTGTGCGTGACAGGTAATCAACTTTCCCACCAGCCGTTGGTAACAACCCTTATCAACTAGCTCACCATCTTTATCCTTGAGTCAAGTATTAGTTTGCAAAAGAGCATCACAGGGATAGACCCAAACAAACCAGTTTTAGATAAAAAATCAAGGACATACTTTTTTTTTTTTTAGGGATGAAGATGCCCTTTGATGATCGATCAACTTCAATCCTCATAAAATATCTTGGTTTTCCTAGATCCTTTATTTCAAACTCACGACCAATGAAGCCCTTGAGGTGAGAGATCTCGCCAATGTCATTTCCAGTGACTACCATATCATCAACATAAAGTATGAAAAGAGCGACTTTATATCTAAATTGCTTCATAAACAAGGTATGGTCAGCATTACTTTGCATGTCCCTACTAAAACATACCCTTGTGAAACCTATCAAACCATGTTCGAGGAGACTGCTTCAGCCCGTAAAGTGCATGCTTCAATTTGCAATTGCCATGGGTTTTATCAGAAGAAAATTCTAGAGGAATGTCCATATATACTTCTTTGTCGAATTGCCCCATGCAGAAACACATTCTTTACATCAAGTTGTTTGGAAATGCCATCTGAGATTCACAACACATGATAATAGAACTTTAACAGTATTTACTTTGGCAACTAGAGGAAATGTCTCCTAGTAATCAATCCCATAAGTCTGGGTAAAGCCTTTAGCCACAACCTTGCTTTCTATCTGTCGACCATCCCATCAATTTTCTGTTTAACCATGAATACCCATTTATAGCCAAACGATTGCTTTCCTACAGAAAGAACAACAAAATCTCATGTATCATTCTTTTTCAGAGCTTTCATCTCTTCCATCATAGTTGCTTTCCACTTCAGATATGCACAAACCTCTTGTCAATGTTGTGGAATACTGACAAAGAAAGGGAAGATATGAAAGCACGATAGATATTAAAAAGAGAGTTTATAAGAGACAACATGAGATTAGGGTGCTGAGTACAAGTCCTTATACCTTTATGGACAGCAATAGATAACTCAGGAGAAGAGAAAATCTTACAGGATGGGGTAGGAGAATCTGGCTCTCAGGATGGCGACAAAATGATCAAAGGTGCAGTAGTGGTAGTGCTCTCAATTCGCTCTCTTTCTAGTCTTCCTCGATAGATTTGAAGTGTTTACTAATGCAAGGATAAGTTTAACAATCAATTTTTGGCCTTAGCAGTACAATAAGATCAATTACACCAGTCCCAATAATAGATCTATAGTAAAAACCAGGAAATCAACAATAGAAACTTACCTTTTCTGACCAATCCAACTGTTGGTTGATCAAATAATTCTGGAGGGTTGAAGCTTCATATGGTATTGCAACCATAGTTGTCAAGGTGTCGCCTAGGCGACGCCTAGCCATCCAGGCGCTTTTTTAAAGCCTGGGCGCCTTGTTAGAAAGGCGAGTGCCCAGGCACTATAGGCGTCGCCCAGAGTGCCTAGGATGCCCAGAGTGCCTGGGCGATCGCCTTATTATCTATGGGTGCATTTTTATTTTTTTTTGTAAAAATTTATGTGTATAAATTATAAATCATTAATAAGATGCCTATGAGAATAAGGCTACCCCCTTAAGGTTTTTATTTACTCACAATTCAATTTCAACTATCCACTTTTATCGACTAGACGGCTACACATTATTAAATTCCTTAATATAACAGATTTCGTTACCTAATTTGTGTCGCGGACTTGCGTGAGATTTAAGCATGTAGGGTTGGCAATTGGCAATTTAACATGACCTTAAATAAGTGTACTCATATATATAACATATAGTATCTAGTGCTTGTGCGTCGAAAACACTACCATAAATAATAATAATCAAATGACTGAATAACATTATCTAGGATTCTAAGTTTACCTTATTCACCTTCACAATCAATTTTTTTTTATTTTATTCCAACACATATGATGATAATTGAGATGTTTCCAAGAAATCAAAATTTTGTTTTTATTCCAACACATATGATGATAATTGAGATCTTTCCAAGAAATCCAAAATAAGGTAGATATGAAATGACCAATTGATTAAATTATTAGTAATAAGCTAATAGTAAGAGATGAAAAATAGTATTTTACCTTTACATTAAAAAGTAAAAATCATTCGATATTGATTTAATCCAGCAACAACAAATCATGGTAGATACATCATACATCTATTACCATGTGGGTTTTTATTCGTAATATCATTTATCGTTACATCATTTACGTTGCGTAAGATTCAAGCTTATGGGGTTGGCATGAACTTAAATAAATGTATTCATATATAAAACATATTAACATATGATATCTAGTGACATGACCTTAAATAAATATACTCATATATATAACATATTAACATATAGTATCTAGTGGCATGAGTCATATGACCTTAAATAAATATACTTACATTAAATTATTAAATCATTAGTGATAGGTTAAAGCTAATAGCATAGGCAATTAGATTTTTTTTTTTTTTTGGTAAAGCATAGATAGACTAGATACTTATCAATGTTGATATTATTAATTTATTATTATTAAACTTATGTAATAATAATTATATAATAATGAACAATCATAAGATAATTTTAAGTTATTTATTTTTATAATTATACTTATATAACAATTAACAATACTTATTAGTTATATCATTAATAATCAAAAGTTAAATCTAAGTTTTTTTTTTTTTTAATATTTTTTTAATAAAACCAACTTCTTGGATAACATATCTGACTGAAACATTTTTACCAAAAAAAAAAAATTTCAGACTAAAACATTGTTACCAAAAAAAAAAAAACTCGAAAACGTTAAAAAAATAAATAAAAAACTGAAACATTAGAAAAAAAAAAGAAAAAGAGTTTTCTCATCAAAAAACGTTTTGGGCATACTGTTGGAACTCATTCAACGAACTAGGGCATCACTATCACACTACCGGTTCCTCTCCCTCACCTACTCTTCATCTTCCGATCCTCCGACGAGTCGACGACGGTTCAGTTTCGAGTCTTTGGCGGTCTTATGCGTCATATTATCCTCCCGGCGGTCGTATTTCAGGTATGATTTAAGATTAATGCTTGATGTTATCGCTTTTTTTTTTTTGTGAATGTCGAATGTCGCAGTCACATTCCTTCTTCTCCTTCCTTCTTCTTCTTCTTCTTCTTCTCTGTGCACTATGTTTTTTTTTTCTTCTTCTCCTCTGCGCAACAGATTTTTTCCATCTTCTTTCTTCGTCGTCTTCTTCTCTGTGCACTATTTTTTTTTTCTTCTTCTTCTTCTCCTTCTCTGCGCACTCTTTTTTTTCCTTCTTCTCTATCTTCTTCTTCTCTGCGCACTCCGCTTTTTTTTCCTTCTTTTTCTTCTTCTTCTTCTTCTTCTTCTCTGCGCACTCTTTTTTTTTTTGTGAATGTCGAGTGTCACTGTCACATTCCTTCTTCTTCTTCTCTGCACAACATTTTTTTTTCTTTCTTTCTTTCTTCTTCTTCTCTGCGCATTGTTTCTTTTTTTTTTTTCTACTTCTTCTTCTTCTCTGCGCACCTGATTGTTTTTTTTTCCTTATTCTTCTTCTCCTTCTTCTTCTTCTCAGCGCCTTTGCCGCACTCTTTTTTTTTTTGTTCTTCTTTTTATTCTTCTTCTTCTCTGTGCACCTGATTGTTTTTTTTTCCTTATTCTTCTTCTCCTTCTTCTTCTCTGTGGACTGCCGCACTCTGTTTTTTTTTTTTTTTTTTTTCTTCTTCTTTTTTCTTCTTCTTCTTCTGTGCAAGAACCGATTGTTTTTTTTTCCTTATTCTTCTTCTCCTTCTTCTTCTTCTCTGCACAGTTGATTGTTTTTTTTCCTTATTCTTCTTCTCCTTCTTCTTCTTCTCTGCGCACTCTGTTTTTTTTTTTTGTTCTTCTTCTTTTTCTCTGCGTACACTTTTTTTTTCTACTTCTTCTTCTTCTATGCGCAATCTTCTTCTCTGCGCAACAGATTTTTTTTTTCTTCTCTGCACACTATTTTTTCTTCTTCTTCTTCTCTGTGCACTGTTTTTTTTTTCTTCTTCTGTTTCTTCTTCTTTGCGCACTCTTCTTCTTTTTTTTCCCCTTCTTCTTCTTCTTCTTCTTCTCTGCACACCAGATTGTTTTTCTACTTTCTTTTTTGGTTGTCAAATTGTCGACTCAAGTCTTGCCGGTGGCTTTTTTTTTTCTTATTCTTCTTCTCCTCCCCTGCACCATTGTAGATCTGATTTAGCCAGATTTCATTGAAACAGTAGTCAGTAGCAGATAACTTTTGATATAGTTCATTAGTTCCAAGAAATCAAATATCTAACTAAAATCACAATGCTATTTTGTACTGTGGTCGACTTCTTCTTCTATGCAACTATGTATGATATTTTTTTTGGGGAAGTAGCAGGTGTTTCTGATTTAGGAATTAGGATTGCCTTGCTGCTGAGTGTTGCCTACTGGTGCTTCTCTCTCTCTTGGATTCTCTGCAAGACTGTAAGTGCTAGTGCTGGTAGCCTGGTAGTATGTTGTTATGCTTGTACTTGTATGTTACTATGTTCTGAATTAATGGTTTAAAGTGTATATTAATTATTTGTGTAATGTGCAGTCAACATGACTCAACAACATATGAATATGGCAACATCTATTGGTATTGGTAGCAACTCAACCCCAAGTGTTGCAAATTCAGCTGATCCTAGTAAAGATCCAGCCAGGAAGGCTAAATCAAAAAATCCTGGCTGGAAGTATGGCTATTGGCCAGATCTAGGAAACAAGAATATAGTTAAATGTACTCTCTGTGGTAAGAACTTGAACCAAGGGATAAAAAGGTTGAAGCAACACTTGGCTGGTGGTTTTGGGGATGTAGTCAAGTGTAGCAAAGTAACTGCTGAGATAAGTAGAGAGATGCATGAATATATAACAAAGAATCAGAAGAGGAAGATAAATGATTTAGATGATCCCATTCACAATGATGACTTAGACATAGAGGAAACAGAAGGTGAAGGGCAAATGGCTTCCCCCTTATCTCAAGCATCTAGAACTGTTCTAATTCCAAGCTCTGGCACAGCTTCTAAAAGAAAACAAGTTTTCATTCAATAACAAGTAAGAGGTCCTATGGATGCTCATGTGAGGAAAAGTGCTGAAGAAGTTGTTGAGGATAGGCAGCAAAAAATGAAGGAGCCCATACAAACTACATTGCATGGTCGATTATCAGTTGAGCAGAAGAAGAAAACTGATAGTCACATTGCTGCTTGGTTGTATGAGTGTGGGATTCCTTTTAATGCAATTAAAGCCAAGAGCTTTGAGGAGATGGTTGAATCCATTATACAGGCTGGGCCAGGATACAGGCCGGGCCAGGATACAGGCCTCCAAGTTATCATGATGTGAGAGTGCCTCTACTGAAATCAAAAAAAGAGAAGTTGCAGAAATCAAAAAACAATATGAAATGTATTGGAAGAAATTTGGTTGTACCCTCATGTCTGATGGATGGACAGATAAAAAAGGGAGGCATTTGATTAATTTTCTTGTGAACTGTCCAGAAGGGACCTTTTTTCTAGGATCTGTTGATGCATCCAAGCATGTCCAGGATGTCAACATGTTGTGTAAATTGTTGGATGACAAAATTGAAGAGCTTAAAGAAGAAAATGTTATTCAAGTGGTTACAGACAATGCAGCTAATTATAAATTAGTTGGTTCTCTACTAATGCAGAAACGGCCTACATTGTATTGGACACCATGTGCAGCTCATTGTGTTGACCTCATGTTGGAAGATATTGGGAATTTGAATGAGTTTAAGAATACAATAGTTAAAGGTAGAAAGGTCACTACCTTTATTTATAGACATGTTCGTCTTCTTGAGGCAATGAGAGCTAAAACTGGTGGGCAAGATCTTGTAAGGGCCGGAATTACCAGGTTTGCTACATCATTTCTGACACTCCAGAGTTTGTATAAACACAAAGATGCTTTGAAGCAACTCTTTGTTTCCGATGATTGGACAAGGAGCAATTTAGCAAAAACAGAGGCAGGTAAACAAATAGTTGATACATTGCTTTCTATTCAATTTTGGAATCGTGTAGAAGATTGCTTGAAAGCATCAAGCCTATCGTTGCTGTATTGAGGGTTGTAGATGGGGATGAAAAAAATTTTATGCCTGAAATATACTTGGCATTAGAGGAGGCAAAGAAAAAAATACAAGAACATTTTGGTGGCCAAGGAACATTATGGAAAAAAGTTATCAAATTTATTACTGAGCGATGAGAGTGTCAGATGGGACGGCCCTTGTATCATGCTACCTTATATCTTAATCCTGGAAAATACTTCAAGTATATAGAGGATGAGCCTGATCAAATCAAGAAACAAGAAATTGAAGGGAAAATCCAGCTTGCTTTTAATGAGGTAATTGTAAGAATGGTGCCTAATCCAGATTTGCAAGACAAGATTATTGATCAGGTATCTTCTTATAAACGTCTTGAAGGCATATTTGGAACTTCAATGGCAATCAGACAACGGGTTATCTCTAGTCCTCGTAAGTATTATTTTAATTTAAAAAATTTATTTTAGTGTTTATTGTTTAAGTTTTAGCTTTATAAATTATTGTATTTTATACTTTACAATCAGATGGTGGGGTATTCATGGTGTGACATCCCCAGAACTTTTGAATATTGCATCTCGCATTCTAGGCCTGTGTTGCTCTTCTTCTGGTTGTGAACGCAACTGGAGCACATTTTGAGTTTGTAAGTATTAAGTACATTTTTTATTTTGTAAATATTATATTTCTTTGTCGTGTACATGTACTATTTTTAGTCTTTTAGAAAGAATGACATACTCTGACAACTCTATATTGTTTATATATTCAAAAGGAACAGGATAGAACATGAACGTCTAAATGATCTGGTATACATTCAATATAATAGATATCTTCAAGTTAGATTTAATGAAAGGCGTCAACAAAATAGAAATTATAATCCTCTGTTGCTAGATGAGTTAGATTGGAATTGTGAGTGGATGATAGGCCAGGAGCCAGAAGAGGAAGAGATGGTCCATGATGGTCTCACATGGGGTGATGTAGATCGAGCAATTGGGGCATCATCATCTCTTGAGGGACGCACTAGAGTAACAAGAGCTCGAGCATCTGGTAGCAATGTCCATTACACACGTCGTGTGAGGAGGGATTCAGTTGAAGATGAGTTAAATCATGAAGATATTCAAGAAGAGGATTTTCATTTTAATGATGATGAAGACGTTGATGATGACTTTGGGCAGCGGCCTGAGGATCATAGTGGAGGGGGGCAACAGCAAGAACATGCAATGGACCCTAGTTTACTTGATGATTTGGATGATTGATTTAACTAATAGAATTTGAATTTGATGTGAATTTTTATTTAGTTATTATTTCTTATTGCATTGTCTAGGATAAATTAAGATATATTAGAATTTCCTTCTTGCAATCTTGTTGCATATATTTTTAATGCAGGATTTATTACATTTAACACTGAACTACTGAGGAATATAGGCATAAAGATTTATTTTGGCATCTTAGAGGTAAGTAACATTATAGTCTTCCTCTTGCAGTTTTGTTTTTTACTTATATGTTATGATGTTCTAAATTCACCCTTCTTAGTTTATTGATTTGTGTTTTATTTTTATTTTTTATGAATATGTTTCTTTATGTCCAATACTTTATTTATTGTTTGTTGTCTTGTTGGTTTTGTTATATTAAATAAGTTATGTTTTAAATGTTGATTATTTATGTAGAATACTGCTTATATATAAACATTAATATAGCATTAATAGTTTAGAAATAAAAAAAATACACTAGGAACGCCTTGGTCGCCTAGGCGGCGCCTAGTCGCCTAGGCACCTAGGAAGGCCCAAAAGGCGCCGCCTAGGCACCTAGGAAGGCCCAAAACACCTTGGCTCGCCTTGTCACCTTGACAACTATGATTGCAACCATATCAAAAGAAGATGTCAATCTGATCAAGGATGTGGAAGTTACAATCACTTTTGTTGTGGTAGAGATTTCCTGCACAAGAACTAAACCTGTACCTTGAAAGAGGATGTGATTGCCGATGGAAAAGTATAGGGTATCTTGGATCCTTCAATTCACTCGGCAATGAAGATGGTGAATCCTTCAATGATGGCTTCAATGCTTCCAAGATCCAGCAGCAAAGGATGGAGAGTAAGTTCAGAAATCAACAATACAAAGTAAGAAAATACAAAAAAGAAGGAAAAGGGTTGCAGCTGGTCTCACAGCCTAGAAACCCAGATTGAAACGCCGCTGGCAATTAAATGCTGGGCTGGGAAGGAACGGAGAAATTTCACGCTAACCCACCCACCCGCGGGGTATACCCCCCCCCCGGGCCCCCCCCCGGAGAGATGAAGAGATGGAGTTTACCTAATTGACCAGAGAACCAACATTTAACATATAAATGCCAAATTTTACAAGTATAAGACATGAATGATATCAAAAGAAGATACAATAACAAAATTAATGATAACTTAAAGAGAGGATCAAAATAAAATAAAGCACAACATAATAGAAATATAAAGTAATATAAAAGTAAAAACATTCCATGAGAATTCAAAAGAGCAAAAAGATAATGTTAAATTGTTATAAAAGTCGGGCGGGTAGGGCAACAAGCTCTTTTTTTCCAAAACTGAATTAGTGAATTATCTTCTCTTTGCACTCATATATATAATGTAGCCTTGAATACAAATAGGAAAGTAATATTGGTCAATCCTTTTTTGTTGACAACTAGCAAAGAAAGAAAGTTCAATCTTGCCTTTTGAAAACTTTATAAAAGAAGATCTCATATTCTATTGCCTATTACAAACTTTACTAAACTGAAAATAGAAACTTTTCAAAATAGAAACTATTACTTAAGCAAGCATCTAACAATAGGAATAACTAAATTTAGGGAACATCTAAACTTAGCAACTATATAAATAGTAGGTAATATCTCCTATAGGACAGCTGGCTGACAGCTGGCCCATGGCTAATGGCAACTAGCCACTAGCCGTAGGAGATCTAGCTGGCTTGGCTGGTAGGCTTGTACTACATCATTTACTCATCCAGGTTATCCTGCGGTATTGCCTGGACCGGAACTGGTATGTGTGTGGCTCTGCTTGGTCCGGTACTGGTGTTTGCAACTCTGCTTATGACTGTCGGAACCTGTACTGGTGTCCATTGCTCCTCTAATGTGGAATCGGCTAGGTATTTTCAAGTAGAGTTAAAACAGGAAGAATCTCAAGAACAGATACATATTCACTATTCACAGACTCCCCTGGAAGAAGTGGCGGTCAATAATAAAGAAGGCCTCATGAAAGATAATGTCCATGGTCACCAATGCATCACGTGGGAAGATTGTAGCACCAATATCCCTTCTGAGTAGTGGAGTAACCCAAAAAATATACCAAAGGCCATGAGGGTCGAACTTGCCTAGAGAATGATGATCGAGAGCATAAGAGACACAACCAAGGATCTTGGGAGGAACGATGAAGGACTAGAACTCATCAAAACATCAACTAGGGCATGGAGCGCCAAAATGCAAGTGGGCATACTGTTGATGAGATAGGTTGCGGTGAGCACGGCATCACTCTAATACTGAAACAGAACATGGCTGGCAAACATTCAAGCTCAAGCTGCATCTAGGAGATGACAATTCTTTCATCCCGCCACCCCATTGGGCTGAGTGACAACACAACTAGCCTGATGGAGAATCCTAGAGTACGGCAGATAGATCTGAAACTGACCCTCAAGATACTTGCGGCCATTATCGCTACTCAAAATCTTGAGGGTGTCATTGAACTGAGTGTGGACCATGTTATGGAAGAGCTGAAAACATCATAACATCTCACTTTGTGCTGCATCATATACACCCATGTCATGTGAGAGTAGTAACCAATGAAAGTAACAAACCAATGATAACCAGAAATAGAGGCACGATGAGCAGGATCCCACACATCCGTATGAACCAAATGGAAAGGGGAAGCACTTATTTTATTTAAAGATAAACAACTAGAATGAGTTTGTTTGGCTAAAATACAAGCCTTACAAAAAAAAAAAAAAAAAAACTCATCCATATTATTTGTTTGATTAAATGAGGAAAAACATGAGATAAAATCCAAAGAGGATGATGTCCCAATCGACAATGCCACTGATGAAGACTTGAGGAAGCAAAGTATAGCTGATGTACTGGTGGAGGTAATAACAGTGGATGAGAACTATCTTCGAGCAAATAGAGACTACCATTCCCCTTACCACATCCAATCGTCTTCCTTGTTACTAGAGCCTAAAAAACATAACAAGTTGGGAAAAAGGTGACTAATAGTTTAAATCCTAGTAAGGCTACTAATGGAAAGTAAATTTGTTGTAAAATTAGGGATATGTAAAACAGAAGATAAAATAAGGGGAACAAAAAATAAAACCCGTTCCAGAGACAGATGAGAGAGAACCATCAACCACTCGGACTTTGTTTTTCCCTAAAGGAGAGTACTGATGAAATCAGTAGGAGGATCCAATCATTTGATCAGTGGCACCGGAATCAATGATCCTGGGGCTGGAGACCACCGATGGACAATGACCACCAAAAGAAATACCAGAATAGGCAAAATCAGAACCTCAAGGAGCAATGGCAAAAGCAGATGCAATGGAGGAGGCCTCGAGAATCAGACAAAAATCCTAGAGTTCATCCAGAGAAAGACCAGCGTCAGAATTGGTACTAAGGGCAATAGTTTCATTGTGGTTGGCCTTGTTGTTGGAGCAACCACAACAACACTTAGCTTTAAAGTCAACTAGTTTACCATGATGTTTTCAACAAGTAGCCTTTGTGTGCCAAGGTTTACCACGATGTTCACACTTGATTACCTCTTTGGTACTCTCCTCAGTGATGGAGGTCCATTAGTTGTAGGGATGGAACAGAAGGCAGTCTGTAAAGCTTAACGATCAATACTAGGAGAATGAAGCATGGCAGAACGACGGCTCTCCTCAGTATATACCAAAGCATAGGATTGCACCAAAATGGGAAAATGAGATCTGCTAAGAACCTAAACACGAATTTGATTGTATTCAAATGTTCAATCCAGCCAAAATATCATATGCTCGAATCTTATCAACTTCTTTCTTGTTGGAGGCAATATCGGTTGTGTTAGTAGACTAGTAATCAACATAATGATCGAGTTCTTGCCATAGACATCAAAGTTCATCATAGTACTGAAAAACATACAGCTCCTTTTGAGTGGTGTCATGAAGTTTCTTATGTAATTCATATACCTAGGCATCATTCCCTAACTGACCATAAGTATCCTAGGTAGTCGTCCAAATCTAAGTGACAAAATCCAACAAAAGATAACCTCTGGCAATATTTGGAAACATGGAGTTGAGAAAAAAGGAAATAACTAAGGAATCATTAGAAATTCATCAATCATGAGTACTACCAGCAATAGAGGGCTTCTCGGTCATACCAATAAGATGACCTGTAAAGTAAGGATCAACAATGATCAGATAGGTTGATCGATACCAAATCAGGTAATTAGTTCATCGAACTTGATGGAAATAACAACAAACGGTTGATACTCATGATGATTCTATCCATCAGAACCAGAAGAGGCAGCAGCAACATCCGACGTCGCAGCAAATCAATCTGGTATAGTGAGGAGGATATGACAAGGTTTGCCAAAAACCGAAAAAAAAACTCTAAAGCGATAGCGCTGAGAAAAAATCAATAAAAATCCTGTATCAATATCACTAAGGAGAAATTAATGTTGTTCCTTCAACTTGGAATCGATTCTACCCAAGGGATTTGAAGATCGATGCAACCGGCTGGATCGATATCAAACCAGACAGAAAATCTCACCTCCAAATCTCAAGTCGATGCTAACAAGTAATGCCAAAAAACAATATCGCAGGGTTTTGAAAAAAACCTGAGACAGATAATATCGCAAAGATCAAACCGCACACATGTAATATCACAGAGATCTGATTTCAATTCTTGAACTAAACAAATGCCGCAAGTAATTTCAAACTTGGATCCCTAATAGGAGAAAACTCAACCTTCAATAGGAAGGGGAAAGCACACAATAGGGATTGAATACTTGGATGGTCTTTAAGGACCAGCCAGGCCTTTATTTATAATTAAAAAAGGGAAGCAAAAAAGACTACAATGCCCCCCATGACCAAGTCTATTAATTATGAGTCGGTTCAAGGGGAAAGGCTTGCAGTTTACATATTTCAACACTTATTTTTTTAATCGATGCCATTTATAGCATTTTTATTGGATGTACAAAGTACATATATACACTATAATGCTTGGAATTATGCATATGTATTAAAAACAATAGAAATTGATGCTCTAACCCCCTCACTTTTGTACAAGTCCTCATATGGAAGATGTACCTTTACAATGCCTTGCGTACGCCTTGGGTTGGCCTAGGCGCCCAAGTGCCCTTCAACACCTTGGATCACCTTGGCGCCTTAACAACTATGGTTCCTATTCTAGGTCATCATTCAAGTTATGCTGCTGTTTTCTAGAGGTGCTTACAGTACTCATTCAAATGACACTACTTTACTTTGTTGTGGGGAAGACAAAGAATTGAGAAATTATATATATATTTGGTTAAAAAGGGAAACTAATCTTATATTAATTCTACAAGAATTTACAATAAAAGAAACTCCCAAAAGGGAGTCCCAGTGCACGAGGCTCCCGTTACTGCAAGGTCTGGAGAGGGGCAGAACTTAAAAAAAAAAAGAAAAAGAAAAGAAGAGAGGGAGAGAGAGAGAGAGAGAGACAAGAGTCCCAAGTCCCAACTCTGAAAAGCGAGAAACATGGTTATGGGATGTGAAACCAGCAAGTAAATCAGCCAATGCATTGGCCTATCTATACACATGCTGAAATCCGAGATTATCAAAATGTGAAGCCAAGAACAAATAGTCCGCGACGGCCGACGAGAGTAGCCACCCGCCACGGAATGGACTGAAAAGTTTTGTTGAGCAAATTAATGATCAGTAATGAGTTACCCTACAAGATAATACTCCTGAAGCCCATACGAAGAGCCAAAAGCAAAGATTGCCATGTAATTGTGGCTTCTGCTACTAAAGCATATGAGCAGCCCACAAAGACCGAGAAAGCCTCTTATCAAACCTCCTGCCCCAGCCAAACCTGGAGAACCAAGACAAACCATCAAAATTGATTTTAACCCAGTCTACGATGGTGGAACCCAAGAAATTTGAATATATATGCTAGAAACTGACTCAGAACACTCCAATTCCTCAAATCCCAAAATCATATGTTAGAAACTAACTCGGAACACTCTGATTCCTCAAATGCCAAAATCATTTCACCTCTCCAAACCGTGTGCGTTCTGAAGAATCCCTTAAGTAATCTACCATGAACTTTTGACATTTGGCCACCATCAAAAGAAGGGAAAATTTATCCGGTCCAAAAAAAGCATTTTAAATAAGCTAACCAGATTTTCCACAGGATTCCTGAAACAGTGATCACAAATCGATCACAATCTCCCTTCGAAAGGTGAATTAAAAAAGATTGGAAAACCATTCTTGAATAGATGTAAAGGTAAGTCTCAGTGTTGGAATCCGAAACAAAAACCATAATGGCCTAAAAATGGACACCGGAGAAGGATGTGTGATGTATCCACTAAGCTGGCAACACAAAAAGGACAAAGTGGATTAACATTGACTCCACGATTGAGCAATGTGCCAGCATGAATGTACTCAATCGTGGAGTCAATGTTAATCCACTTTGTACATTCATAAGGATGTGTGATGTATCTGTCCCATAGGACTTTCCAGAGAAAAACCCAAACTCTAGGCACCATACGAATGTGCCAATCTTTGCCAAATGGGTTAGTAGGGTAAGCGGAGTCCAGGGCTAACCGATAAGCAGAAGCCACATAAAACTGACCTGAAGCTATAAGCTGTAAGAGGGAGAGGAATGGAGAAGATTTTAATGCCACATCCAACGGCCACCAAAAAAGAATAAGACTAACCTTCCAAGTACGAGTGGAATAATCAAGTAACTGTGAGACAACAGAAGGTGCATTATGTGCCAGTGGGAATGGTACTGATGAAGGAACATGATTCGGTATCCAAGGATCGAGCCAAGATTAATAGATCATCCATGGCCCACCCAAATTAAAAGCCCCCTAAGTAAAAGGGAACGGCATTTAAGGATGGAGTTCCAGTCCCAAGAAGTAGTCGGCCTTGCAGAAAATTCATATTTGGAAAATACTTCTACTTCATTTGACAAGCCCAGAAGGAGTGAGTCTATAACAACTCCCAACTTTTCTTAGCCAAGAGGACTACATTAAGTGCCTTTGCATCCTTCACATTCAAACCACTGTGCCTTTGCATCCTTCACATTCAAACCACTTGATTTTTTGGACTGACAAATTGTCTGCCAAGCAATCGTTGGTATAGCTTGTTTATCCCCATTCAACCAGAAAACTTGTCTATTTAGAGAATTTAAGCCTTTGCGCACACTTGACGGAAAGAAAAAGCAGGACATGTAATATTGCAAGAGAGCTAAAAGAGTGGACTGAATTAAAGTTAACTAACCCGCTTGACTCAGAAACTTGGGTTTCCAATGATGAAGCTTTGATGCACACTGTCGGAGAAGTTCAGCACAGTGAGTTTTAGAAATCCTCTGAGAAATAAATGGCAGTCCCAAATATTGTCCATTGAAGAAACAGAAGTAATCTGAAAAAGATCAGAAAGCAACCGGCGAGTGCAAGAAGTAACATTTGGACTAAATTGAGCCCTTGTTTTAGCTACATACAATTGTTGACCAGAACAATCACAATAAGTGGAAAGTAGATTGTATATGATTAACTTCTTGAGTAGTGGCTCTGCCGAATAAGATGAGATCATCAACAAATGCCATGTGTAACAGCTTTAGAAGCTCGAGACAATTTAATATTGTAGAAAAGAATGGAAGAGAAAAATAGGAGAGATTAATTGATCCTCTCCCCCACACCTTTATTTATAATGAAGTAAAAGAATAACACATTACAATAATAACCCTCAATAATACTAATAAAAAATAAGATAAAAATACTATGGACCAAAATACCCCTAATGACACACACCAACACTCCCCCTCAAGTTGAAGCATAGATATCATGTATTCCCAACTTGGACAAAATTATGTGAAATGGCTTGATGGGTAAGTCTTTTGTAAAAATATCGACTAGTTGATCCTCGAATCTGACATGTGGAATCTAAATCTGACTACTCTCTAGCTTCTCTTTGATAAAATGACGATTTATTTCAACATGCTTAGTCCAATCATGCTGAACTGGATCGTTGGCAATGCTGATGGCGGCTTTATTGTGAGACCCCCACCCGGAATCCCATTACTAACCCGGATTCCTCCTGTATCAGGTCCTAACACATCGACTAATGGAACACCTGATGCAGACTCGATGATGACATCCAAACCTTAGGTGAGTCATCACTATGTATGTTTGGTAGGATAAGGAGTTATAATAAACCTTAGGTAAAGGGGATATGCATCCCAAAGCATTTGGGCCAAAGAATTGCCTAATAAAATGTATTTTTGCCTAACCGGCAGAACGTACCGGTATAACGTTCATCCGATTAAGTTCAGCCAGTTGAACTCGAGCCAGTCACTCTCTCTCTCCCCTATTTCCTATAAAAGGGGACCAAGCCCTCATTTTCTCTCTTCTTGCACCGTGGGACTTTGGGAAAGAATAGAGGAGAAGAATAAGAGAAAAGGGAAAAGCTTAAAGGCCAAGCTCCAATCCCTATCCATCTCTTTGGAGGTAAGTGCAAAGGACTCCCTCCTTCTTCCTTGTGTAATGGCTAGCAACCATGGTGGTTGAGCACCATAAATGGTGACCACCATTAGTGACCTAAAAACCTAGGTTTAGGTTTACCCAACTCATTGAGGGAGTTATTAGTGAATGAATGATATTATCTTAGTAGTTGAAGCTCCATTAATAGAAATGTCATTAATGACCTAATTCTAAGGTTATGTTTCACCAACTCCATTGGGGGAGCCATTGGAGCCATAAATAGATCCCATTGTGCATATTAATGGTGGGAATGAGTCCCCCACCAGATAAAATGGAAATAATGATGTGGGGAGCAAGTTTCCAAACTTTAGAACCCTGCTCCATTCGTGACCTGGTTCCTAGGTCTATACCAAGGCCACATACCGACAAAACGATTATGTCCGTTCTTCCGGGTAGCCCAGACCATAATACCACCAAGGCAAAGGCCTTAGTTGATTGATAATGAATTAACCCAAGTCTTGAACCGGAGGCACATACTTCCACATTAGCCCCAACCGTCCTACCGGTTACCAATGGATCCCCTTGGTTCGGATTCTCCAGTTAGGCTTAATAGTTAAGTGAAGTCAGTGCCGGATGAATGACCACCCGGCATTGCTTCCGAAAAAACTACTGGAAATTCAGGGTTTATAACAATATGTGTACCGGATGACCAACCGGATGGTCGAGCATCTGCTCATTCTTCCGAAGCCATCTACTTAGAGAATACTCTAACTGTTAACCGATTTCACGTACCGATGGAACCCTCTAACCCGTTCCATCTACCGGTTCAGTCAATATTAGCCTATAAGCCTTGTAATGTGTAAGAAAACTATCGTTTTAGTTCCCAGTTTTCCGTGGGACCCATGCATGGACTCTAAAACTTGTCTATGCCGGTTAAAAACTATGAAACAAAACCTAATGAAACCTTATATGCTTAATTAGGTATTAAACAAGGGTGATCATTGAAACCTCCTGTTTGGCTTCGAATACTGTTGTACTCTTTGTGCAATCAGGTGAGGAGTCTAGTCAATAGACATAGGACATTTTAATAACATGTCTACTTTCCTAGTAACATGCTTAGGTTGTTATTTAATTACATCCTTATCATGAATGCTATATCTGAGCATGCATTTGCATTATAATAACTATGAATGTTTGGATGATTGTTTGGGTATGGTGGACGTGTGGAGTATGGGAGTACGATACACGGATCACGATTTTGATGCTAGGCTCTAGCGGGAGCACGGTGATCCATGGGATGGAGCCGGGGTTCGCCGTTAGAGTAAAGTTTATTTATGAATCGATGCAACCATGTATGATAGTTTGTGTGACGCATAAGACTGCAGATGCACTACTCATGTTGGATTGCAACCATGCATGGTGGTTCGTGTGACGCATGGGAGTGCAGGTACATGGATCACGTTGGAATGTAAACACGCTAGTGGTAGACACGGATCCATGGAAATGGAGCTAGGGTTCTCTACTAGTGGATAGCGCGATGGTTATGTTGACATGCTATTGGGGGCACGGCGAACCATGGGAGTGGTGATGGCAAAGAGGGTCTAAGGCAATTTAATTTAACAATCCCTCTTTGCTACATGATCCTTATTCAGTCCAACAAAAATCTGCAGAAAAAAGTGATAGAAAAAATTACTTATCTATAAATCTGACCGTCAGAAATTGATGAAATTTGGTTTGGAAGTCCTTGATAACAATTATGAACACTCCTCTAAAGTTTAAGAAAGATCTGAGAAAAGTTGAAGAAGTTATGGAGCCTGAAAATTGACTGAACCTGTTAGCGCCCCAGGTCTGGAAGATGATTGATTGTTTCTGTAGTTTGGTAGTAGTTTATCAAGGGAACTCAATGGATCTGCAGGAAGGCTATGTCGCCAACCAGTGTAGTATGTTTATATCTCAAAACAAGAGTCAAAATATCAAGGAAGAAAGAGGAACAAGAGGTTGAGTCTCACAACCTGGTAAGACTCAACCAAAAATTAATTACTTTTAATTTTTTGGAAAAACTCTACTCCCGCCAGCCTGCTTTCTCTTTATTTATAGCTTAAGATCTTACAAGTAAATAAGAAAAACTAACCCCCTTTATAACATAGGAAGGTTTTAATACTTACAAAAGGAAAGTTTCTAAATCTGAAAAATAGGAAAGTTATGACTTGGTCTCCAAGTAATTAGACTTTCCAACTATCGATTCCATAAATTAGGAAACTAACTAAACATTAGAATTAGGAAACAAACTAACTATCTAATCTAAATAGGACAGATTAAGTGCTGGTGGTACTACTTGTGGTTTTGTGGCTTGATTGGTCAATTGGGCCAGGCCCAATTAAACCCCCTGTTTCAGCCCCTTCTCCTGGAGTAAACTTGGGCTGCATTAAGTGGGGATCCGGGGACTTCTGCTAGCGGGCAGCCAAAGTAAAATGAATGAACATAATAGACATAAGTGGTGTCATTCCCTGTTTCCTATGCCCCTCCAATAGGGGTAAAGATACTGGCATAGCTTTGCACTCCCAAAGGTTGGATGACCCTAGGAGGAGTCAGTGACGTATGGGAGTATTGTAGCTAGCGTATGTGAGGTCTATGGTGGGAATACGGCCAGAACCACGCCCATAACCCAAGTCAATTCGCGAGGTTTTTTAAATCCACCAGTCAAATACACACGAAATACGTGCAGGATCATCATTAGAACCATTTCTACCCCAAGCACACGCAATGGAGCCGTCAACAGTCAAGTGAAGGGTACGAAATAAATCAGATTGATTTTTCGATCAAAAGTACTATGTGAAATCTTCGGTTTTTTCCTCTTCTTCCTTTGCCACAGATGCCTCAGGTTTGAAAGGCAATGAACCCTGTAAGGATGAGAGTCCATAAGGGGGGAGTTAGCTTGTAAAAGTGGTTTCACGACCTGGGGTCGTGTATTCAACTTCTACCTTTGCCCAGGATGTAGAAACACAAACTTGAGACCTAATATAAAATAAATTGCATTCATCTCATTGGTTGGTGTATGTGCATAGCATATGATAATAAATTTCTTACTGAGTTGGGATGTGAGCTCATCCTAGTGTCAACACTGTTTTTCAGATCCTTCTACAGGTGACTTATCTATTGCTGATTTTATGGGGTCTCCCTTGGCTAGTATGACGGCTGGCCCTAATGATGTTAATGAAGAGTATGGCAAAGGCTGCACCTGCAGCGACTGCGCCTACGCATGACATAACCCTCCCCTTACTTTCTTCCTTCCCCGATATATACTCTGGAAACTTTGATTATTTTTTATGATAAACGAAGAGGTCTATCATAAACAATGTAACTGATTTACTCCCTTTTTATTTGGGTATTTGTATATGGATATTATGGTAATATTTTGTGAAGGAACAATGGATTGTAACAAATAATATGATACATAGTATGATATAATATCATTTAGATGCATCTGTCTATATTAAATGCTTCTGCTTATTTTATTATTGCTTCTCGATTATTATGGATATTGTATGTGTAGATTGTAGAATTTATTTTGTAATCATTGTGGCAACGATCTTGGATGTATTCGGGTGCCACAAGGGTTGACCCAGATATCACGCCTGATTCTCCAGAATAAGCTGTGACATTTATTATCACAAGAAAGAATCATAGGTTGAGAGCAATCTACTTTCAAGTCACTGAGTAGACCTTTCAACCATAGATTCACATATGCCTTGAGCTATTGTTTTGAATTCGGCTTCTACACTGGAACGTGCCACAACGTTCTGCTTATTACTACTCAGTCTACTCTAAATGACTAACATTCCTCCCACAAAGGTACAACAACCAGAAATAGATTTCCGATGTGGACTGCTTGCCCAGTCAACATCAATATAAGCTTCCATTTTAAAATCATCCCGTGGTGAGAGTAAGATCCCTTTTCCTAGAGCTGTCTTTAGGTAATGAAGAATCCTATAGACAACCTCCATATGCATAAAATAGGGATTATGTATAAACTGCCTCATCAGACTTACTGCAAACGCTATATCTGATCTAGTATGTGATAGATAAATGAGCCGTCCAACCAACCTTTGATACCTTCCTTTATCGATTGGTGTTCCTTCTTTCTCCTTCAGTTTAGTAGTTGCTTCTAATGGGATAGTGCACGGTTTGCAACCTAACAGACCTGTCTCTGATAGAAGATCAAGAACGTACTTCCTTTGAGTCAAAAAAATGCCTTTTGCAGAAGGAACAACCTCAATCCCAAGAAAGTACCTAAGCTTTCCCAAATCTTTAATTTTAAACTCCTCCCTAAGAAACATCTTGAGTTTCTTTATCTCTTCGTCATTATTTCCAGTGACAATAATATCATCCACATATACCAAAAGAGCAGTAAAGCTTCCAGATGAATGCTTGATAAACAATGTATGATCCGCATTGCTCTAAGCATAGCCATAGGCTATCATAGCCTCCTGTAATCTACCAAACCACGTTCTTAGGGACTGCTAAAGTCCATAAAGAGAGCGTTTCAATTTACATACCTTCCCATGGGTGTTTGCATATGTAAACCCATGTGGACAGTCCATATATACTTCTTCTTTAAGTTCTCCATGGAGGAAGGCATTTTTTACATCAAGCTATTGCAGATCCCAATTG
Source organism: Protea cynaroides (assembly GCA_028583415.1). Taxonomy (NCBI): domain Eukaryota; kingdom Viridiplantae; phylum Streptophyta; class Magnoliopsida; order Proteales; family Proteaceae; genus Protea; species Protea cynaroides. The sequence goes on along the minus strand of CM053273.1, from coordinate 44,888,354 downwards.
TGGTGGACAATACATGCCAAGAGAACCCTTACGATTGTCATTTTAGCCACTGGTGCAAAAGTTTTTTGGTAATCAATACCATATGTCTGTGTAAATCCACGAGCTACTAGCGTTGCTTTATACCAATCCACTGTGCCAATACTGTTCTGCTTGACTGTAAAAACCCATTTACACCCTACTGGTCTCTTACTCGATGGGAGAGAAACAAGATCCCAAGTATTGTTTTTCTTCAAGGCTCTCATTTCTTCCATCATTACAGCGTTCCACCGCTCATCCATAATCGCATCCTGCCACTTCTGAGGGATAAACACAGAGGAAAGAGAATACACAAATGCATAGAAGGAAGGATATAGAGCATCATACAAAACAAAATTAGAAATTGGATGGAGGGTGCACGCCCTAGTACCTTTACGAACAACAATTGGGAGATCAGAATCAGAATCAGAATTGAAGAGAGAAATGTCCTTACCAAGTGTTTGATCAGTCTCTGGATCCTGGGTTGACGAAGGGACATGTGAAGTTGCGTTGATGGTAGTGGTCTTTCCTTGCTTGCGTATGGCACGGCTATAAACTTGCATAGGCTTAGTAGCATTCGGACTGGCAACGGTAATGGATGTAGAAGGTAGCGGTATAGATGGTGGTATATGTAGTGTAGGTGAAGTACGTGAAGCCGGTTGATCTGGTTCCTGAGAATCTGGTTCCTGTGAATCTGATTCCATAATTCCTCTTACTTGGACTCTTTCTGTGTCTGCCTCCATTGGTACAATCAAAGGCGCATCTTCAACTGCCTCTGTCTCCCCCTGAAGATGTGGCTGATAATACATCATGTCTTCATGGAAGAAAACATCCTAGGTAATAAAAGTCCAATGGGAAGGTGGATGGTAGCATTTATACCATTTTAGTGTAGCAGGGTAACCAAAGAAAATACAACGAACCCCCTGTAGATCAAGCTTGCCAGGAGAACGGTGGTTGCGAGCATAACACACACAAGCAAACACCTTTGGTGGAAGAGCAAACGAATGATCACCAAATAAGAGATCCAAAGGAGCCTTGTTGTTGAGTACTCTCGACGGCAATCTATTAATAAGAGAGGTTGTTGTAAGAACTGCATTGTTCCAAAATTTTGCTGGTACATTGCTTTCAAACATAAGGGCTCTAGCTGTTTTAAGGAGATGACGATTCTTTCTTTCTGCAACCCCATTGTGAGCTAGTGTATCAACATAACTTGTCTGATGTAGAATCCCATGATCTGAGATATATCGCTGAAAATGCCCATCAAGATACTCGCATCCATTGTCTCTTTAAACTACCTTTATTTGGGTCTAAAATTGGGTCTGTATCATCTTATGAAACTGGCAGAAACATGCAAATACTTCACTTTTATAGTGCATAAGATATACCCAAGTCACTCGAGTGTGACAATCAATAAAAGTGACAAACCATTTATGGCCAAATATAGAGGTTGTCCTGACAGGATCCCAGACATCAAAATGAACCAAATCAAACATACTATTGCTTCTATTAAATGTAGATAAATAAGTTGTACGAGCCTGCTTAGCAAGAATACATACATCGCATAATAATTCATTTTTATTACAATGCTTTGAAAGGGAAGGAAACAACTGGGATAAAATAACTGGAGGAAGGGTGACCAAGATGGCAATGCCACTGTTGTAATGTGCTTACAGCTGAATAGAGATGATGTGCAATAGGTGAAGGTGAAGGATCATCTACAAGCAAGTAGAGACCACCATGCAATCTACCATGTCCAATATCACCTTCCCACTCTCCATATCCTAAATTACACACGGGGAAAGGAAAAAAGTTACATTACAGTTAAAGGATTTAGTTAGGCTACTAATAGAAAGCAAATTCATAGAAAAACTAGGTACATGAAGAACTAACTGTAAAGTAAGAGTAGGAGAGCAGCTAATGGAGCCCTTTCCAGATATAGTAGAAAGAGACCCATCTGCTACTCGGACAGTATCCTTCCCAGAAGAGGGAGAGTACTGAAAGAATGAATTTCCTGAACCAGTCGTGTGGTCAGTCACTCCAATGTCCATAACCCATGGGCTAGAGACAGAAGAAGCGCACAAACCATCATGAGGAATACTTGATTGTACAAAGTAAGAACCTGGACTAGCAGATGCTGGTGGAGAAGCGGATGGCCTTAAGAGATTCTTAAGAGCCTGAAGTTCTTCTGTTGATAGTGTGGGTAAAGTACCAATAGGAATGTAAGTTTCTGTCTGATTGGCTTGTGATGCTCTAAAGTTCTTGGTTCTCTGTAGTCCCTTTTCACGCCTCTTAGCCTCAAAATCAACTGGTTTACCATGCAATTTCCAACAAGTCTCTTTAGGGGGTGTTTGGTAACACTCCAGAAGGATTCTAACTTCTGGAATATAAATGGAGTAGAAGCCTGTTTGGTAACCCGGTTCGAACTTCTGGAGAATCCATGAGTGAACCGGCTCCAAATGAGCTCTAGAATCCAATTTTTTGGAGCATCAAATAGATGCTTTTCGACTTCAGAGCACAATTTTGGAGTAAAAATCACCCCACACCACTACTACCACCAACTACCACCACCAACACCACAACCCACCAGCCACCACCCACCACCCACCACCGCCACTACCCTCCACCAACCACTGCCGCCACCACCACCACCACCACCACACCGCCACCACCCACCGCCACCACTACCCACCACCACCACCACCATCCTCAATCACCACCCACCGCCACTTACCATCGCCACCACCAACCACCCACCACCACCCACCGCCACCACCACCCACCGCCACCTACCATTGCCACCACCACCAGCCACCAACCACTGCTACCACCACCTACCACCACCATCACCCACCACCACCCTCCTCGTAGCCACCACCACCAACCACCCACCACCGCCACCACCATCCTCAATCACTACCCACCGCTACCTACTATCGCCACCACCACCAACCACCACCACCACCCCCATCGCCACTGCCACCACCATCCACTACCACCCACCACCACCCTCCACCACCACCGCCACCCTTCACCACCACCTCCCACCCACCACCACCGCCACCAACCATCACCACTCACCACTAGTGCCACCATCCGCCACCCCCCACCACTACTCTAGAGTCCATAACTAAATTAGGTTAACAAACATGTTTCTACTCCCTCATACTCTTGAATCCTTTCGAAGTTGGAGTAGAAATTTAAACCAGAAGTAAGAATCCCAAAATTGAAGTTTTATCAAACAACCCCTTAGTATGTCAGTCCTTCCCATAATGTTTACAACAAACTGGTTTGGAGAAGGTAAGACCACTGGGCTGGATAGTTTGGAGAGCAGACCTCTCTGCTGGAAGAGGAGGCATCATGGATGTACGGCACATACCTTCAGATTGAACCAAGGCATAAGCCTGCTTTAAAGATGGTAATGGCTCTCTACTGAAGATGTGAGCACGAATCTGGTCAAACTCAACATTAAGTCCAACCAAAAAATTATACACTCTAAGTTTGTCTTTGGCACTCTTCACTGCAGTAGCATCAGCCAAACATGCAACAGTAAAGGCGTCATAGTAGTACAATTCCTGCCACAGGCTATGAAGCTCAGAGTAATATTGGGACACAGTAATATCCCATTGTTTAGTGGCACCAATCTTCACATGGAGGTCATAAATCAAGAAGTAATTTCCAACCTAGGAATAAATCTCCTTGGCAGCCTTCCAAATCTCTGTAGCATCGAGTAACAAAACATACCCTCGATCAATTTTAGGGTACATTGAACCAATCAAATAGGCCATCACAATAAAATTTTCAGATACCCACTTGTCATATAATTTATCTATCAGAACAGGTGCTTTTTTTTTTACCATTGATATAACCCAAAAGACCTCTAGCAGATATTTCCATTTGGGCTGTTTTAGACCACATCAAATAGTTGGTGCCATCCAACTTAATTGGGTTGAGAGGGATAGAGGTTAATTCGATCTTGCAGATCTCCATAGTAAGGGAAACAACTTCAGAGTAATCAATCATGAAAATAAATACTCAACAATGTAAAATACCTGTAACTGAGATGCCATGTATCACTCTTATGGGAACCAGAGACACATAGGCAGCAATTTTCGATCTTTAAACTTAAATTGAAGAGTCAAGGTTGGCTATCAGGTTGATCTCTTCAACGTACATCCCTTCAATAATGGATACACTGCAAGGCATAATAAAACTGGTTTTTACTGGTTTAGTTCATCTCTTCAACAGGAGGAATTAAGAGGAAAAGATTTAGGGTAGAATGGATGGATGGATGGATGGTGGTATAAATATAAGTTATAAAATTCTGGCAATAAAAAACCAGAAACGAAGGAATGGATGGAGGGCGGTAAAAACCAGGATAGAAGACTGGTTTCGATGGGGCTATAGCTTGATGGCGGTAAGGTAATAAACCAATGGCAGTGGGGTGGGTTCTATGGCGGTAGAAGACTGGGCTCGATGGCAAAAAAAACAAACTGGGTTGCTGTTTGTCGGTGGCTAATCAACAACCAGAAAACACAAAAAGAAAACGACAAAGAAGAGAGAAGGGAAGAGGGATGACGGCAGTCTTGTTTGTCGGTGGCTAATCAACAACCAAAAGAAAAAAGAAAAAAAAAAAGGGAACTGGTTACAGGTGGCGGTGAGCTTAGATGTTGGTTACAGATGTTGTTTGGCGGTGAGGTTAGATGTTGGCTACTGGCAGATGCAGGGTATGTAGAAGATGCAGGGTATGGTTATAGGTGGCAGCAGGTCTGGAGCAAGAAAAAACACAGTCGATACTGAAGTGACGGTAGATTGGAGGTAGGGTTTAGGAAAGAATAAAGGTGACAGTAGGGCTGAGAAGAGAAGAAGGAAAAGAAAAAAGAAGAGAGAGGATTAGGGAGGCTCTGATACCATGTAGAAAAGAATGGAAGAGAAAAATAGGAGAGATTAATTGATCCTCTCCCCCACACCTTTATTTGTAATGAAGTAAGATAATAACACATTACAATAATAACCCTCAATAATACTAATAAAAAATAAGATAAAAACACTATGGACCAAAATACCCCTAACGACACACTCCAACAAATACCATGTAGGGTCCTATTATGAAGCGCAACCTGAAGATGCGAACTCAGAACCTCTGCATATACGACAAAGATATAAGAAGAAAGGGGCTCACATTGACGTAAGCCCCAAGATGGAGCGAAGAAGTCTAGACAATTGAGGTGTTTCAATACAAAAAATGATCCTTTTGATCCACTCATGATGAACTCCAAACTGATGAAGAGTTTTCCGAATAAACAACCATTCCAGACGATCATACACCTTATTCATATCTAGCTTTACTGACATAAGACCAAAACACCCTCTTCGTTTATGAAGAATGGTACACATTAAGACATCCTAAATGTGTTGTCCCCTTATAATACCATTTTGAGCTGGGGAGATGATTTTATGAAGTACCGGTTGAAGCCGGCACACCAAAAGTCGAGATATAATTTTTTAGGTAAAATTACAAAGACTAATTGAACGATAATCTCCAACTGACAAGGGGCAAGCTACCTTGGGAATTAAAGATATATATGTTTGATTCAGATGCCCTGCCCAAAACGCCCAGTAGAAGAGAAAGTTTGAATTAAGGGCCTACCAGATCCCGTTGAGTCTGAAAGAATAACCCAAGAAAACCATCAGGGCCAGGAGATTTCAATGGGGCCATACTCGAAACAACATTCTTACTTTCAGTCACTGTGACCAGACAGAGAAGAGCTTCATTATCAGATGCGGAAACTCGCCCATGAATGTGAGTAAAATAGCCACCAGGGATGTGAGAAACCGAGGACAAATAAAATTAACGGAAGTGAGAATTAATAATCGCAGCTATATATCCTCACGAGAGGTGAATATAAGGCCCAGATGATCAATAGTATTCTAAAAAAAAAAAGAGGTGTATGGATGTGCCATCTTGTAGTATATAAGCAATTAAGCATAAGAAACATTCATATTCATCAGTTACAAACTCTGAAATTGTTCAGCAGAACAAATCACAAAAAAAAGAGAGAGAGAGAGAGAGAGAGAGAGAGAGAGACTTATCACCCTTATTAGTTTCAAAAACTAAGAAACCATTAGATGATATGCATAATGATCTGTCAAAACCAAACCTAAGCAATTCTAATAAGGAGGGGACTGAGATAACAAACTCACCTGAAAAACACCCTCAGGAACCATAACACCTTCTGCCACAATTATGGTGTTTTCCACAAAGAACCCCGAAGTAATTTTGTGTTAGGAGTCAAAGAAAATTGATGATTAAATTTTCCCAGATTCCAGAAGAAAATAAAATCATACATGCTCATACTTTATGTATCTACAAGAATACAAGTAAATGGAGAGTCCATATTCCATGCCCATAAGGAGTGCATTCAGACACCAGATGACAAAAAGTAAAGACTGTACTTCTCTTTTGGAAATTTCCACTAATTTCAGCAACCACATATGCAAATTGGGAAGAGAATGCAAAAGGCTTTGTGACTCAAGCAATCAAGTGCAGCCAAAATTTTACAATAGAAGACATGGTTCAGATCTCATCCCAGATTCTGACATGGCACTCTGATGACGAAGTGAGCTTCACTAAGCCGGGGTAACCCACAAGGCATAAAAATGGGGAAAGCCATAGGGGTCAGTGGGATTAGATGGATAGCATAGTTGTCCTTTCTTTAGAGAAAATATCTCTCTCCATGTGGGGCAACAAAGCTATGTCGGTAACTTAATCATTGGTGTGTTTTGTACTCCAGATATTGAGGAACTTATTTAATGTTTATTCAGTTTGATTCGATTTCTTAAATTGTTTGAGTATAGCTCATATTTCACTATTTAAACATGGAGCCTCCTATTTTTAATTCCAAGTAGGAGTAGAAGGGAACTTATCCAGCAGCCTATATACAGCTATGTAATTCAATTTCTTAAGGTCGAAACGAATCATTATGTCATTTTTTTTACTAGGTTGCCATGCATGAGAGTTACCTTCAGGTCTAGAAGGTGTCATTGCGTCTAACTCCTAGGTCTGATTCCTTGGATACAAGCACAAAACTAGATAAGCTATCTTTCTTCTCTATCAATTCTTTTGATACATTTCCTGCAAAAACTCTACAGCTATACATTTCATAAGCCCCATCAAAGCTTCCTCATTATATTTTCAGGATTTCCAATTAAAACCCTAATTACCTTACCTCCCCTCTAGTAATCAGCCAAAAAGAAAACTCCTCTTATCTCCAGATCATTTCACCATTTTCCCATTTAAACATAAATTTCATCCTATACTGCTGCCACTAGACCCCAAATCACCTAATCAATTTCACTCATACACCTAATCTTCCATCAAACAATGCAATCTCCACTAAAGTTTTGACACCCCCTTTAATTTAATTTTGCTGGAACCAGTAAGCCCCAGTTTAAATTAACTTTGGTGGTACCATCAAACAAACTGCTACTGATATACAGGGGCTCCAACTGCATACAACAGCTCAACTGCTCAACCCAACTCAGGTTCACCTAAAAAACTCGGGAATGGTCAGACTAATCCAGTTCTGACAAACCTATCTAGGACTGAATCTTCTCTTATGTTATATTCTCTCATAGCTTTTTCGGTACATCCCAAGTCTTTTTCCAGCTCTCCCTTGTCCCTTTAGGGCCTTCTTTTGGCATAATATCACCAAAAAGGGATGCATTTTGGATTACCATGACAAAAGCTTGTCTTATTGTCATATGTATCATCCTAGTCACCACAAAGTGCATGGAATACCATGGAGCATGGTTTTGTCTATAAATTCATGGATGGACTGAATCTCAGAAGCCATCAGTTTTACTTTTTAACCTTTCATTCAACATTAGCAAAAACCTTCGGCAGCTAAAGAACAGTGTCTGAAATCATCAAGAAACAAAAGAGGCAGCACATAAGGTACATGGGAAATTAGGGTTTTATGAGCTGGCTCACCAAATGAATGGTTTAAACCAGTTACTGTATGAAACAACAGCTACATTAAACAGTAAATGCAGAAGTATGAAACTTCATCAAGTTAAAATATTTCCGATAGAATAAAATGGAAGAAAGCTAATGACCCCAGTAACAGAAAATAAAAATGGAGAAAAAGAAAAAGTAGTTTTTTTGGGGGGAAAAAGGGTTCATGAGGCATTTGGCAAGGTTAGCCCTAACCTGAAGTACTAAGCATGTTTTCATGGTTCTGGAGAGCACATCATAAATTCATTGTAGTGAAACTAATCACCTTTTCCATAATAGAAACCAAAAATGCAAAGTGTGCAAATAACAGTGAAATGGAAAATTCATTCCACATACAAAGCATTTTTACTGTTCATTTTGCATGACAATAGTTCAGAGGATTCTTATACGTAGAATTCAGATAAAAGAACGAATAAAACATAATAATTGTCACAAGGATATTGCATTCGATAAATTGACTTCTACAGATGCGGTCAAGTCTTCCAAGTAAAAATGGCCATCTTCTAACTGAGATATAACACCCATGATCCATTTCCTCCCCATATGCCCAATCAGGGATTGAACTGGAGATATCTGCAGCCAACAAAAATGGAACATAAATATATGTCAAAAAAGCCTACAAGCTCATACATGAATTCCAAACCACGATGATAACCTCTTATAGCTTTTCTATTAAGACAAGATTAAAAGGTGGGTAGGTGATACCTCACAGCTTCCAGATTCCATCATATCTGTATCAAATGCAGGTTTTGAAAAATGCTGATGCCGGGAAATCCTCTGAAGCAGCAACTGATACCTATCCCTGTATAAAGCAGCTTTAGCAGAAGCATTTCCGTGGATCGGGAGCTTTCCTGTATGCCTGTTATGAGAAATTTCACATAATTATAGATAGTTAGAGCCACATTTTGTCACAAGTTTCCTACAAATCCTCATTCCCTCTTTTGTCTTCTGATTTACATAATTTCTAGTAAAATTGAATAAATAGGAAATCGATAACTATGAAAAATAAATAAATAAATGAAGACAAATAAATCAAAAGGACTTACTCGTAGAATATCTTTTTGATGGGATCATAACAAAATTTGGGGATTACAAAGGCATCAATAATGCGGAGAGCAGATCGATTGCTGGTGCTGGGGTTCACCTCGACCGCAGCATCGGCTTCCAATAAAAGGCTGACGACCCGATGCACAGAATCCTTGTCGAGTATGGATGATTTAACTGCAAGTAGTGTTGTAATTATTCTTTGAATATTGTACATTATATCAAGAAATGGAGGAAAACCCAGAAAAAGAAATAAAGGGGAAAATAGCCGAAGAAGAAGCAAAGAGATTGAGGGTATTGGGTAAGAAGAGGTAGGACTTACGAGATTCCTTCTCGATCTCGTCGAGGAGAAGATCGAGGGCTTCGTCTTCGGCGTCTTCGAAGTGGCTGAGGAAGGAGAGGACCTCTTCGAGAGCGTCTACTTTCAGAGTATAACCTCTGATCTTGAACCTCCTCTGAACCTTCTTCCTCGTCCCCACCCCCATTTTAGGAAACCTTGTTGGCTCTTCTGTCTTCTAGTTTGTCTCTCTGTGTTATTTTGAGACTCTGAGATCTATCTGTTGTGCAAATGGCGGGAAATAGGGACTGGGTTATTTCAAAGATTTGGCAGTAAAGGCGCCAAAATCAACTTTCCTGACAGCGTCAACAGGGACTCAACACCAATAAACGATTAGGTCATGAGACGGGTCGGGTACACGGGCAAGGAGGAGATCTACTAAAATCCGAATGCATGACATAGAGAAGGCATGGTTTGCACTTTTTTTTTTTTTTTTTAGATAAACAGAAATCTTATTGAGAAGGAAACCGAATAGAAGCCGAGGCATCAAATTTACATAGGTCATAAAGCCAAAGAGAGGAAATGGACCAATGACACACTCCCGTCTATGTTAAGGCCTTCTCGATAAGGGAATGAGTTATCAGATTAGCATCCCTTGAAATAATGGAAAACAAAACATTCTCACAAAAAGCAGTCAACTCTCGAATATCCTCCACAATGGGTTGTGTTAATATTTATTTATGGTTGTCACCTAGAGTTGTTTGATGACTAGATCTAGAGTGTCACTTGTATTGTTATATTTACAATCTTTAATATTTTCTTTATTTGTCTTATGATGACTAGATCTTAGGTGTTTATTAATAGTACATTGGCTCTTTATGGACAGCTATATATGAACTGTCATTAGTTGTACATGGGCTGCATAATTGATTGTAAATGTCACACCTCGTTTCCGATGTATTGGTACTATAGAATGTAATGGGATCTTCACATCCTATTAGGACATTAGAAATCCCCTTCCAGGATCACAGAACGTGGTACGCCAACTATTAAACCATACCATCATAGCAATTAATAATAATTACATCACCACAGGAATAATAAAATTTATAGATGAAAAGTATAGTAGAAGTTTTAAATAATCATATCCATAGTAGCTGATCATTCTAATGATAGAGTTAAGTAAAATCCCAAACATTGTACTGTAAATAGATAAGTAAAATAAATCATTTAAAATCAAATTATTCTCATGAGCAACATGCCCCCAAATCAAAGAGTTTAAAATCAAATAAAATGTTTATCAGATGATCAATGTGTTTATCCATAAACACAGTCGTCACACTAGTACATCGAATCATGGACGTCCTCATCACTAACATCTGCATCGCCATGTTCCTCATCAATCATACCTACATCTAAAGGGTAAGCTCAACCACTGAGCTTAGCAAGGAAATTAAACGTGTAATATACAAATGCATGAATTAACAACTACGGTCTAGTAAATAACTGTAAGTGTCAACTCAAACAACCAACACATGGAGTCTTTGGCTACACAGGTCACTCTCAAAGAATGAGTACCGCCTCACTCAGCGTACAGTAACATTCACTATATATGGGTCTATCATTTTGGTCGGCACTGATCTCAACTCATCCCAAGTTCACCTTGTGGCATTTATGAAGGTGATAATTCTACTAGTCAACTCGTCCGTCCATTCACACTACATCGGGTATGGGGAGCATCGCAACTATGTTCATACCACCCTTTATTGAACCTATGCCACTACATAACCCCCTAATGGTTAGGGGTACAATTATACGGATATTAAATGTTCAACTAACCATATTCACCTAATTAACCATATTACTGGACTGTAATGTGGCCAAGCTTTCGACCGCGTCCAAGCCCCCTGTGAGGACAATATGGTCTCTTCCACCCATCTCTGATGGACGAAAAAAATGATATGGAGTCGTCACCTAGATTAAGGTCTAAGACCTATAAAAATGTAGTCTCATCATAAGAAAAGACTTCTATTGACTCATTGGACCCAATATATTGGCTTTGGTCTATTAGAGAATAGGTAAGCTTCAAGGTACAGTTTGAGAATGTGTTAGGCACCCAAAGCTATCCGATCTGAAAATCGGCTTCCTATGTGATTCTACTTTCCTTAGACTTTATGGTTTTGACTGTTCATGGTCAATGGATGATGACTAGGGCTCATGGGGGATCTTATGCCAAGTTGTTAAGTTCTTCTAACATAAGTTCAACCAAACATGTTCTGAAAATAAATAAACGAGCAAAGTAATATACAATGAACTGAACAGAAAATGGTGATGGACTGAATCTAAGACGTCCTAGACATCTCAAATTGCCTACGTATTCCAATCCTAAAAATCAAGTCCATAACCTAGTTCGAACGGAATGTGATTAAGGTTAATGGATGTGGTTTATGATTAAGCTTCATTAGATTCAATTGTTCAAGTTGAAGTTTATGCTTGATGATGATTGAGATTGAATCTAGAGATAACTTGTAAGACCCGCACTCCACTAACCCGGTTTAACCATGTCGTGCCAGTTCTTCCCATCATTGTTGGACCAAGTAGACCGACCGTGTGAAGTAGGATCATAAACCAGGTATGAGAATTGAGTTAAAAACATTAAAAGTATACGTAGGGTCGCATACCTGGGTAGGTACGGTCGACCATATGGTAGGAAACAATGGTCACTGACCAATGACCCTACGGTCGATGTTTTCAACCCTACAATCGACGAGTTCTGCGACCGTAGGCCATCGATCGTAAGACCCTAGATTGGACTCTTAGTTTGGAAACTTTCCTAATTTTAGGAGGATTTTTTTCCTATTATTAGAGAACTCTATATGGAGAGTTTTTCTCTATATAAAGGACGTCCCTCAACTCTTTTTCACTCTTTTAAAATATTAGTAAACCCTAGAGAAAGAGAAGGAAAGAGAAGGAAGAGAAGTAGAAAAAGAAAAGACTAAGGAGGAGACTGAGAGAAGAATTCTACAGACTCTCTGCAACAAATAAGGTATGAACCTTGTCTCTGTAGCCTTAGAACACTAAGGTAAGAGTTTCTAATGTAAATTGAGATACCAAAACCAACGTAAGGATTCAACCATGTGATTTGCTAAGCAAGTCTCAAAGGAGAATCATGGAAAATGGGTTAGAGTTATTAATTGGTAAAACTAGAAAATTTAGTCTTAGAATGATCATTAGGGAGGACCCTATTAAAGAGCCAAGAGGAAGTATTCGGATTGAATGTAGTATGTGATTAGAAATCTTAAGGTCGTAGCTACGGTCGACCATAGCATGACGATAGGATTGACCATAGGCATTCGGTAAGAATTTAGAAATCATACGGTCGCAGGTATGGTCGCATATGGTGCGATCGTAGGGTATTGACCGTAGGCAGTAAGGTCGACACAGAATGAGACCATAGGACTGATCAAACACCTATCGGTGATCTGTTTTCAAATTTCGACTACTGTAACATGTTACATAGGAATCCTAACTTAAATCTCTATAACTTTTAGGTTATTAAAGTGATTTAACGAGAGTTACAAGGCTTGGAAGGAGATCGAGCTTTGCTAACAGGTGAGGGAACAAGACCTAAATTAATTGGATAATAATAAATTGTTATTTTATTGAGTCTAATGTCATGCTTGATTCTATGATTATATGTTTGTAATGTGCATCTCACATGTTATCCAATATTATTGTTATTACTGCTCATGCATATTTACTTCTGTCTATTTGCTACCATGTTGATTGATGATGATAGAAATAAGCATGTGATTATGTGTGGTTAGTGTGCTTGATGTGAGTGAGGCATCAGGGGGAAGACGTGGCATTGTGGTCTTTGACCTGGTCACCAGACTCTAGCTCTATCTCTACTTAAGTCTTGCCCACTGACATCGTCGTATCGTCATTACCTTAGTAGAACTATTACATCGTAGGGCATCAGGGGAGGTGTCTCTGACCGTGTAGTCTTTGACTCTGTCGGGGGGCCTTAGCTCTATCTCTATGGACGTATTGAGGGATGCTGGGGTAAGGTCTTGGATACACTATTTGGCATTAGGATTGGTTAGTTGAGAGACCTGTTTACAAGCCCTCGCAAATAGGGGCTTACGTGTTGGTATGGGTAGGGCATCAGGGGAAGTGTTGGCGGTGTTTGATCCAGAGACTTTAGCTCTATCTCTATTCCATGGTGGGTGCATGTAAGACGAAAATGGTGTTTGATCTATTGGGCGGATTCACACACTCGTGTATAGAGGTGCGGTGCCCGTCAATCCTTTTTATAGCATATTGCAAACTTAAAAACCAAACCAAAGATATGAATTGAATGCATGCATATGTATGATGCAGGTCCTACTGTAGAAGAGTACGTGAATGCGCCGACATATGGACTCAAGGTGGCCATGGATGTTGAAGTTGTAGAAGATACGCATGATCCTTCATGCAAGTGCAATCAGTGCATTTTTTTTATTAGTTTAGCTATATTTGATTATTAGAACATGTAATGGATTAATTACTTTTATGTCTTGAGTTTTGAAGATAATTTGATTAAATAACTATTTATCATAGTTAGATGCTCAGTTCATTATTTATAAAGACTTCCACTTATTTGTTTATTATCTCTGATTATTACTGTGAAATATGTGTGTGGTTGATATGGTGGGTACTACCTAACAGAGATCCTGGTTGAACCGTTGGTTTATTGACGGTTCATCATACTATTCTGGTTAATACAAAATTGCGGTATGACATAACCTAATGTGGATTGAAGTGGATATGGATATGGAGTGTCACACCCCAATTCTGGACTAACCAGAATGGTGTGATGAACAGTCAATAAATCAACGGTTCAACCAGGATCTTGTATAGGCTATGCCAACCATGTTAAACCAAAACACATTCTACATTAATCAGATATAATAAAGTACATAGCGGAAGTCTTATTAATAATGAACTGAGGTTTAATCATGATAAATAATTAATATTCTAGTTATCTCCAAGTAACCAAAACATAATTTAATACATATTACAATATCCAAATACGAAAGTTAAACATTAAGCGTATCCATAGTTGAAACGCTTACTTAACAAATCATAATAGTCCTCCACAGCTTGCTCATCCATAGCTGCCACCTGTTCATATGTTGGCGTGTCGACATAATCTTCAACCATAATACCTGCAACATCAGAAACTAAAAAGAATTACGTGCGCGAGGGTTTGCTCTCCAACTTGAGCTCAATGAGTAAACAAAACAATGCAACAAACATATGCAGGCATTCAATTCATATCTTTGGTCTGGTTTATAAGTTTGCAATGTGCTATAGAAATGTTTGGTGGCCGCCACACCTCTATACACGAGTGTGTGAATCCGCCCAATGGATCAAATATCATTGTCATCCAACATGCACCCACCATGGAATAGAGATAGAGCTAAAGTGTCCGGATCAAACACCGCCAACACTTCCCCTGATGCCCTACCCATACCAACACGTAAGCCCCTATTTGCGAGGGCTTACAAACAGGGCTCGCAACTAACCAATCCTAATGCCAAACAGTGTATCCAAGGCCTCACCCCAGCATCCCTCAATACGTCCATAGAGATAGAGCTAAGGCCCCCTGACAGAGTCAGAGACCACACGGTCCGAGACCACCTCCCCTGATGCCCTACGATGTAATAGTTCTGCTAAGGTAATGACGATACAACGATGTTAGTGGGCAAGACTTGAGTAGAGATAGAGCTAGAGTCTGGTGACGAGGTCAAAGACCACCATGCCATGTCCTCCCCCTGATGCTCCATTCGCATCCAACACACCAACCACACACATACATTCACATGCCTATTCCTAGCATCATCATCATCATCATGTTATAAATAAACGGAATTAAATATGCATAAACAGTAATAGCAGAAATATTGGATGACATGTGAGATGCACATTACAAGCATATAAGCATAGAATCAATCATGGCATTGGACTCAATAAAAGAAATAGTTTGTTATTATCCAATTAGTTTAGGTCTTGTTCCTTCACCTTTGATCGATGTTTGTTCCTCTTCCAAGCTTTGGAAGTCACTTTGAATCTATTGGGAACCTAAACAATTAATACATTTAAGTTAGGGTTCAAGTTTACCAAGTTACAGTAGTGAAAAACCTTTTTGGTCTTAAAATATGCTTGCTGTTTTCCTATGGTCGATGCTGGTCGATGCTATGGTAGCAATATATGCCACCGTAGGACCTACAGTCGATACCCTATGGTCACATTACATGCGACTGTAGCTACGACCGTATGTTTCCTAAATTCTTCCCGAATGGCTTTGGTCGATACTTTCTCATCCTATGGTCGACCATAGCTGCGACCATATGTAGTTTGGTTGAATTTTACTTCTCACACGAGTTCCTCGTCTTGGATCATCAATGGGGTCCTCCCTAATGATCATTTTAAGGCCAATATTCTTAGTTTATCCCTCATCCATTAACCCTAACATATTCTCTATGGTTTTGCTTAAAAATTCCATAACCGAAATCGTTACATTAGATTCAACACATCAACTTGATGGAAATGAACCTATCCTATCTAATATATCCTATAGAATCAAGTCCTTACCTTAAGCTTGTTATAGAAAGATAGAACTCTTCTCTGCAAACCTTCCTCTCAGCCTTCTTCTTCAAATCTCCTTCTCCTTCTTTTCCTCTCTCTCTTTCTCTCTTAGGTTTAGAGTTTCAATTTGGGTCTAAAAGAGTGAGAGAGGCTAAGGAACGTCCATTATATAGAGGAAAAACTCCATATAGAGTTTCCTTTTTTATATTGGGAAGGGTTCTCCTTAAATTTGGGAGTGTTTAATAAACCCGGGGTTTTGTTTTTTTTTTTTTTGATGGGATTGAAGAAAAAGACGGTGGTCGACCAAAAAAAAAGAGGGGAAGGGGGGTGTGGGTTTTTTTTGGGGGCGAATAAGAGGCGGAAGGGGGCCCACAAAAGGACCAAGAAAAAAAATAAAAGAGGGTTTTTTTTTTTTTTTTTTTTTCCATACAAACTTAACCAGTCAACCACAACAACTAAATTTGACTTGTGACTTACCTCATCTTGTGGTTTCATCATATAATTGGTTCACTTGAGCCGATTATGTCACACCCCAATTTTGCACTATTCAGAATGGTGTGATGAACCGCTAGCAAATCAACGGTTCAACCAGGATCTCGAGTAGGCTATATCCGTTTTATCTAAACCTCATACATCCACATTCATAATCAGATTAAATACACAGTACCGAAAGTCTTATAGTAAAATGAACTCATAAATCTAGATGTGATAATCATATTTAATAGCAAATATTCATAATAAATAATATTATGTATTTTTAATGACGTGTGTGGTTTGTCATCTCCTATTTCGGTTATTATTATTTTCATGCGTCATAGGATGTGATTTTATGGTAGATTATGAAGCGGATAGGGTTCGGGGGAAGATGTGTGTTGGCTCGGAAATATGTTGAGACCATCGTTGGGGTGTGAGGATAGTCGGTGTTGCCTTGCCAGATACTCACGTAGTGTCGTGTTGTTCGTATTGTTTTATTATGTTTTGAGGTGGGGTGGGGGTTGGCAAAGATAATTGTTGAATATGGATTGTTATTCGCGGGGGGGGTGTGTGGGTGGTGGTAGAGTAGGCATATCCATTTTATCTAAACCTCATACATCCACATTCATAATCGGAGTAAATACACAATACCGAAAGTCTTATAGTAAAATGAACTCAGAAATCTAGATGTGATAATCATATTTAAGTAGCAAATTATTCTGTAAAGACTAAAGACATAAATAAATATCAATTACATGTTTTTACTAAATCCAAATAATAAAAATAAAATCTAATCGAATACGCATGAGTTGCACTCGCAAGAGGAGTCATGCGTATCCACTTGGTCTTCAACTTCCATCGCCACCATGTGCCCGTACACTAGAGCGTTGACATAATCTTCGACGATAGTACCTGCATCATCAACTAAAAATATTCGACGTCGAGAGGGTGAGCACACATCATGGCTCAGTGAGCAAACAAAACAATGCAACAATACATATGCATGCATTCAATTCATATCTTTGGTCTGGTTTAAAGTTTGCAATGCGCAATAGAAAGGTTCGGTGGTTAAAGGTTAACGTTTATTGACCCCTCGTCTATACACAGGGTGTGGAAGTCCGCCCAAAGGTTAACGTTTATTGTCGTCCCCATCCACCTTACCATGAACGTTGTACAACAAAGGTTAACGTTTATTGTTGTACAGTGCCATACCAACACGTAAGCCCCTGCTAGCGAGGGCTTGCAAACTGGGCACGCAACTAACCAATCCTAATGCCAAACAGTGTATCCAAGGCCTCACCCCAGCATCCCTCAGAACGCCCATAGAGATAGAGCTAAGGCCCCCCGGTAGAGTCAGAAACTACAAGGACCGTGACCACCTCCCCTGATACTCTACAACGTAATAGTTCTGCTAAAGTAATGGCGATACGACGATGCTAATGCACAAGACTTGAGTTAGAGATAGAGCTAGAGTGCTGAGGCCCGGCCTATGACACCTCCCCCTGATACTGTAAGACCCGTGTCAAACTAACCCGGTCTTACCACCTTGAACCAGGTTTACCCATCATGGTCGAGTCAAGTGGACCAAGGGCGTGATGGAGATCGAGATCTCAGGTATAAAATCGACCCAAAAACACTTAATTTTAGGGGAGGGTCGCATACCCAACCAAGTAGGGTCGGACCTCCCAAAACAGAATGTCAGACCCTCAGATTTGAAGGGAGGGTCGGACAGCTTAAGACCCTAGGGTCGATGGGATCATCGACCCTCCCATCGACCCTCGGTTTCTGACGAATATAGAAATTAGGAAATTTCTATATTTTTCGGTTGGGATTCTTTCCAAATCTCAATGGGACTATTATAGGACATTCCTACTCTATTTAAAGGACGTCCCTAAGCCACTTTTACTCCTTTCACAACCCTAATTGAATTGAGAGAAAGAGAGAAGAAGGAAAAGAGGAAGAAAGGAGACAAGGAGGAAAGCTTAGCAAAAAGGAGAAGAAATTTTAGAGAAAAGTAATCTTCTCAGGTATGGATACTAATCCCATGAGTTTCTACAGACCTTAGGTTAGATATGGTTGAGTGTAGGATTTCGGAGAAACCCAAACCATCCATCCATGGTTAGGTTTTCATGAAAAACCATAGGATGATGCACGAAAACTATTTAGATGGATTATACATGGTTCTAGACCATGGAATGACTGTTGAATGAATGTAGGAAGCAAGCCATAGGACCCCAAACATGAATAGTGGATTTAAAAGTGGAAATTGGACCAAAGTGCATCGAGGGTCGCACCGAGGGTCGATAGACCATCCGACCCTAGGTATTTTTGACCATCGACCCTCAGCATTCGGGAAGTCCAGAATGGAGGGAGGGTCGATAGACCCATCGACCCTAGCATCGACCCTAGCATCGACCCTCAGTTGACAGAATGGTTTTAAATTTCGAATTAATTCTAATTAAATTCTATCGACTTTGTTAGGTTTGCTAGCAATATAATAACGTTATAACGGTGATTCTAAAGCTTGGAAAAATATCTTTTAGCAAGCTAAGGTGAGGAACCTTAACCCCAAACTAAATTGGTTAATAATAAGCTATTTTTCTATTTCTTGAGTCCTATGCCATGCTTGATTCTATGTGAATATGTTGTAATGTGCATACAGCATGCCATCCAATATTTCTATTACTTGTTCATGCATATTTATTTAATTGTTTATAACATGATGATGATGATGATGATGATAGGAATAGGCATGTGCTTGTATGTGTGTGGTTGATGTGCTTGATGCGAGCGAGTATCAGGGGAGGTGTGATGAAAACGTCAATAAACGTTAACCTTTGGTGGGTCTCAGCACTTTAGCTCCATCTCTAACTCAAGTCTTGTGCATTGACATCGTCGTATCGCCATTACCTTAGCGGATCTATTATGTCGTAGAGTATCAGGGGAGGTGGTCTCGGTCCTTGTAGTCTTTGACTCTATCGGGGGGCCTTAGCTCTATATCTATGGGCATTTTGAGGGATGCTGGGGTGAGGCCTTGGATACACTGTTTGGCATTAGGATTGGTTAGTAGCGAGCCCAGTTTGCAAGCCCTCGCTAACAGGGGCTTACGTGTTGGTATAGCATTATATAGCAATAAACGTTAACCTTTGTTGTATAATGTTATGGTAGGGTGGATGGGGACGACGATAAACGTTAACCTTCGGGTGGGCTTCCACACCCTGTGTATAGAGGCGGTGTCAATAAACGTTAACCTTTGACCACCCAACCTTTCTATTGCACATTGCAAACTATAAACCGGACCAAAGATATAAATTGACTTTTTGCATGCATATGTATTGTTGCATTGTTTTGGCTACTCACTGAGCCGTGTTGTGTGCTCACCCCTCGACGTCGAATATTTTTAGTTGATGATGCAGGTTATACAGTCGAAGATTATATGAACGCGTCTACATACGAGAATATAGCATCCATGGACGCTGGAGCTGAAGATGATACACACGACTCCTTTTGCGAGTGCAACTCGTGTGTATTTGAATAGATATTTTTATAGGTTTCTTTATTGGATTTATAAGACATGTATTTGGTACTTAAATATTTATGTCTCAGTTAAACACAGAATAATTTGCTATTATTAATGGTATCATCTTAGTTCTCAGTTCATTTATTTACAAGATTTCCGCTATTGTGTATTTACTCTGATTATGATTGTGGATGTTTGTAAAGTTTGGATAACGCGGGGATGGTCCATTAGAGATCCTGGTTGAACCGTTGGTTATTTAGCGGTTAATCACACCATTCTGAACAGTGTGGAATTGGGGTGTGACAGATACTCACTCGCATCAAGTACACCAACCGCACACATACATCCACATGCCTATTCCTATCATCATCATCATCATCATCATGTTATAAACAATAAAGTACATATGCATGAAAAAATTAATAGAAATATTTGATGACATGTTGAATGCACATTACAAGCATATTCGCATAGAATCAAGCATAGCATTGGACTCAAGAAATAAAAATAGTTTGTTATTAACCAATTAGTTTAGATCTTGTTTCCTCACCTTAGCTTGCTAGTAGATCCTCTTTCAAGCTTTAAGAATCACCTTTATATTGATATTATATTGCTAGAAGACCTAACAGAGTCGATAGAATTTAGTTAGATTTTATTCCAATTTTTCGAACTTGTTGTTAACTGGGGGTAGCAGGACGGGTCGATGCTAGGGTAGCAGTATACTGCGACCCCCTTAGTAGGGTCGATGCCAGGGTCGAAGGTTCCATCGACCCTGGGTGCGACCACCCCTATTCTAGACTTCCCGAATATTGGGGGTCGATGCTCAGGGTCTGGTAGGGTCGATTGGCCATCGACTCCCCATGCGACCCCCTGTAGGTTTTGTCAATTTTTCTTCCTTCAGTCCATTCTTCGTGTTTGGGGTCCTATGGCTTGCTCCTACAGTCCATTCCACACATGTTCTATGGCCTAGAACCATGGTTTATTCACCTATATGGGTTTCATGATTTCCCCCATGGTTTTTCATGAAAACCTAACCATGGGTGGATGATTTGGGTTCCTCCTAGATAATCCCCTATTCATTATCTACTCTAAGGTCTTACGAAATTCATGGAGATAGTATCCATACCTGAGAAGTATGCTTCTTCCTCTGAATCCCTTCTCCTTGGTCTTCTTCTCTACTTTCCTTCTCTTCCTTCTCTTCTCTTTCTCTCAATCCAAATAGGGTTGTAAAAGGAGTGAAAGAGGCTTAGGGATGTCCTATTTATAGAGTAGAAACTCCTAAAATAAGTCTCATTGAGATTTGGAAGGAATCCCATTAAGATTAGGAAGGTTTCCTAATTTTCGGTTATAACTGTTTTTACCAACTACTGGGGGTCGATAAGGCGGGTCGGAGATCCCGTCGACCCCTGGTCCTTAAAGTGTCCGACCCCCCATGTAAAACTGGGGGTCTGACTTTTATACTGGGGGGTCCGACCCTCCCTTGCTGGGTATGCGACCCTCCCCTTATTTTGAGTGTTTTTGGGTCAGTTTAATAACTGGGATCGTGATCTCCTTCACGCACGTGATCCATTTGGTTCGACCATGATGGGTAGACCTGGTTCAAGGTGGTAAGACCGGGTTAGTTTTATACGGGTCTTACAACTCCCCCTACTTATAAAAATTTCATCCCCAAAAATGTTCATACCTTCTGAGTCGAATAAATGAGGGTATTGCTTTCGCATAACATTCTCTTCTTCCCATGTAATTTCTTCCATGTCTCTACTTCTCCAAGTGACCTTAACATAATAGATATCTCGATTGCGTAGTCGTTAACCTTTCGACTGGTAATTTCAGTTGGTGTTACTTCAAATGTCAAATCATCAGTCAAATCAGGCAGATCTATTGTCAGAACGTGCGTTGGATCTTTGACATACTTCTTCAATAAGGAAATATGAAATGCGTCATGCACACTTGACATAGATGGTGGTAGTGCTAACTGGTAATCCACTTTCCCACGCTTAGCTAGAATCTCATATGGCCCGACATATCTTGGACTTAGTTTCCCTTTCTGTCCGAACCGTTTCAATCCTCGCATAGGCGATACTTTTAAGAATACCTTATCACCCATGACGAACTCAAGATCTCTGTGTCGAGTATCTGCATATTGCTTCTGACAATTTTGATCTGTTCTCACTCTTTCTTTGATAATGTCGACCACTCGACAAGTCTCTTCAACAAACTCCGGTCCAACAATACTACGTTCCCCAACTTCATTCCAAAACAACAGAGTTCGACACTTTCTGCCATACAGTGCTTCATAGGGTGACATCTGTATAGTAGCCTGATAGCTATTGTTATACGCGAACTCGATCAGTGGTAACTTTTCATCCCATGATCCTTTAAAATCAATTACACATGCTCGTAGCATATCTTCTAGGATCTGAATTGTACGCTCTGACTATCCATCTGTCTGTGGATGGAATGTAGTACTAAACTTCAATGTTGTACCCATAGCCTTTTGCGATCCTTCCCAAAACTTGGAAGTAAATCGTGGATCTCTATCGAACACAATGCTCTCTGGTACACCATGTAATCGAACAATATTATCCACATACACCTTTGCTAACCTCTCTAGTGTATACTGAGGTCGTATCGGTATAAAGCGAGCTGTTTTAGTCAGGCGTTCTACAATCACCCAAACTGCGTCAACTACTCGAGGAGTCAATGGTAACCCTGTGACGAAGTCCATAGTGATGCAGTCCCATTTCCACGCTGGTTCCGGTAACGGCTGTAACAGTCCTGCGGGTCTTTGTCATTCAACCTTGACTTACTGACAATTTAGGCATTGAGACACGAACTTAGCTACGTCTGCTTTCATTCATCTCCACCAATATAATTTCTTTAGATCATGATACATTTTTGTACTTCCCGGGTGTATCGAATAGATGGTGGTATGGGCTTCTTTCATCAGTCAGTGTCTAATGTCCACACTTTCTGTTTCGGGTACACATATTCTTCCTTTTTACTTCAATACCTTCTCTTCGTCCAAGGTGAACTCAGGGTTAGTTCTACCTTTTTTGATGTCTTCTTGTACCGTTCTCAGGTAAGGGTCTGATTTGATAGCTGTCTTCACTTCATCAATTATATCCGGTATAATCTTCAATGCAACGAACATATTGGAAAACCGATGAATGAACCCTTGGTAGGCTGATCCATCCGTTGTATCTATCACATACTGCTCATTACCGTGATTGAATACCGTTCGAGTAGTACACATTGTTGCAGTTGTACTAACCTCTCCTTGAGATTTTATCATTGCCTTTCTGCTCAACGCATCTGCTACTACATTAGCTTTCCCCGGATGATACTGGATATCACAATCATAGTCTTTCAATAGTTCCAACCATCTTCTTTGTCTCATATTCAACTCCTTTTGATTAAATAGATAAGTAAGACTTTTGTGGTCTGATTTAATCTGGAACTTCTCTCTGTATAGGTAATGTCTCCATATCTTGACAGGATGTACCACTGCCGCTAACTCCAAATCATCAGTGGGATAATTTTTCTCATGTGTCTTTAACTGTCTTGAGGCATAAGCAATTACTTGTTCTCCTTACATAAGCACACATCCTAATCCCAGTCCTGACGCATCAGTGTACAAGACAAATGGCTGTCCTGGGACCGGAATAGTCAAAATCAGAGCGGATATCAATCTGGTTTTCAAGGTTTGAAAGCTCTTCTCGCATTTATCCGTCCACACAAACTTTTCACCTTTCTTAGTCAGACTGGTGAGAGGTACGGCAATCCGGGAATAGTCTTCCATAAATTGTCGATAATAACCAGCTAGACCTAGAAAACTTCTAATTTCTGCAACGCTCTTTGGTGCTTCCCACTTTACAATAGCCTCGATCTTGCTAGGATCCACTTTGATTCCTTCAACGGATACTACATGGCCTAGGAAGGCGACTTCACTTAGCCAAAACTCACACTTGGTAAATTTGGCATACAGCTTCTCTTTCCTTAAACGCTGTAGAGTGGCGTTTAGATTCTTTATATGGGTTTCCTTGTCCTTGGAATATACCAATATATCATCAATAAATACAATAATCGACGTATCCAATATATCGTGGAAAACCCAGTTTATAAGTTCCATGAAAGTTGCTGGTGCATTTGTTAATCCAAAAGACATGACCACAAATTCAGAATGTCCATATCTGGTCCTGAAAGCTGTCTTAGGAATATCACCATCTTTAATCTTCAACTGATGGTACCCTGACCGAAGATCGATCTTAGAAAATACTTTTGCTCCTTGCAACTGATCGAACAAGTCATCGATCCGAGGTAGTGGATATCGATTCTTGATTGTCAGTTTGTTCAACTCCCGGTAGTCGATACATAATCGAACGCTACCGTCATTCTTCTTTACGAACAATACTGGCGCTCCCCATGGTGACATACTGGGTCGAATATAACCCTTGTCCAATAGTTCTTGTAATTATACTTTCAATTCCTTTAGTTCAGTAGGAGCCATTCGATAAGGTGGTTTTGATACTGGTGCGGCTCCAGGTATAAGATCTATCACAAACTCTGTGGCTCAGTCGGGTGGTAATCCTGGTAGTTCCCCAGGAACTACGTCGGGGTAGTCCCACATGACATCAATATCTTCCATCCATGGTGCTTCTTTGGTGAGGTCGACCACTGACACTAGATACCCGACTGCTCCTTTCTCAAGGCACTTCTTAGCCTTTAGTGCTGAGAGTATGAGCTTGCGTTTACAGGGAAGTTTGGTTCCCGCAAAATTGAATTCTGCTCCTTCTTTGTCTTTAAATGTTAGCTTTTTTTCGGCGCATAATGGGTTCACAGAATTTCGAGCTAACCAGTCTATTCCCAAGATGACGTCAAAGTCTGCCATCCCAAGTTGGATCAAGGTTGTATCTAAGGTTTTCTCGCCAATGAGAACTGGACATGGCCCATAACCTTTTTCTAACTCTACTTCTAACCCCATCGGTGACCGTACAAGTAGTTTGTAGTTTAATGTTTTGATGGGTAAATTCAGCTTCTTTCCAAATGACACAGATATAAAAGAATGAGTAGCTCCTGAGTCAAAGAGTACTCTAGCGGGTATGTCATTTATAGGTACGATACCTGTGATTTATTTTAACTTAGTCTACATGCTCATACAATGTAATACAACTTAAAATGTTTCAGTCATACCTGTGACCACATCGGGTGATGCGGCAAAGCATCCTCGGATGTAACAAAGATAAACTCGTCCTTGATGTAGCCGCTTCTCGGGCTTAGGACACTCCCTTGCCATATGCCCCGGTTGATTGCAGTTATAACATTTTGGACCTTCAGTATTTAGCTTTGGCTGCTGTTGAGCTACTGGGGTAGTCTTGGGTGCAGCAGTAAAGCCTTGGGCATGGAAGGGTTTGAATGTCTTGTTATTCCCTCCGTTATAAGCATTTCCAGCTGGCCTTTTTATACCTCTATTTTGCATGAAATAACTCTCCTTCTGGATCGATTCTATAACTTGAGCAATTTACAAGGCTTCATTATATATTTTCTTCTCCAAACCTAGAACATGCTCTCTGATGCTTCCTTTAAGTCCCATGACAAACCTACGGGTCTTAGTGTCTTCTTCTTGCATGCTGAGTGGTGCAAAGAAAAACAGCTCCTCATAACGCTGTTGATATGCATCCACGGACATCTGTCCCTGATATAAACTCAGGAACTCCTTCTCCATTGAATCTTTGAAGCTTCGGGGTAAGTACTTCTCAAAGAAAGCTTCTTTATATATAGCCCAGGTCAATAGGGCGTGCTTGGTTAATAGGTAGGCCCTAGTAGATTTCCACCAATGATGTGCATCACCTTTTAGCATGAAGGTGGTACATAATACATTCTCTTCTTCTGTAATAGTCATCATCAGAAAATTCCTCTCCATCTCGTCGATCCAATGTGTGGGCCATAACGGATCGGACGGTTTTCCGTTAAACTCCTTGGGTTTCATCTTTAAGAATCACTCGACCAGTCGGGAGTGGTCCATTTGATTTTGAGGGTATGCCCCAAACATAGGTTGTGGATACTGGTAATTAACCTGAACCACTTCAGGACCTGGTACTGGAATCTGTGCAGCTGGTGGTTGAGGTGTTCGAGGTGCTGGGTGGTTACCCACCGGTGCTGCACTTGTTTGTCCAGTCGGCATTGGTGTAGCATGTGCTGCCAGAAACATTATTCCCATTGCTGCTTGCATTTGAGCCTGTGCTTGTTGCATTTGTTGCAGCCGTTGCGCTAGGTTCATAACCACGGTTGCCAGCTCCGGTGGTGGAGGTGGCAAGTTTGTAGGATTTTCCTGACCCTGGTTTACTGGTGGTGTAACCTGCGGATTACCCTGTGCATATATATTTTCTTGACTAGCTTCCTCTTCGGGTGGTGGTGGTGAAACTGCGTTTTGGCTCTGCCTGGTTACTCTACGCCCAGCCATATTTTCCCTCTGATAATGGTGATGCCTGAAAATCATTAAAATACGTGAGGCAATCATGTATACTTCATGTAGATATGCTAACCAATGTTATTTTCAAATTTTTCAGATCATTCTATGAAAAACACTGTCTTTTCTATGCAGGGTCGATGGTGGGGGTCGATGGTATGTCCGACCCTAGGATCCGACCCTGGGAAATCATCCATTTTTCCCGAGAGCTGGGGATCGATGGGGGGGGGGGTCGATGGGTATCCGACCCTCAGTGCGACCCCTGGTTCTCTGTCAGGTTCCCGAGAGCTGAGGTATAAGACCCGCACTCTGAAAACCCGGTCTAAACCTTGGTTTTGTGTCATGACAGGTCTTCCGATCATCACTGGGCCAGACGGGGCAAGCGGATAACAAACAGGTACAAAATCGGACCGAAGTCGACCAATTATACCTGATTTTAGGTATACCGGTCGATGATACCGGTCTTGGTACCGGTCGACCGGTATGGCCTGCGCAGCTATGTGCGGGAACCTGGAAATTGCTCTCTACGGGTCCCGCTTTCCTGATTTCGAATCCTAGAAGTTTCCTAATCCTAGTAGGGTTACTAAACCCTATTTCTAGCCTATAAATACACCCTTAAACCTCCTCAAATCCTTTCCATTGTCTCTCACAAACCCTAGAGAAGAGAAAGAGGTTGGAAAGGAGAAGGGGCTAGGAAGAAGAAGGAGGTGCCGCCATTACCGTTCGACGACGCTCTCATTACGCCAGTCAACGGTAAGTGCTTGAATCCATCTTATTATCCTATGTTAGTTGTGTGGGTGGATCAATACCAAGCAAAGTAGGTATTGATCTAAAACCCTAAATTGGCCAATAAACCCTAGATTCGAGTTTTGAGATGATATTCATCGAAACGAGACTTGAATGAGTCGGGGATAACTCTAACTCAAAGCCTAGACTTAGAATGGATAGGAGAAACCCTGAAAATCCATAGAGGATGATTGTCGGCAGTCGAAAAACCCATGTATGGTCTTCCGGAGACATACCGATCGACTATACCGGTTGCACATAGTGCGACCGGTATGTTGCGACCGCTACCTCTCGGGAGGTTGTCTGTGGGGACCGGCTGACCATACCAGTCGCCAGTCTTTCCCCACAGAGCTGCGACCGGTATGTTGCCGCCGGACAGCTCTGTGAGGGTATTTGTAACCCTGTTGGTTTCCGATCAACATGAAACTCTAAGAATGTTA
The DNA here is from genome assembly GCA_028583415.1 of Protea cynaroides. Lineage (NCBI taxonomy): Eukaryota > Viridiplantae > Streptophyta > Magnoliopsida > Proteales > Proteaceae > Protea > Protea cynaroides. The sequence goes on along the minus strand of CM053273.1, from coordinate 44,860,682 downwards.
TTTTAATGAAACCCTAATAATATTGTAGGACTTTGTGACTTATCGTTTGGATCTTGCGACGTGGAGCAAGCTAACCAACGAGCGTCAGGTAAGGGAATCTGACCCAAACCTAATAATTAATGGACAGTAAATTATTGTTAATCACCTGATTATATGAGATGTGTTGTTTGTGCATATTCACATGCCATCCTTTACTTTCAGTTATTATTATTGTTCATGCATTAATAGGATGTGATTGTTAGGCATGTGATTGTTTTCGTTAGTGTGTGGAGTGGGGCATGGGCCTGGGATCGCTCTTCACATTAGCACCTTTTGTAGTATTCTGTCTTAACATGCTTGGTACGGGTGGGGTATCAGGGGAAGGTTGTGGTACGGTGGTCTCCGATATTGATGTTGTCCCGGCCATTGTTATGTGGTACTGTGGATTCCGAGTCGACGCTGGCTTGTCCACGATGCTTTAGCTCTATCTCTATGCCGTAGGGAGTTATGTTGGGATAGGGTCTACCTGCGTTATGTTTCTATCCTAGTGTGTTAGTTGCGGATAGGGTATCAGGGGAGGTGTGGGAATGCCTTAGCTCTATCTCTATGCCGTAGACGGCTGTGCTAGGATAGAGCATACATTGATGACATATAGGATTGGTTAGTTGCGAGCCCAGTTTGCGAGCCTTGGCCAGTAGGGGCTTAGGTACTGGTATGGGTAGAGTATCAGGGGAGATACGTGGGTATCTTAGCTCTATCTCTATTCCATGGTGGGTGCATGTGGGCCAATGGGGGTGTGGTGCCACACACTCGTGTATAGAGGTGCGGGGGCCACCAAACCTGTCTATAGCACATTGCAAACTTAAAACCAGACCACAGCATAAAAGTGATTGTTACTCATGCTTAATATTGTGAAACTGTCTGATTGTCTTACTGAGCTGTGTTGGTAGCTCACCCTTTCTATATACATTGTTTTTAGATGTTGATGCAGGATACACCGTGGACGACTACGTGAACGCTCCGGCGTATGGAGGTGTAGCTGCTTTGGATGTACAAGAATGGGAGGACGAGCATGATGCTTCGTGCGAGTGCCCTTTCTGTGTGTACTTGTGATGGATTTTTATTTAGTTGTTTCAGTTATTTGGGTTTGATATTAAAGGGATGTAAAAGATATTTATTTTGTGTGTTTGAATTTGGATAATGGGATATTTATTTAAATTATCAATAGATACTCAGTTCATTCTATTTAAAGTCTTCCCGCTGTATATTTATATTCGATTGTGGTTATGTGTAATGGTTTGTATGGGTGGACACGGCCTATTCGAGATCCTGGTGTGAACCGTTGGTTCAATGACGGTTCACTCACACCATTCTGGTTGGATCAGAATTGGGGTGTGACAACTTGGTATCAGAGCGCTCGGGCTCTGTTCCAACAAACCATGTTGCACTTAACTGAGTCGATGAACGGAGTTAGGGGAAAATTAAAAATCTTAATACAAACGCACCTTAAGCATTGTTTGATACCTGAGACGGACTAAGAAAGAGAATAATATACTATGTTAAATATGAAACTTAACATGTGCACATACACTAGTTAGGAAAAACCTTAAAATTTTCATTAAACAAGAAAATTGTAGCAAATGATATAGTGCTACAGGGTACGATCCACAAACCGGACAGTTACCCTGTTATATGTAAAACAGTCATGAGTAAGTGAAAGAAAAATCATGGGGTAGGGGGCCTAGGAGGTATGGGGTCCGCTATATCATAGTCTCGCTCGTAAGTGACCCTGAGCCAGTGCACCTGATCCTGTGTGACTCGGAGGCTACGAGTCAACTGTGCTAAATCACGGCTCATCTCCCGCTGAGCGTCCCTAAGCTCCATAAACATACCCATCACTGAGTCGGGAGGAGGCAGAGATGGTCCAGTTGTGGGGACAGATGGTGGTGGTGTAGGTGCAGGCTGTGGGGCAGGCACTGGTGCTTCCCCAGCCATATCGTCATCATCGTCATCACCTATCTCTGCCGCATAGGCCGCATTGGCCGCGGCTGTTGCTGCTGCTGCCGCTGCTACTCTCCCAAGTGGACGAGGGCGAGCCTCCAACTCCTCGTCACTAACCGGCAGATCGACCATCTGCATCCTCTGTATAGCATCCTAGTCGATGTCGGAGGTCAGGGTGTCCTCAACGGCTACCTCACCTCTCAAGCTCACGCCCAGACGGCGAAGAAGGAAAGTGACGAGACGGCCATATGGAAGGTTGCTGGCCCGATCGGCCACGGCCGCGCGATGCATAGTCCGGATGATGAGATAGGGAAGTGAGATCCGCTCCCCTGTGCAGACGCAATAAGTGACATACTGGGTGAGCTGGGACAACTCACTGTAGTGGCCGCTCTGTGGTACTATGTTGTGCTGAATAATGCGACTATATACCCGAGGTATAGGCCTTAGGCTAGCCGCCTTCATAGGGGCTCCATGGTTTAAGATCTGATGCGCTATCTCTCGGCACAAATCATCAGTCAAATAACCTTTCGCCTTGGGGGCGCAGTACACCAAATCTCCATCGTTGGGAATCCCAAGAAGATCAGCCAACTGATGGGTGTTAAATGAAATATGTACACCCCGGACGTAGCTGGTGATACGTAGATCCCTACACTGGTTCATATCCTCGACATCCCCTTCAAGTTCCAAGTTCGCATAGAAGTGCTTGAATAAGTTAGGGCGTGTGGTCTCTGTGTATGAAATAACCGGCAACCAACCTAGAGCGCCAAAAGCCGTCTCCACATTGAATCGGTGCAGTTGTTCTAGGTTGACTCGGCGCCCTGATTCAATACTTTTATTATCGAACCAGGGAAACCGAGCTTGTGCTTCCAAGGAGCGAAACCATAGCTCATCTAGCTGTGGAACTGGTGGTGAGGGAGCCCGAGAACTAGAACCATGAGGGCGTTTCCCGAGTGCGCGTCTAGGAGCCATTTAAATTCTGTAAAACAAAAGAAAATAAGATAAAAGTTAGAATTTTTTTGAAATTTCGGCAGCATAACGACAGCATTTTGGGAAAAAGCCTCGAACTCACCCAAAAACATGGGGAGGAGGACTTACGTAACCCCCACACTCTTCAACAAACCAATTACAAGCAATTCAAATGAGAAATTTCAAGAATTTAAGAAAAATTAGAAATTTCGAATTTTTTTTGAAAACCTAGGTCAAAATATGAAAAATTCGATTTTTATGTAAACCATTCGGTGGAACCCCAAATTAGTTGAGGGCTTTTGCTCTTGGGGGTCCCTAAACCCTCTCCAAGCCGAAGGAAAAGAGTTCCTACGGTTGAAACATCTCGAACAAAGAAAAACCTAGATTTCTACATATAGACGATATGGGAAAATGATAAAGAGATGATGGGGAGGGAGGGATCATACCTAGAGCCGATGTACTAGCTCTTGAGTGGAAGAAATCGCCTTCAAAAAGCACCGGTCGGACTGTAGCAACTCAGTCTCCAAAGAAGAATCGCCACCGGAGAAGAAAGGAGGAGGAAAAAGTGAGATTTTCTCACTTTTTCCCGATTTTATAACCAATATAGGCATACCGGTCGATGGTTTTGCCTATACCGGTCGATACACGCTATTATTGATGTTCTCACGGTTATGTCTTCTTCTCGATCCAAATAAAATAGTCCGAGATGGCGGCGGAAACGGTCGTAGGGGGTCGAAAGCGCCATCGGGCCGGGATGCGCCAGAAGAAGAACAAGTTGAACAAGACAGGTTAGAGAACCAAGTCCCGAAGTGGAGGAGGAACGGGTCCCGAAGTGCCGACAAATTTACGGCCCACATCACAGGAATCCGAGACCATTGTTACAAACTTGGTCTATCAGATGCAGGCTCAACAAAAGGAATTTCTGAGCGAAGTACTGAAGATGCTCAGACCAACAGGTTCTGTTCCCGCTGGAAATACGCCCGAGTCTGGAGGAAATAATACTACCCAACCGATGCAGAGTAGCCCAAGGCCGAGGGGCCAAGCACAGAACGTACCACCACCGCATCAGTTTTCGTCGCCTTCTGCTTACCGGGAGCTTATCCGTACCCACCACCATGGTACGGAGCGGACACGAGGGACAGCATGATCCGAGTAGGTCAGTGGACAGATTCTTGAAGTTGAAACCTTCATCGTTCACGGGCAGGACAGGGAAACCATTGTGGCCAGCGCAGTGGGTTGCAGAGATGGAAAAGAACTTCCGATTGATGACTTGTACTGAGGAGGAAAAAGTATTATTTGCCACTCATATGCTGAAAGAAGACACAAATGCTTGGTGGAATTCTACACGGACATATCTAGAAACCAAGTATACACTGGTTGATTGGGAAGTGTTTAAAGCTGCTTTCTTCGACAAGTATTTTCCAAAGAGTTTCAAGGATCAAATGGAGAGAGTTTCTCAACTGCAGCAGTCTCGGGCCGACCGTAGATGCTTATCAGCAGAGGTACGAAGAGCTATTCTTCTTCGCACTGGCCAGTATGCAAGAGGAGGAGACCAAGACACATAGGTTCACCATGGGACTACGTGGAAGCATCAGAGAGCACCTCTTGGGTCTGGACAAGAAGATCTACAACGAGGCTGTGCAGGTTGCGAGGGTGATAGAGTCCAGTCAGAGGGACAGCTTCTTCGCTCAGAACAGGGGAGTGAAGAGACCTGCTAGTGAGAATTCGGGTGGCGGTAATACTAGACCATTCCGCCCATACAGGGCTCAGACCGCTACAGCACCTGTGAGAAACAACCCGGCACCACCTGTGCCACAGTTCGCTGGACACAACCCAAATATCAAATGTTATAATTGTCAGCAGCTGGGACATGTCGCAAGGAACTGCACTCTACTTAAAAAGCAACCTCCCCAGCAAGGAAAAGTGTATGCGGTCACCACTGAAGAGGCAGCCGCATCACCTAATGTGGTAACTGGTACGACTCTATCCCTTACTATTTGGCTTAATCTTTCATTTTGCATGAGCATGTAGAGCTAAGGGGCAATAAATTCCAGGAATTGTAAATGTAGCTGGTATACCCGCCAGAGTATTATTTGACTCTGGGGCCACGCACTCCTTTGTTTCTATTTCTTTTGGGAAGCAAATGGAGTTACCAATCAAGCATTTGAACCCAAGCTTGATAGTTCGCTCTCCACTAGGAGTCGAAGTGGCTTTGACCAAATATTATGGACCATGTACTGTATGTATTGAGGGCCGAGACTTAGAAGCAAGCCTAGTACTACTTGAGATGGCAGACTTTGATGTCATTTTGGGGATGGATTGGCTAGGCCATCATTCGGCCGTCCTTTTATGTGGTGAAAGGAAGCTTGTGCTTACTGACAAAGAGGGAAGGGAATATAGTTTCGCTGGGATCAAGCTATCTAGGAAGCGGAAGCTGATCCTCTCCGCCCTAAAAGCTAAGAGATGCTTAGAGAAAGGGGGAGTGGGTTATCTGGTATCTGTAGTCGACATCACTGCCGAGGTGCCAAAGATGGAAGATCTAGAGGTGGTACGAGAGTTTCCAGATGTATTTCCAGAAGATCTCCCAGGTTTACCACCAGACGGGGCTACAGAATTTGTGATAGACCTTATGCCAGGTTCGGCGCCGGTGTCTAAAGCACCATACAGGATGGCCCCGACCGAGTTAAAGGAGTTGAAGACCCAATTACAAGAATTGTTGGATAAGGGCTTCATACGACCTAGTATATCGCCTTGGGGAGCACCTGTATTTTTCGTCAAGAAGAAGGATGGAAGTGTACGGCTATGTATTGACTACCGTGAGCTGAACAAGTTGACGATCAAGAATCGATACCCTTTGCCTAGGATCAATGATTTGTTTGACCAGTTACAGGGTGCAAAGGTTTTCTCAAAGATCGATCTCCGATCAGGGTATCACCAATTGAAGATCAAGGCCGGAGATATTCAAGACGCTTCGGGACGAGGTATGGGCATTATGAGTTTCTAGTTATGTCTTTCGGGTTGACCAATGCTCCAGCGTCGTTTATGGAACTGATGAACCGAGTGTTCCATGATATGTTGGACACTTCGGTCATCGTATTCATCGATGACATATTGATCTACTCTAAAGACATGGAGACTCATACAACACATTTGAGGGCAGCCCTATAACGGCTGAGACAGGAGAAGCTTTATGCAAAATTCAAGAAGTGCAAGTTTTGGCTGAAGGAAGTGGCTTTCTTGGGCCATGTTGTATCTGAAGACGGTATCAAGGTTGATCCAAGTAAGATAGCTGCTATAGTAGGATGGGAAGCACCAAAATCTGTTGCGGAGATTCATAGTTTCCTTGGGTTAGCTGGTTATTATAGAAGATTCGTGGAAGATTACTCCAGGATCGCTGTTCCACTCACCAGATTGACCAAGAAGGGAGAGAAATTCATATGGACAGATGAGTGCGAGAAGTGCTTTCAGACTTTGAAGTCAAGACTAGTCTCTGCACCTATCTTGACCATCCCAGAACCAAGCGTACCGTTTACTTTATATACGGATGCTTCAGGGTTGGGTATTGGGTGTGTATTGATGCAAGGAGAACAGGTGATTGCTTACGCATCAAGACAGTTAAAAGAGCATGAGAAGAACTATCCTACGCATGACTTGGAGCTAGCAGCGGTTATTCACGCAATCAAGACTTGGAGACATTACTTGTACGGTGAGAAGTTTCAGATCAAGTCAGATCACAAGAGCTTAACTTATCTTTTCACGCAGAAGGATCTGAATATGAGACAAAGGAGATGGCTGGAATTGTTAAAAGATTATGATTGTGACATCTAGTACCATCCGGGTAAAGCAAATGTGGTGGCTGACGCCTTAAGTAGAAAGTGGGCATCGAAACCTGAGGCAGGACCAAGTACAAATGCTGCATTATGTGCCGCAACTTCAAGTTCAATCGAAGGTGAGGAAGAACATATAATTGAGACTGCAGAAGATCCAGTTGAGCAAGGCTTGATTCATAAGTTCACTATGATGTTCGCCGCATTGAAAATCTCACCGGATCTAGTGGATGAAGTCAAGGCAGCAATCCTACAGGATTCATATCTCAAGACAGTGCAAGCAGACTTAGAGAAGGGTACGAGCAATCCTGACTTTACCTTGGATTCAGGCAAGGTACTTAGGTATCGTGGGCGGTTATGTATACCTGAGAGTGAAGACTGCGATATCAGAGATCGAGTTATGACTGAAGCTCATTACACTCCATATTCGGTACATCCAGGAAGTACCAAAATGTACCATGACTTGAGAAGACTATATTGGTGGAGGGGTATGAAAGCTGGTATAGCTCGGTTCGTGTTCCAATGTCTGAATTGTCAACAAGTTAAAGCAGAAAGACAGAGACCCGCAGGTTTACTACAGCCATTACCGGAACCTGCGTGGAAGTGGGATTGTATCACTATGGATTTCGTCACTGGCTTACCTTTGACACCAAGGTCAGTGGATGCAGTTTGGGTTATAGTAGATCGACTCACCAAGACAGCTCGATTTATTGCGGTCAGACCTCAGTATACCATGGAGAAACTGGCCAAGTTATATGTTGATAATATAGTCAGACTTCATGGCATTCCAGAGAGTATAGTATCTGACAGAGATCCTCCGTTTTACATCAAAGTTCTGGGAAGGATTACAGAAAGCTATGGGAACAAAGTTGAAGTTCAGTACAGCTTTTCACCCTCAGACGGACGGACAGTCAGAGCGAACTATTCAAATTTTGGAAGATATGCTCCGAGCTTGTGCAATAGATTTCAAAGGAGCTTGGGATGAGAAGCTATCACTTATCGAGTTCACTTACAACAACATTTATCAGGCTACAATTCAGATGGCCCCATATGAAGCACTCTATGGGAAGAAGTGTCGTACACCTCTGTTATGGAACGAGGTGGGAGAAAGAAGAATTGTAGGACCGGAGTTTGTTGAAGAAACTTGCCGAGTGATTGATCAGATCAAAGAGAGAGTAAAGACAGCTCAAGTTTGACAGAAGCACTATGCGGATAACCGACGTCGAGATCTGGAGTTTGCAGTGGGTGACAAAGTGTTCTTGAAGGTATCACCGGTGCGAGGTCTGAAACGGTTTGGTAAAAAGGGGAAGCTATGCCCCAGGTATGTGGGACCGTATGAGATATTGACCCGACGTGGTAATGTAGCATATCAATTGGCTCTACCACCATCTATGTCTAGCGTTCATAATGTGTTCCATGTATCATTACTGAAGAAGTATGTCAGAGATCCATCGCACATCTTGATCGCTGATCCTCCAGACTTGACTGAAGACTTAACTTTCGAAGTGGTGCCTGTAATGCTCTCAAGCCGAAAAGTTCAGCAACTTCGAACCAAGGATATCCACTATGTGAAGGTGCATTGGAGAAGCCAAAATGTGGAGGAAATTACTTGGGAAGAAGAGAGCGCGATGAGGAAGGAGTACCCTAACCTTTTTGACGATCAAGGTACGTTCAAATTTCGAGGCCGAAATTTCTTTTAAGGGTGGGGGAGTTGTAGAACCTGCATGCAAATTTCGGGACGGGTTTTCTTTTAAGGGTGGTGGAGTTATAAGACCCGCACTCTGAAAACCCGGTCTAAACCTTGGTTTTGTGTCATGACAAGTCTTCCGATCATCACTGGGCCAGACGGGGCAAGCGGATAACAAACAGGTACAAAATCGGACCGAAGTCGACCAATTATACCTGATTTTAGGTATACCGGTCGATGGTACCGGTCTTGGTACCGGTCGACCGGTATGGCCTGCGCAGCTATGTGCGGGAATCTGGAAATTGGTCTCTGCGGGTCCCGCTTTCCTGATTTCGAATCCTAGAAGTTTCCTATTCCTAGTAGGGTTACTAAACCCTATTTCTAGCCTATAAATACACCCTTAAACCTCCTCAAATCCTTTCCATTGTCTCTCGCAAACCCTAGAGAAGAGAAAGAGGTTGGAAAGGAGAAGGGGCTAGGAAGAAGAAGGAGGTGCCGCCATTACCGTTCGATGACGCTCTCATTACGCCAGTCAACGGTAAGTGCTTGAATCCATCTTCTTATCCTATGTTAGTTGTGTGGGTGGATCAATACCATGCAAAGTAGGTATTGATCTAAAACCCTAAATTGGCCAATAAACCCTAAGTTACCGTCAAACCCTAGATTCGAGTTTCGAGATGATATTCATCGAAACGAGACTTGAATGAGTCGGGGATATCTCTAACTCAAAGCCTAGACTTAGAATGGATAGGAGAAACCCTGAAAATCCATGGAGGATGATTGTCGGCAGTCGAAAAACCCATGTATGGTCATCCAGAGACATACCGGTCGACTATACCGGTTGCACATAGTGCGACCGGTATGTTGCGACCGCTACCTCTCGGGAGGTTGTTTGTGGGGACCGGCTGACCATACTGGTCGCCAGTCTTTCCCCACAGAGCTGCGACCGGTATGTTGCCGCCGGTCAGCTCTGTGAGGGTATTTGTAACCCTGTTGGTTTCCGATCAACATGAAACTCTAAGAATGTTATTTTAATGAAACCCTAATAATATTGTAGGACTTTGTGACTTATCGTTTGGATCTTGCGACGTGGAGCAAGCTAACCAACGAGCGTCAGGTAAGGGAATCTGACCCAAACCTAATAATTAATGGACAGTAAATTATTGTTAATCACCTGATTATATGAGATGTGTTGTTTGTGCATATTCACATGCCATCCTTTACTTTCAGTTATTATTATTGTTCATGCATTAATAGGATGTGATTGTTAGGCATGTGATTGTTTTCGTTAGTGTGTGGAGTGGGGCATGGGCCTGGGTTCGCTCTTCACATTAGCACCTTTTGTAGTATTCTGTCTTAACATGCTTGGTACGGGTGGGGTATCAGGGGAAGGTCGTGGTACGGTGGTCTCTGATATTGATGTTGTCCCGGCCATTGTTATGTGGTACTATGGATTCCGAGTCGACGCTGGCTTGTCCACGATGCTTTAGCTCTATCTCTATGCCGTAGGGAGTTATGTTGGGATAGGGTCTACCTGCGTTATGTTTCTATCCTAGTGTGTTAGTTGCGGATAGGGTATCAGGGGAGGTGTGGGAATGCCTTAGCTCTATCTCTATGCCGTAGACGGCTGTGCTGGGATAGAGCATACATTGATGACATATAGGATTGGTTAGTTGCGAGCCCAGTTTGCGAGCCCTGGCCAGTAGGGGCTTAGGTACTGGTATGGGTAGAGTATCAGGGGAGATACGTGGGTATCTTAGCTCTATCTCTATTCCATGGTGGGTGCATGTGGGCCAATGGGGGTGTGATCCATGGGGTGCCACACACTCGTGTATAGAGGTGCGGGGGCCACCAAACCTTTCTATAGCACATTGCAAACTTAAAACCAGACCACAACATAAAATTGATTGTTACTCATGCATAATCTTGTGAAACTGTCTGATTGTCTTACTGATCTGTGTTGGTAGCTCACCCTTTGTATATACATTGTTTTTAGATGTTGATGCAGGATACACCGTGGACGACTACGTGAATGCTACGGCGTATGGAGGTGTAGCTGCTTTGGATGTACAAGCAGGGGAGGACGAGCATGATGATTCGTGCGAGTGCCCTTTATGTGTGTACTTGTGATGGATTTTTATTTAGTTGTTTCAGTTATTTGCGTTTGATATTAAAGGGATGTAAAAGATATTTATTTTATGTGTTTGAATTTGGATAATGAGATATTTATTTAAATTATCAATAGATACTCAGTTCATTCTATTTAAAGTCTTCCGCTGTATATTTATATTCTGATTGTGGTTATGTGTAATGGTTTGTATGGGTGGACACGGCCTATTCGAGATCCTGGTATGAACCATTGGTTCAATGACGGTTCACTCATACCATTGGTTGGATCAGAATTGGGGTGTGACACGAGGGTCGATGCGGGGTCGATATGGGGGTCGATTGTTCTAGTCAAATTCTTCGACCCCCGGACCAAAAATCAGATTTTTAAGGTCCGATTCCGAGTTCATTTTCCTTTCTTCCTCCTCCGTTTCGACTCGTCTCCTTACTCTGAGTTGCTACAGTGCCAACTCTGCTACATTGGTCATTTGGGTTCCTTGTTTCGACGTCTACACCTTCCCTACAGGTATGTATCTTACCTTTATATGTTTTTAGGTTTTCTTTTCTAGGTTTTCACCCGTATATCTCGTTTTCTTCAAATTAGACTTTTTCCAGCCGTAAAAATTCGATTTTTATTGGGGGATTTTGTTGTTGGTGAGTCAATGAACGAAAGCCCTAAAAAATATTCGAGTTTCATTGGTTGGTTATCGAGAAACTCAAAATTTTCACTTTTTGCCCTAATTTTGGTGAAATTTTGAATTTCTCAAAATTTCTTGCAATTCAATCTAATTAGTTGCAATTTCCACTTGTTTAAGTCTCAAAAGTTAGTTTAGGATCTATGTAAGTCCTCCTGCCCACGTGTATGGGTGATAAGTGAGGCTTTTATCCAATTTACATCGTTATTATGTCGAAATTTTGGATTTTTACTCTCTACTAACCCGTATTTATTTTTCTTTCTTATTTGCAGATACTATGGCCCGTACCAAGGTACCCAGAGTTCGCGACCATCTTCATTTCCGTTCCAACAAAGCTGAGGCACAGTATGCCCACTACGCTCGCAAGAAGGTAGAGGGAGGTCGCAAGGTGAACTTGACTGAGTTAGCCTTGTTCAATGTGGAGAGAGCATTTGGTGATATGGGATGGCTCCCTGTCATCACTTATGATGCCTCTACCTGCCCTGACTTGGTACGCCAGTTCTATTGTAACCTCCAGGTGGTGGGAGATTACAATGATGTGGAGAGGGGTGATGAGCTGCGCATCACGAGCTACGTCAAGGGAGTTGACATCTCATTTGATTATCGGTAGCTGGTCGACCTACTGGGCATTTCCTATGCTAGCCCCATGATTTTTTATGCTCCTGGAGAGCCCCAGTTCTTCTCTCTACAGATGAGGGCTGAGATCGATAGTCAGCTCATTCAACCTGATCGCTGACAGATGAAGACGTGTTATCTGCGTTCTGATCCACGGGTATACTGCAAGATCATTCAACATAACCTGATACCGCAGAGTGGTCATTACAAGAGGGTCTCCCAACTGACCCAGTATCTCCTATACTGTATATGCACTAGGCAGCCTATCTGCCTTCCATACATCATCATGCGTACCATGATCAGTGCCACGTTGCCCAGTCACACGGGCAACCTTCCTTACGGATGCATGATCACTACCTTGCTTACCCGCCTGGGGGTTGACTTATTGGATGAGAAGATTCCGGAGAAATCCTTCTCATCGCCTCTGGATTGGGAGGCTATTTGCAAGATGGGCATGCGGGATGCCCATGTCAGTGATGAGGAGAGGAACGCGATGGTGTGCCCTCGCACTCGCGTACAGATGGCTGACGCTGAGGTAGCAGCAGCAGCCGCTGGAGTTCATGGGGAGCCTGGTGGTGATGATGACCGTCTGTACATGGATGTAGACTCCATACCACCTCCTTCACCTATACATGCTGCTAGAGCTAGTACTTTTTATGCGGCTAGTCCTTCTCATGCGGCTGGTCCTTCACACCCACCTTCTGATATGATGGGGATATTGCATGAGATTAGAGAGGCTCAGCGTAGATCTGATCTGAGGATGGGGGAGTTACTAGACGCTCAGCGTGTGAGAGTGGATGAGCTACTTGACGCCCAGTGCATATCGGACATGAGGATGGGAGAGCTCATAGATGCTCAGCGCCGGTCAGATATGTGTATGGAGGAGCTTTTGGGTGCTCAGCGCGTGACTGATCAGCGGTTGGCTGGTCTCACAGCTAGTCTTTAGACGACCTAGACCCAGGTAGCCTGGTTGACTAGAGTCTACGCTGAGGATTATGACAGAGACCGTGAGGCACCGCCTCCTCCTTCACCTCCAGCTTCATGATTGTATTTATTTTTTTTCTTTGTACTACAGAGTAACTGTCCGGGTTATGGACTGTACTCTGCTTTAGCTATTTATATACGTTTGTTTCTCTCTCATTGTATTTAAAATTGTTCTCCCTTTAATAGATGCATTATTCTCTTTTTAAGTTTGGTCACAAACATCATTTATGCTTATAGTGTGTTAATATTACAGTTTTTTACTTTTATCCTATCTCAGTTCACAATTCGTCGTGAAGGTATGCTAGTTTAGCGGACAATGCCTGAGAGGCTCTGATACCAAGTTGTCACACCCCAATTCCATACTATTCAGAATGGTGTGATGAACCGCTAGCAAACCAATGGTTCAACCAGGATCTCGAGTAGGCTATATCCGTTTTATCTAAACCTCATACATCCACATTCATAATCAGAGTAAATACACAATAGCGGAAGTCTTATAGTAAAATGAACTGAGAAATCTAGATGTGATAATCATATTTAAGTAGCAAATTATTCTGTATCAACTAAGACATAAATAAATATCAATTACATGTCTTTACTAAATCCAAATAATAAAAATAAAATTTAATCGAATATGCATGAGTTGCACTCGCAAGAGGAGTCATGCGTATCCACTTCGTCTTCAACTTCCATCGCCGCCATGTGCCCATACACTGGAGCGTTGACATAATCTTCGATGATAGTACCTGCATCATCAACTAAAAATATTCGACGTCGAGAGGGTGAGCATACATCATGGCTCAGTGAGCAAACAAAACAATGCAACAATACATATGCATGCATTCAATTCATATCTTTGGTCTGGTTTAAAGTTTGCAATGCGCAATAGAAAGGTTCGGTGGTCAAAGGTTAACGTTTATTGACCCCTCCTCTATATATAGGGTGTGGAAGTCCGCCCAAAGATTAATGTTTATTGTCGTCCCCATCCACCCTACCATGAACATTGTACAACAAAGGTTAACGTTTATTGCTGTACAGTGCCATACCAACACGTAAGCCCCTGCTGGCGAGGGCTTGCAAACTGGGCTCGCAACTAACCAATCCTAATGCCAAATAGTGTATCCAAGGCCTCACCCCAGCATCCCTCAGAACGCCCATAGAGATAGAGCTAAGGTCCCCCAGTAGAGTCAGAGACTACAAGGACCGAAACCACCTCCCCTGATACTCTATGACGTAATAGTTCTGCTAAAGTAATGGCGATACGACGATGCTAATGCACAAAACTTGAGTTAGAGATAGAGCTAGAGTGCTGAGGCCAGGCCTATGACACCTCCCCCTGATACTCGCTCGCATCAAGTACACCAACCACACACATACATCCACATGCCTATTCCTATCATCATCATCATCATCATGTTAGAAACAATAAAGTACATATGCATGAAACAATTAATAGAAATATTGGATGACATGTTGAATGTACATTACAAGCATATTCGCATAGAATCAAGCATAGCATTGGACTCAAGAAATAAAAACAGTTTGTTATTAACTAATTAGTTTAGATCTTGTTTCCTCACCTTAGCTTGCTATTAGATCATCTTTCAAGCTTTAAGAATCACCTTTATATTGATATTATATTGCTAGAAGACCTAACAAAGTCGATAGAATTTAGTTAGATTTTATTCCAATTTTTCCAACTTGCTGTTAACTGGGGGTAGCAGGACGGGTCGATGCTAGGGTAGCAGTATACTGCGACCCCCTTAGTAGGGTCGATGCCAGGGTCGAAGGTTCCATTGACCCTGGGTGCGACCACCCCTATTCTAGACTTCTCGAATACTGGGGGTCGATGCTCAGGGTCTAGTAGGGTCGATTGGCCATCGACCCCCCATGCGACCCCCTGTGGGTTTTGTCAATTTTTCTTCCTTCAGTCCATTCTTCGTGTTTGGGGTCCTATGGCTTGCTCCTACAGTCCATTCCACACATGTTCTATGGCCTAGAATCGTGGTTTATTCACCTATATGGGTTTCATGATTTCCCCCATGGTTTTTCATGAAAACCTAACCATGGGTGGATGATTTGGGTTCCTCCTAGATAATCCCCTCTTCATTATCTACTCTAAGGTCTTAAGAAATTCATGGAGATAGTATCCATACCTGAGAAGTATGCTTCTTTCTCTGAATCCCTTCTCCGTGGTCTTCTTCTCCACTTTCCTACTCTTCTCCTTCTCTTCCTTCTCTTCTCTTTCTCTCAATCCAATTAAGGTTGTAAAAGGAGTGAAAGAGGCTTAGGGACGTCGTATTTATAGAGTAGAAACTCTTAAAATAAGTCCCACTGAGATTAGGAAGGAATCCCATTGAGATTAGGAAGGTTTCCTAATTTTCAGTTCGAACTGTTTTTACCGACTGCTGGGGGTCGATAGGGGGGTGGGAGATCCCGTCGACCCCTGGTCCTTAAAGTGTCCGACCCCCCATGTAAAACTGGGGGTCTGACTTTTATACTGGGGGGGTCTTACCCTCCCTTGCTGGGTATGCAACCCTCCCCTTATTTTGAGTGTTTTTGGGTCAGTTTAATACCTGGGATCGTGATCTCCTTCATGCACGTGATCCATTTGGTTCGACCATGATGGGTAGACCTGGTTCAAGGTGGTAAGACCGGGTTAGTTTGATACGGGTCTTACAGATTATGATGGAAAGGCCGATTACGACACGAGAACATAAGGTTAGATCTGGTTCGTGGCGTGCGGGTCTTACAATTCCCCCACCCTTAAAAGAAATTTTGTCCTCAAAATTTGCACACACGGATCTCACAACTCCCCCACCCTCAAAAGAAATTTCATCCTCGAATTTGGATGTACCTTTAAAGTCGAATAGGTGAGGATGTTGCTTCCGCATAGCGTTCTCTTCTTCCCATGTAATTTCTTCTACATTTTGGCTTCGCCAGGTTACCTTCATATAATAATTATCCCAACTTTGGAGATGTAGTACCTTCCAACCAGTGAACTAAACTGGTACCACTTTAATAGTTAAATCTTCTATCTGATCCAGTGGATCTGCAGTCAATACATGATATGGATCTCCAACGTACTTCTTTAATAGAGACACGCGAAATACGTTGTGCACACTAGACATGGATGGCGGTAATGTGAGTTAATATACTACTTTTCCACATCTCTCCAAAATTTTATAACGTCCAAAATATATATAGGATACAACTTTTCCTTCTTGTTGAATCGTTTTAAACCATGCATAAGTGATATCTCCAAAAACGCTTTGTTACTTATGGCGAACTCGAGGTCTTAACATCTCTTCTAACAACCTTGAGCAGTCTTGGTTTAAGACCCGCACGCCACAAACCCGGTCTAACCTTATTCTTCCCATCATAATCGGCTCAAGTAAACCAATTGTATGAAGAAACCACAAGATAAGGTAAGCAACGAGTCAAATTTAGTTGGTGTGATTGACTATTTAAGATCGTATGGAAGCAACCAGCCAAAAACATCAGAAAATTTTGGTTGTGTGGTAGCAGTTTTGGGGGGTGTGGTCGACCACATATGAGACCACACGATGTGTGGTCGCATATTTTGGACATGTGGTCAACGGATTCTGCGAACCCACATGCGACCATACGATGCTGAATTGACTCTGTGTTTAGGAAACTTTTCTAATTTGAGGGGGACTCTTTCCTAATTAAAGTGGGACTCTATATGGAGGTTTTCCTCTATATAAGGGACATTCCTTAGCCTCTCTTACTCTTTTAGATATCAAATTGAAACCCTAAACCTAAGAGAGAAAGAGAAAGGAAGAGTAGGGGAAGAAGGAGATTTGGAGAAGAAAGTTTTGAAGAGAAAAGTTTTATCTCCCTACAGCAAGCTTAAGGTATGGACTTGACTCTGTAAGCTAGATTAGATAGGATAGGTTCCTTTTATCAAGTTGATGTGTTGAATTTATTGTTACGATTTCGGTTATGAAATTTCTAATGAAAACCATGAGAAATTAGATTAAGGATAATGGTTAATGATAAACTGTAAATAATGGCCATAGGATAATCATAGGATGAACCCAAGTGATGAGCTGAGGAATCGACTCAGGAAGAATTCGGATTGAGAAGAAAAATTGACTGAACATCATGTGGTCGCAGCCTATGGTCGACCACAGGGTGACCAGAGGGTCGACCATAGCTATTCGGGAAGTTCGCAAGAAAGGTGCGGTCGCATGGTGTGGTCACATAAAATGCGACCACAGGGTTCGACCACACATCCGACCATACGATGACAACAAACATATTTTGAGACTAAACAAGGTTTTTGACTACTGTAATTTGATAAACTTGAACCCTAACTTAAATATATTAATTATTTAGGTTCCCAATAGATTTAAAGTGACTTCTAAAGCTTGGAAGAGGAACAAATATCAATCAAAGGTGAGGGAACAAGACTTAAACTAATTGGATATTAACAAGCTGATTTATTTCATTGTGTCCAATACCATGAATGATTCTATGATTGTTTGCTTGTAATGTGCATCTCACATGTCATCCAATATTATTGTTATATTTTGGTCATGCATATTTATTTTTGTCTAGTTACAATATGATGATGATGATGCTAGGGATAGACATGTGATTGTATGTGTGTGGTTAATGTGCTTGATGCGAGTGAGATTAGGGGGAGGACGTGACATTGTGGTTCATCCTGGTCACCAGACTCTAGCTCTATCTCTACTCAAGTCTTGTTCACTGACATCATCATATCGCCATTACCTTAGCAGAACTATTACGTTGTAGGGCATCAGGAGAGGTGGTCTCGGACCGTGTAGTCTCTGACTCTGCCGGGGGGCCTTAGCTCTATCTCTATGGACGTATTGAGGGATGCTGGGGTGAGGCCTTGGATACATTGGATGAAATTTAGGATTGCTTAGTTGCGAGCCCAGTTTGCAAGCTCTCGCCAGCAGGGGCTTACGCGTTGGTATGGGTAGGGCATCAGGGGAAGTGTTATGCGGTGTTTGATCGGGACACTTTAGCTCTATCTCTATTCCATGGTGGGTGCGTGTGGGACGACAATGGTGTTTGATCTATTGGGCAGATTCACACACTCGTGTATAGAGGTGTGGGGGCCTCCTATCCTTTCTATAGCACATTGCAAACTTAAAAACCAGACAAAAAATATGATTGAATGCATGCATATGTTTGTTGCATTATTTTGTTTTCTCACTGAGCTCAAGATGGAGAGCTGACCCTCGCGCGCAAAATTCTTTTTAGTTTCTGATGTTGCATGTATTACGGTTGAAGATAATATCGACACACCAACATATGAATAAGTGGCGGCTATGGATGAGCAAGCTGTAGAGGACTATTATGATTCGTTAAGCTAGTGTTTCAATTATGAATGCGCTTAGTGTTTAACTTTTGTATTTGGATATTTGTAATATGTATTAAATTATGTTTTGGTTACTTAGAGATAACTGGAATATTAATTATTTCTCATGATTAGACCTCAGTTCATTATTAATAAGACTTTCGCTATTTACTTTATTATCTCTGATTAATGTGGAATGTGTTTTGGTTTAACATGGTTGGCGTAGCCTATATGAGATCCTGGTTGAACCGTTGGTTTATTGACGATTCATCACACCATTCTGGTTAGTCCAGAATTGGGGTATGACAACTTGGTATCAGAGCTCTCAGGCCTTGCCCATCAAACTTGAATACTTCCACTAGAGTCCATGAACTGAGTTAGGATAAATTAAAAGCTTTAATACAAACACACCATAAGCTCCCGTGTTGGTCGAGACAGAACCTAAACAAGACAATAATGTACATATAAAAGGTAAAACCATATGTATACACAAATAGGAAAGGAAAATCTAAATGTATCCTGATAAACAAATAACATATGGTACGATTTATAAGTCGGGCAGTTGTCTAAGTATACAAAGGATATAGTACAGTAGCAAAAAGGGAGCATCTATAAAGTAAAAAATTGAAATACCAAGTTGGTACTCACAAGATGTGAAACTCGATGTATAACAGAAGAAGAAGAAAAATGGCAAGTAACGCCTAAATCCCTATAGAGGTAAAGGGAAAGATCTCGGGCTAAATCCAACAGAGATAGGAGAACAATGGCCATACACTAAGAATAAGAGTAACTACAAGAAGATGAAGCTATACTCTTAGGTGACGTGGAGACTCAAAGTGAGATTCACCACACGCTATTCCATTGCCCACTGAGCATTAAGAAGAGGTTGCAACTTGACCCCACTACTATCTGGGTCGAGAACGGATAGTGAAAACTCATTTGAGTAGATGCTAAATAATGATAATCAGATTGGAGCAAATCAAAAGAGGTGAATAACCAGGCCACTCTAGCCAATCTACCTGGACTACCAAGTGTCTTGGCTACGGTTGTAATAAACTTGGCCTAACAAAATGCAAGCACAACAATAAATGAGACCGACTATGCAAGTTGCCATGGAAATCACTACCCAAGTTGCCAATGCTACATCAATACCTCCAGGTCAAACCAAGTACGGTACCGGTTGGTAGTAACACTGTACCCCCATCACATATTAGTCATAACACAGTGCCTACCATACCGTAGGTCCCAGTAATGCACACCCCAGTGTAGAAGCTTGGTGCACAACAAGCAGTATATCAAGGTGGTTACCCTTATCAGCCACCAATGTATGGGATAGCTGCATCATGGCAGAATTAATGAAATTATAAGCATATACCCTAATGTTTTTAGGTAAACTTGGGATATGAAGTGAGTAACCATCACAAGATACTTTTCGAGGTATAAGAAAGAGAGATCTGGATATAACAACAGTGATAAAAGAAATGTAAGCTAATGAGTTTTCGGGATATGAGATTATTAGTGTTAGTATTTGAAAAAAAAAATCATAAGAGATGAAGGAACTAGTAAGACCTTTAAACCAGATTTTGCTAGTTCAAGCCCTTTTAGACTAGATGTTGTATTGGATGAGTATTATGAACAATGTTCGAATCATATGGATGGACAGAATTTGGATGCAACCTAAATCGACTTGAGATGACAAACTTTGAAGTCATCTTAAGGATAGACTGGTTGTCTCAACACTTTACAAAGTTGTTATGTGCATAGAAGAGGTTATCATTTAAGAACAAAGATGACACATAATTTGGTTTTATTGGAAGCATATTGCTTAGAAAGCAAAGGCTTATTGAAAGCAAAGGCTTATCCTCTCTGCATTAAAGGCAAAGAGATGCCTTGAAAAGAAAGGAGTTGAATATATGATATTTGTACTGGACGTTATTAAAGAAGCACCATAGAAGGAAGATATTGATGTGATGCATAAATCCACCGAGTTCGTCATCGATTTGTTACCAAGGATGATACCTGTGTCAAAGGCACCTATAGAATAGCTTCTAAAGAGTTAAAGGAATGGAAGACTCAACTATGGGAGTTATTAGACAAAGGTTCTAATCAGCCAAGTATTTCATCACGGAGAGCGCCAGTGCTATTCATGAAGGAGAAGGACGATAGTGTTTGCCTATGTATAGACTACCGAAAATTGAACAAGCTTACGATCAAGAACCGATATCTACTATCTTAGATCGATGACTTGTTTAATCAGTTGCAAGGTGCAAAGGTATTCTCTAAGATTGATTTTCAGTCTAGATATCATCAGTTGAAGAATTTAGACAGCAATATCTCGAAGACAGCTTTTAGAACCAGGATTGGGCATTATGAGTTCTCGATTATGTCGTTTGGATTAACCAATGCCCTTACATCTTTTATGGAGCTGATGAACTGGGTGTTTCATGACATGTTGGATACATCGGTCATAATTTTCATAGATGATATTTTGGTTTATTCCAAGAATGAAGAAACTCATACAACGGATCTTAGAGCAGCCTTACAACTGCTGAAAAGGGAGAAGCTTTATTCAAGAAGTGTGAGTTCTGGTTAAACCAGGTGCAGTTCTTAGGTCATGTAGTAACATCAGAAGGGATTAAAGTGGACCCCAGTAAGATAGAAGCAATCGTAAGGTGAAAAGCGCCTAAGAACATTGCAGAAATCAGAAGTTCTTGGGTTCAACTAGTTATTACAGACGATTCATAAAGGACTACTCTAGGATCGCAATACCTCTTACCAAGCTAACCAGAAAGGTAGAGGAGTTTAGTTGGACTGACAAGTGTAAAGAATGTTTCCAAACTCTAAAAACAAGGTTGATATTAGCTCCCATCTTGATAGTTCTAGTACCAAGGGAACCTTTTACCCTATACATCGACGCTTTCGCATTGGACTAAGATGCGGGTTGATGCAAGGTAAATAAGCGATGGCATATGCTTCAAGAAAACTGAAGGAGCATGAGAAGAGTTACCCTACTCATGACTTGGAATTACCGGTGATGAATTATGCAATCAAGACTTGGAGACATTATTTATACGAAGAAGAATTTTAGATTAAATGGGAACATAAGAGTTTTATTTATCTCTTCACCAGAAAGAGTTAAATATAAGACAGAGAAGATGGTTAGAACACTTGAAGGATTAAGACTGCGATATTCAGTGTCACTCGAGCTAGGCTAATGTAGTAGCTGAGGCCTTAAGCAAAAAGGGAATTATGAAGTCCGAGGAAGGACCCAGTATAAATGTTGCCTTATGTTTCACAACAACAAATTCAGATTGGAAGAAGAGTAACATATAATAGAAACTCGTGATGATCCAATTGAGCGAGAACTTATGGATGAACTTATGGAGCAATAGTTCCTCGGCTGCGCTTGTGGCATTAAAGATCATCTCTGAATTGATGGATGAAGTAAAAGTAGCAATTTTGTTAGATCCGTATATAAGAACAGTGCAAAGAGATTTAGAGAAAGAAAAACCTAACCCTGACTTACTTCCAATGCAAAAAAGGTCCTGAGATACAGAGGATGATTATGCATACCTGAAGTGAAAAACGCTGATCATAGATACAAGATAATGCTAAAAGCTCATTCTATTCCGTATTGGGTACATCCTAGAAGTACAAAATATACCAAAACATGAAGAGATTATTTTGGTGGAAGGGAATCGAAGTAGTTGTGGCTAGATGCATGTTTCAGTGACTGAATTACCAGCAAGTAAAGGCTGAAAGGCAAAGACCAACATGACTTACTACAACCACTCTCAGAGCCAGTTTGGAACTGAAACTGAATTGCAATGAACTATGTCACCGATTTGCCACTGACTCCTAGATTGGTTGACGCAGTTTGGGTGATTATTGATCGCCTTATGAAGATAGCTTATTCCATTGCTATACGACCTCGATGTGCTTTGGAGGCTAACTAAGCTATATGTGGATAATATTGTTAGATTGTATGGTGTACCTGAAAGCATCATGTCTGACAGAGACCCACGCTTTACCTCAAAGTTTTGGGAAGGATTACAGAAGGCTATGGGTACAACGTTGAAGTTTAGTACTGCATTCCATCCTCAGACAGACAGACAGTCGAAGCGTACCATTCAAATTTTAGAAGACATGCTTCAAGCTTGTGTCATTGATTTCAAAGAATCATGGGATGAGAAACTACCATTGATCGATTTCTCCTATAACAACAACTATCAGGCTACTGTACAGATGTCACCCTATGAAGCACTGTATGATAGGAGGTGTCGAATTCCTTTGTTTTGGAACGAAGTTGGAGAATAAGGAATTGTAAGACCTGAGTCTGTTGAAGAAACCTATCGAGTGGCAGACAAGATCAAAGAAAAGGGCCAAAATAGCTCAAGTTTGTCAGAAGAGACACCAAGACCTCGAGTTCGCCATAAGTGACAAAGTGTTCTTGAAGATATCACTTATGTATGGTTTGAAACGATTCGACAAGAAGGGAAAGTTGTATCCTAGATATGTTTTGGACCTCATAAAAATTTTGGAGAGACGTAGAAAAGTTGCATATCAACTAGCATTACCGCTGTCCATGTCTAGTGTGCATGACGTATTTCGTGTGTCCCTATTGAAGAAGTACATTGGAGATCCATATCAAAGGTATTGACCACGGATCCATTGGATTAGATAGAAGATTTAACTATTGAAGTGGTACCAGCCTAGTTCACTGGTTGGAAGGTACAACATCTCCAAAGCTAGGATAATTATTATATAAAAGTAACCTGGTGAAGATAAGACGTGGAGAAGATTACATGGGAAAAGGAAGATGCAATGTGGAAACAATATTCCCACCTGCTTAACTAGGAAGGTACATCTAAATTTTGAGGACGAAATTTCTTTTGAGGGTGGGAGAGTTGTGAGATCCGTACGTATAAATTTTACAAAATTTCTTTTAAGGGTGGTGGAGTTGTAAGACCAGCACGCCACGAACCCGGTCTAACCTTACATTCTCGTGTCATGACCGGTCTTCCCATCATAATTGGCTCAAGTGAACCAATTGTATGAAGAAACCACAAGATAAGGTAAGCAACGAGTCAAATTTAGTTGGTGTGATTGACTATTTAAGATCGTATAGAAGCAACCAGTTAAAAACTAAAAATCAAAAAATTTTGGTTGTGTGGCAGTAGTTTTGAGGGGTGTGGTCGACCACACATGAGACCACACGACGTGTGGTCACATATTTTGGACGTGTGGTCGATGGATTCTGCGACCCCACGTGCGACCACACGATGTTGAACTGACTCCGTGTTTAGGAAACTTTCCTAATTTGAGGGGGACTCTTTCCTAATTAAAGTGGGACTCTATATGTAGGTTTTTCTCTATATAAGGGACGTTCCTTAGCCTCTCTCACTCTTTTAGATATCAAATTGAAACCCTAAGCCTAAGAGAGAAAGAGAAAGTAAGAGAAGGGGAAGAAGGAGATTTGGAGAAGAAGGTTTTGAAGAGAAAAGTTCTGTCTCCCTACAGCAAGCTTAAGGTATGGACTTGACTCTGTAGGCTAGACTAGATAGGATAGGTTCCTTTTATCAAGTTGATGTGTTGAATCTAATGTAACGATTTCGGTTATGGAATTTCTAATGAAAACCATGAGAAAATAGATTAGGGATAATGGTTAATGAGAAACTGTAAATAATGACCATAGGATAATCATAGAATGAACCCAAGTGATGAGCCGAGGAATCGACTCAGGAAGAATTCGGATTGAGATGAAATATTGACCAAACATCATGTGGTCGCAGCCTGTGGTTGACCTTAGGGTGACTAGAGGGTCGACCACAGCAATTCAAGAAGTTCCCAGGAAAGATGCGATCGCATGGTGTGGTCGCATAAAATGCGACCACAGGGTTCGACCACACATCCGACCACACGATGATAGCAAGCATATTTTGAGACTAAACAAGGTTTTTGTGTCACACCCCAATTTCGACTGAACCAGAAGTGTGAGTGAACCGTCACTGAACCAACGGTTCACACCAGGATCTCAATAAGACCGTGTCCACTCATACAAACCATTGCATATAACCACAATCAGAATATAATAAATACAGCGGAAGTCTTAAATAAAATGAACTGAGTGATCTATTGATAAATTTAAATAAAATATTCAATTATTCAAACTCCCAAAACTTAAGTAATATCTTTACATCACTGTATTTCCAACCGAAAAGTAACTGAAATAAATAAAATCAAATCCTAAAGGTACACGCAGAAAGGGCACTCGTATGAAGCGTCATGCTCGTCTTCTCCTGCTTTCACTTCTAAAGCAGCAACACCTCCATACGTCGGAGTGTTCATGTAATCCTCCACCGAATAACCTGCATCAACATCTAAAAATAGTGTGTACACAAGGGTGAGCTCACAACTTAGCTCAGTAAGACAATCAGACAATGCAACAAACATATGCATGAGTAACATTCACATTATGGTCTGGTTTAAGTTTGCAATGTGCTATAGAAAGGATTGGCGGCCACCGCACCTCTATACACGAGTGTGTGAAGCCGCCCAATGGATCAAACACCATTGTCGTCCCACATGCACCCTATCATGGAATAGAGATAGAGCTAAGGCGTCCGGATCAAACACCGCCAACACCTCCCCTGATACTCAACCCATACCAATACGTAACCCTATTGGCGAGGGCTTGCAAACTGGGCTCGCAACTAACCAATCCTATATGTCATCACAGTAGGCCTTGTCCCAGCGCAGCTCCCTATGGCATAGAGATAGAGCTAGAGTCTAGTGGCCAGGACGGAGACTACAGTACCACTTCCTCCCCCTGATACCCTACCCGCACCAAGCATGCTAAGACAGAACGATACGAAAGGTGCTAATGTGAGGAATGATCCCAGACCTCCAATCCTTCCCATTCCACACACCAACGAAAATAATCACATACCTAAAAGTCACATCCTAGCATAGCGAGTATGCATGAATAATAATAATAACTGAAAGTAAAGGATGACATGCGAGTATGCACAAACATCATACTATAGAATCATGGTTATTAACGACGATTTACTGTTTATTAAATTATTAGGGTTTAGGTTCGATTCCCTTACCTGATGCTTGATTGATATCTTGCTCTGCGTCACAAGGTCTAAACTTGCTATCACAAGGTCCTACACGATATTAGGGTTTAGTTAGAATAGTTCTCTTAGGGGTTACATTGGTCGGAAAACCAACTGGGTCAAAAACACTTCTCACAGAGCAGACCGGTCATAGGTACCGATCACAGCACTGTGGGGAAAATCTATGACCAGTATGGTCGATCGGTATGTCTCCGGAAGACCATACGCTTGGTTCTCGCCTTCCGTCGGTCATCCCTCTATTGATCCTAGGGTTTCTCCTACACATCCTAGGTCTGAGCACTGAGTTAGAGTTGTTTCCAACTCCATTCAAGTCCTAGCCTCGATGATCTTCGACTTAGAACTTGAATCTAGGGTTTACGACTAATTTAGGGTTTGACGACAAAAATAGGGTTTAGATCAATACCTGCTTTGCATGGTATTGATCCAACTACAACTAACTATCCTAGAATACTTATTGTAGAGGAAGGTTTAAGCACTTACCGTTGACTTGCAGTAATGTGTTCTTCGTCAAACGACAATGGCGGCTCTTCCCTCTCCTTCCTAGCTCCTTCTCCTTCTTCAACCTATTTCTCTTTTCTAGGGTTTGTGAGGATCAATGGAAGAGGTTTTAGGAGGTTTAAGGGTCCTTATATAGGCTAGGATTAGATTTAGGAAGCCTCCTAACATTAGAAAAGTCCTTTGGTTTGAAATTTGGAAAGTGGGACCCACAGAGATCTGTTTTCGGATCCATGATGCGCAGGCCATACCAATCGACCATCGACCGGTACCATAGACCGGTACCATCGACCGGTATGAAGTTTTTCATACTTGAATTCGTTCGATTGGTTCGATTTCATACCTGGTTGTCATCCACTCGTTCCGTCTGGTCCAGTGATGATTGGAAGACCTGTTACGACATGAAACAAGGTTTAGATCGGGTTCATGGAGTACGGGTCTTACAACTCCCCCACCCTTAAAAGAAATTTCATCCCCAAAATTTGTATGTAGGTTTCATAACTCCCCCACCCTTAAAATAAATTTCGGCCTCGAAATTTGAACATACCTTGGTCGTCGAAAAGGTTAGGGTATTCTTTTCTCATTGCGTTCTTTTCCTCCCAAGTAATGTCTTCCACATCTTGGCTTTTCCAATGCACTTTCACATAGTGGATATCCTTGCTTCGGAGATGTTGTACTTTTCAGCTTGTGAGCGTCACAGGTACAACTTCAAACGTCAAGTCCTCTGTCAAGTCTGGTGGGTCTGCTGTTAAGATGTGTGATGGATCCTTGACATACTTCTTCAATAAAGAAACATGGAACACATCATAAACACTTGACATGGATGGTGGTAGAGCCAGTTGATATGCCACATTACCACGTCTGGTCAAGATCTCATATGGTCCCACATACCTGGGGCATAGCTTCCCCTTCTTACCAAACCGTTTCAGACCTCGTACAGGTGATATCTTCAAGAATACTTTATCACCCACTGCAAACTCCAGATCTCGACGTTGGTTATCTACATAGTGCTTTTGTCAAACTTGAGCTGTCTTCACTCTTTCCTTGATTTGATCAATCACTCGACAAGTTTCTTCGATGAACTCTGATCCTATGATCCTTCTCTCTCCCACCTTATTCCATAACAGAGGTGTACAAAATTTCTTCCCATAGAGTGTTTCATATGGAGCCATCGGGATCGTAGCCTGGTAACTGTTGTTATAAGCAAACTCGATGAGCGATAACTTTTCGTCCCAAGCTCCTTTGAAATCTGGAGTACATGCTCTAAGCATATCTTCTAAGATTTGAATAGTTCTTTCTGACTGCCCGTCTGTCTGAGGATGAAAAGCTGTGCTAAACTTCAACTTGGTTCCCATTGCTTTCTGTGATCCTTCCCAGAACTTTGATGTAAAACAAGGATCTCTATCAGATACTATACTTTCTGGGACGCCATGAAGTCTGACTATATTATCCAGATATAGCTTGGTCAGCTTCTCCATGGTATACTGAGGTTTGATAGCGATGAATCGAGCTGTCTTGGTAAGTCGATCGACTATAACCCATACTGCATCCACTGACCTTGGTGTCAAGGGTAGGCCAGTGACGAAATCCATTGTGATACAATCCCACTTCCATGCTGGCTCTGGTAGTGGTTGTAACAAACCTGCGGGTCTCTGCCTTTCTGCTTTAACTTGCTAGCAATTCAAACATTGGAATACGAATCGAGCTACATCCGCTTTCATACTCCTCCACCAATATAATCTTCTTAAATCATGGTACCTCTTGGTGCTTCCTGGATGTATAGAATATGGGGTGTAATGAGCTTCTGTCATAACTCGATCTCTGATATTTGAGTTCTCACTCTCAGGTATACATAATTGTCCACGATACCTGGGTACCTTGTCTGAATCCAAGGTAAAGTCAGGATTACTTTTACCCTTCTCTAAATCTTCTTGCACAGTCTTGAGGTGTGGATCATGTAGGATTGCTACTTTGACCTCATCTATTAGATCCGATGAGATTTTCAAGGTTGCGAACATCAATGTAAACTTATGAATTAAGCCATGTTCCACTGGATCTCCTGCAATTTCTAATATATACTCTTCATCATTCTCTATTGAGCTTGAGGCTGCAGCACATAATGCAGCATTTGTACTAGGTCCTGCTTCAGGTTTTAATGCCCACTTTCTGCTTAAGGCATCAGCCACAATGTTTGCCTTACCTGGATGGTACTGGATACCACAATCATAATCTTTTAATAATTCCAGCCATCTCCTCTGTCTCATATTTGGGTCCTTCTGAGTGAAAAGGTAAGTTAAGTTCTTGTGATCCGATTTAATCTGAAACTTTTCACCGTAAAAGTAGTGTCTCCAACTCTTGATTGCGTGGATAACTGCTGCTAATTCTAGATCATGCGTAGGATAGTTCTTCTCATGCTCTTTCAATTGTCTTGATGCGTAGGCAATCACCTATTCTCCTTGCATTAACACACATCCAAGACCCAACCTTGAGGCATCCGTATATAAAGTGAACGGAAAGCCTGGTGCTAGGATGGTCAAGATAGGTGCAGAGACTAGTCTTGACTTCAAGGTCTGAAAGCACTTCTCACACTCATCCGTCCATATGAACTTTTTCCCTTTCTTGGTTAGTCTGGTAAGTGGAACGGCGATCCTTGAGTAGTCTTCCACAAATCTTCTATAGTAACCAGCCAATCCAAGGAAACTATGAATCTCCGCAACTGATTTTGGTGCATCCCATCTTACTATAGCTGCGATCTTGCTTGGATCTACCTTGATACCGTCTGCAGATACTACGTGACCCAAGAAGGCCACTTCCTTCAGCCAAAATTCACACTTCTTGTACTTGGCGTAAAGCTTCTCTCTTCTCAGCCGTTTTAGGGCTGCTCTCAAATGTGTTGCATGAGTCTCCCTGTCTTGTGAGTAGGCCAATATGTCGTCAATGAATACGATGACCGAAGTGTCCAACATGTCATGAAACACTCGGTTCATTAGTTCCATGAACGACGCTGGAGCGTTAGTCAACCCGAATGACATTACAAGGAATTCATAACGTCCATACTTTGTCCTGAAAGCAGTCTTTGGAATATCTGCGGCCTTGGTCTTCAATTGGTGATACCCTGATCTAAGATCAATCTTCGAGAAAACCTTTGCACCCTACAACTAATCGAACAGATCATCAATCCTAGGCAAAGGATATCGGTTCTTGATGGTTAACTTGTTCAGCTCTCGATAGTCGATACATAACCGTACACTACCGTCCTTCTTCTTAACGAAAAATACAAGTGCTCCCCATGGAAATATGCTTGGTCGTATGAAACCCTTATCTAGTAGTTCTTGTAATTGGGTCTTCAACTCCTTTAATTCGGTAGGGGCCATCCTGTACGGTGCCTTAGACACTGGCGCTGACCCTGGCATAAGGTTTATCATGAATTCTGTAGTCCTGTCTGGAGGTAGACCCAGGAGATCTTTTGGAAATACATCTGGAAACTCTCATACCACATCTAGATGTTCCATCTTTGGCACCTCAGCAGTTATATCGACCACAGACACTTAGTACCCCATTCCTCCCTTCTCTAAGCATCTCTTAGCTTTTAGGGCGGAGAGGATCAGCTTCCGCTTCCTAGGTTACTTGGTCCTAGTGAAGCTAAATTCTTTTCCCTTCTCATCTTTAAGCACAAGTTTTCTTTCACCACATAATAAGCTAGCTGAATGATGACCTAGCCAATCCATTCCCAAGATGACGTCAAAATTTACCATCTCGAGTTGAACCAGATTTGCTTCTAGGTTTCGGCCCTCAATACTAACTGTACACGGCCCATAGTATTCATTCAACGCCACTTTGACTCCCAACGGAGAGCGAACTATCAAGCTTGGGTTCAAAAACTTGACAGGTAATTCCATTCGCTTCCCAAAAGAAATAGAAATGAAAGAGTGCGTGGCCCCAGAGTCAAAGAGTACTTTGGCGGGTACCCCAGCTATATTTACAGTCCCTGAAATTTAATTATCCTTTAGTTCTACCTGCTCAAACACAACAACAGGAAGCCAAATAGTAAGGGATGTAATCATACCAGTAACCACATCAGGTGATGCGGCTGCCACTTCAGTGGTGACTGCGAATACCTTTCCTTGCTGTGGCAGTTGCTTCTTGGGTAGAGTACAGGTCTTTGCATAATGACCCAATTGTTGACAGTTAAAGCATTTGACATTTGGGTTCTATCTAGAAAACTGTGATGGTGGTGGTGCAGTAGTGTTCCTTGCAGGCACCACAACAGACTGAGCCCTGTATGGGCGGAATGGTCTAGTATTGCCTCCACCCTGAAGTCTCAGTAGCAGGCCTCTTCAGTTCCCTATTTTGAGCAAAGAAGCTGTCTCTTTGGCTGGATTCAATTACCCTGGCAATCTGTACAGCCTCATTATATATCTTCTTTTCCAAACCCAAGACATGCTCTCGGATACTTCCTCGCAATCCCATGGTGAACCTACGGATCTTGGTTTCTTCTTCTTGCATGCTTACCGAAGCGAAGAAGAACAGCTCTTCATATCTCTGCTAGTAAGCATCAACCGTTGACTGGGACTACTACAGGTTGAGGAATTCCTTCTCCATTTGATCTCTAAAGCTCTTCGAAAAGTATTTATCGAAGAAAGCTCCCTTGAATATTGCCCAATCGATCTGAGTGTGCTTTACCTCTAAGTATGACCGGGTAGAATTCCACCAGGCATTTGCATCTTCCTTGAGCATGTGCGTAGCAAACAACACCTTCTCATCTTCCGTATAAGTCATCAAACGGAAGTTCTTCTCTAATTCAGCCCCCCCTGTGCAGGCCACAGTGGTTTCCCTGGTTTTCCTGTGAAAGTAGGGGGTTTGTTTCAATTTCAAGAACCTATCCACCGCTCGACTAAGGTCATTCTGCCCTTGTGCATTCATTCCGTACCATGGTGGTGGGTACGGGTAGATTCCTTGATAGATAGATGACGATGGAAATTGGTGTGGTGGTTTTAGATTCTGTCCTTGGCCCGTCGGCCTAGTACTACCATCCATTGGTAGTGTGGTGTTATTTCTTCCAGACTCAGGCGTACCTTCTGTAGGAATATATTCTGGTGGCCTGAACATTTTCAGCTTCTCGTTCAGGAATGTTTTCTGCTGAGCTTCCATCTGAAAAACCAGATTCGTCACGGAGATTCGAGATGCCCAGTGGGGGATGAGCCGTGATCTAGAGCACCTTACTCGTAGCCTCAGAGTCACCCAGTAGCAGGTGCACTGGCTCAGGGTAGCCTACGAGCATGATTATGACATCGCTGACCCCATTCCTCCTAGGCCCCCAACCCCATGATAGACCTCTTATTTTCCTCTCTTTCAAAACATGGTTTATATATAACAGGGTAACTGTCCGGCTTGTGGACTGTACCCTGTAGCACACTTAATTTTTTATACTCTTTAGATAATTTATGTTTCTAAAATTTTTTTGTTACTTGTTATGAAAACTTATGATTCTTCCACTTGTCACGCTGGTTTCCTTTCTAGAGCATGTTTGTTATTAATTCCATATTTAGTATAGTATATTATGCTCTTTCGAATTTAGTCTTAGACATCAAACAAGTGCTTAAGGTGGGTTTTTATTAAAGCTTTTAATTCTTCCTATCTCAGTTCATCAACTTAGCTACATGCACTCAGGTAATCTGGATGAAAAGACAGATGTCAGACTTCGGTGTTATCTGTGGAGAGCCAGTGGTCATCAAATGTGACAATATGAGTGCCATTAACATATCCAAGAATCCTGTGCAACACTCAAGGACCAAGCACATTGATATCAGATATCATTATTTGAAGGAGAAAGTGCTTGAAGGGGAAGTGAGATTGGACTTTATTCCTACAACAGACCAAGTGGCAGACATCTTCACCAAGGCTCTTCTAAAAGACTCCTTTGAGAAACTCAGAGCTCAGCTAGGAGTAGTGACTCTTAGCATACTGTAGATAGCACATGTGTAGGGGGAGTTGCTGACTACATAGCATCATCTTTCATCTGTAGGATTGGAAAGCTGCGGTGGGCACTCCTACAGGTGAGGCTATGTAGGGGGAGTTGATATGCAGGGGGAGTACCCATGAAGGGGGAGCATTCCTAGGGGGAGTTCCTATGTCCTTTGGGACTTGTTGTCAAAGGGGGAGAAGAAGGTTGTGTTAGATTGAGAGAGATACCTCGTGTAAGTTGCCAACAATTCCAAAGGGGGAGATTGTTGAAACCCTATCCAGACAGTGCAGTGAGAGTTGTCATTGTTGGCAATCTTAGCAGAAAGAGTGATATGGAGGAGAGAGTATCTGTAAGACTCTCTAACAGATAGGGTGACTGGGCTGATGCAGCAGTAGAAGAGAATGTAGTCCAGCTGATGAGAAAGACCAAATGAAGAGAGAGAAAGAAGAGAGAGAAAATGAGGAGAGTGAAAGAGGAGAGAGCGTGGGTGGGGACCAGGTGGGTCCCACCTTGGGTGGCCAGGCCAGTAGGGCCAATGCCCGTGGCACCAGGCTAGCAGGCCATCCAAGCAAGCACAGCCACGCACATGCCAAGCCCATGTGCACAGCACAGCAGGGGCCGCACACACGGCAGCATGTCGTGCGCGCAGCAGCAAGGCCACGCGCACAGCAGCATGCCGCGCGCAAGGCCATGCCATGCCGTGCCATGCCGCAAGCCAAGCTCAGCAGCAAGCAGCATAGCAAGCAGCACCGCATGACACGATGCCGAGCGCGCCACAAGCCGTCGCAAGGCATGTGGCATGCACATCAAATGTTCGATCAAATGCCGCAATAAAAATTCCAATCTGAAGGCTTCAAGTGGCATCGAGTTTCGCTGACGGGATCTGACCGATCCAACGAACTAAAACTGAGGATGCTCTCTCCGCCAATCGGTGATCAACAGCTTCGTACGGTACGTCAGAGGCGGCGACGATAATGTGTGTCGCGGCGCACCAAATCATGCTAGAAGATTTCATTTGGAATGTTGTGATTAGCCGAACTTGTTTGGGGCATATCTCAGCCGTCCGATCTCGAATTGAGACCTATAATATGTCAAACTGAAGGTATTTCAAAGTAGAAGCTTGTGGGAGAGGTTCGAGCTCGAGCAGAAAGCCAGAATTGGTGATTTTGAAGAAAACCTTCCATTAAAGCTTCTAGGAGAGAGATAGTGACTCCTATTGCTTATGTGAGGCCATGAAAGCTTCGTTGAAGCTTGAGTAGAGTGCTTGGACCAGCTATGAGCATCCAATGGAGTCATGGTGGTGAAGAATGACCTGTGCAACCCGAAAGGAGGCCGAGATGCTAGCACAGAGAGCCTTGCATCAGTAGTAAGCAAGACCGGGAGGTAATCTCGCACACAAACTCTATTTTCTGTATCAATGCCATATGGGAAGGGTTTGTAATGAATATTTGATATATATTGTGTAACCTGTCAAGTGGGGTGCTTGACTGGAGTTGGGGTTGGTGCCTAGGACACAGTTGTAGCTGTGAATGCGATTGATGTTGTAGCATCGGGGTTGTAGGTGCAATCGTAGCATTATTATTGTGTATTGGGTATATACAAAACCCTGGTTAGGGTATTGCCCCGTGGAGTAGCCATCACAGTGTGTGATTGTGAACCACGTTATATCATGTGTCTTGTGCATGTGTTTAGGAGTGTGGATTAGAAGTCTGTGTACTGCAGGACTGGGTGTACGCACTTGGTAGGCCAAGCCCCTGGTATGGATACCTGTGGGTGTGTGGTTGGTGTGTGCACGAAATGTGTTTGATAAATTAATTATGAGAAAATCTCAAGTAGTCAACTCAAGGCAGCACAACACAAAGTGATCAACAGCTCTTGGCAGCATTGTCCATAGCAGCAGGCCAAATCATTATAGTGGAAAGGATTTTCAGTGGTCACTGATTCACCCCCCCTCTCTGTGTCAACCGGGGAATAACACTTTCCTAATTGAAAGAGGACTCTATATGGAGAGTTTTCCTGCCACACCCCAATTCCGCACTGTTCAAAATGGTGTGATGAACCGCTAATAAACCAATGGTTCAGAATGATGTGATGTGTATGCTTAAACCATACACATCCACAACCATAATCAGAGTAAATACACAATAGCGGAAGTCTTAAATATTAAATAAACTAAGAATCTAAATGTTATAATTGTAAATAAAATACCAATTATCTTTCATTGACTGAGACATAAGTAAATAAAATAATCAATTATATTTACTCAATAATCCAAATAAAATTTAATCGAAAACGCATGAGTTGCATTCGCATGACGAATCATGCGTCTCCATTATATCTTCTGCGTCTATTGCCGCAACGTGCCCGAATGTGGGAGCATTCATATAATCTTCCACGGACATACCTGCATCATCAACTAAAAATATTCGAATTCAAAAAGGGAGAGCACACATCACGGCTCAGTGAGCAAACAAAACAATGCAACAAACATATGCATGCATTCAATTCATATCTTTGGTCTGGTATATAAGTTTGCAATGTGCTATAGAAAGGTTCGGTGGCTGCCTCGCCTCTACACACAGGGTGTGTAAGCCCACCCAATGGATCAAACACCATTGTCTTCCACATCCACCCCACCATGGAATAGAGATAGAGCTAAAGTGCTTAGGACCACACCGCATCACAGTTTCCCTGATACTTTACCCATACCAACACGTAAGCCCCTGTTGGCGAGGGATTGCAAACTGGGCTCGCAACTAACCAATCCTAATGTCAAACTGTGTATCCAAGGCCTCACCCCAGCGTCCCTCAATATGTCCATAGAGATAGAGCTAAGGCCCCCCAGCAGAGTCAGAGACTACACGGTCCGAGACCACCTCCCCTGATGCCCTACGGCGTAATAGTTCTGCTAAGGTAATGGCGATTCGACGATGCTAGTGGACAAGACTTGAGTAGAGATAGGGCTAAAGTGCTTAGGACCGCACCGCATCACACTTCCCCTGATGCCCCACTCGCATCAAGTACACTAACCACATACAAACATTCACATGCCTACTCCTAGCATCATCATCATCATCATCATGTTGTAAATAAACTGAATTAAATATGCATGAACAGTAATAATAAGAATAGTAGATGACATGTGATATGCACATTACAATCATACAATCATAGCATCGTACATGGTATTGGACTCAATAAACGAAAACAGTTTATTATTAGCCAATTAGTTTAGGTCTTGTTCCCTTACCTTTGATTGAGTGTAGATCCTCTTTCAAGCTTTAAGAATCACTTTTATATCACTAGGAGAACCTAACAAGTCGATAGATTTTAATTAGAATGAATTCCAACAATTTTAAGCTTGCTGTATTGCTAGGGTCGCAGGTTGGGTCACAGGTAGGGTAGCAATTTTTCTGCAACCCCAAGGTGTAGGGTCGGTTATAGGGTTGGCTACCCATCGACCCTAGGTGCGACCACAGCCTCCCTGGACTTCCCGAGAGCATGGGGTTGATCCTGTGATCTGGTAGGGTCGGTTACCAATCGACCCTATGTGCTACCACACGTAGTTTGAGTCGACCTTTCATCCTACAGTCCATTCTTTCATGTTTGGATCCTTTGGCTTACTTTTATAGTCCATTCTATGATTGTCCTATGGCTCAAAACTCCAAGTTACACACTTTACTTTGTTTACAATGATTTCCTCCATGGATTCCATTGGAATTTATCCATAGATGGATGATTTGGGTTTCTCCTAGATCCTACCCTCTTCATGAACTATTCTACGGTCTTACATAATTCATGGAGAATGTATTCATACCTTAGGGTTGCTGAGATTCAGAGATTTCTCTGAATTTCTTCTCCTTAGTCTTCTTCTCCAATTCTCCTTCTCTTCTCTTTCTCTCACTTTCAATTAGGGTTTCAAAAGGAGTGAAAGAGGCTAAGGGACATCCTATTTATAGAGGAAAACCTCCCAAAATATGTTCCATCGAGATTAGGAAAGGATAGGAAAGTTTCCTAATTAAGGTTTCAGTCTGTCATCCTAGGTTCGATGCTAGGGTCGCAGGACCCGTCGAACCTAGGGTCTCAAGTCATCCGACCCTAGGGCTAAAAAGTCATGGGTTGGACTCTGTTGAGGTGGGGTCGACCCTACCTGTTTAGGCATGCGACCCTACCCTCATATTTTCTATTTTTGGGTCAATTTCATACCTGGTCTTGTGATTTCCTTCACGCACTTGGTCCACTTGGCTCGACCATGATAGGTAGAACTGGTACAAGGTGGTAAGACTAGTTGGTTTGATACGGGTCTTACAACTCCCTCCTTATTAAAATTTCGTCCTCAAAATTGGTACATACCTTTCGAGTCGAAAAGATGAGGGTAATGCTTTCGCATAGCATTATCTTCTTCCCATGTGATTTCTTCTATATCTCCGCTTCTCCAGGTGACTTTAACATAATAGATGTCATGGTTGCGTAGTCGTTGAACCTTTCGGCTGGTGATTTCAGTTGGTGCTACTTCAAATGTCAAATCATCAGTCAAATCAGGTGGATCTACTATCAAAACGTGCGTTGGATCTCTAACGTACTTCTTCAATAATGAAACATGGAATACATCATTCACACTTGACATAGATGGTGGTAGTGCCAACTGGTAAGCCACTTTTCCACGTTTGGCTAGAATCTCATATGGCCCGACATATCTCGGACTTAGTTTCCCTTTCTGTCCGAACCATTTTAAAACTCGCATAGGTGATACTTTCAAGAATACCTTATCACCTATGACGAATTGAAGGTCTCGGCGTCGAGTATCTGCATATTATTTCTGACGATTCTGAGCCGTTCTTACTCTTTCCTTGATAATGTCAACTACTTGACATGTCTCTTCAAAAAATTCTAGTCCAACAATGCTACGTTCTCCAACTTTATTCCAAAACAAAGGAGTTCAACACTTCCTACCATACAGTGCTTCATAGGGTGACATCTGTATAGTAGCCTGATAGTTGTTGTTATAAATGAACTCGATCAATGGTAATTTTTCATCCCATGATCCTTTAAAAACAATTACACAGGCTCGAAGCATGTCTTCTAAAATCTGAATGGTACGCTCCGACTGTCCGTCTGTCTGAGGATGGAATGCAGTACTAAACTTCAATGTTGTACCCATAGCCTTTTGCAATCCTTCCCAAAACTTTGAAGTAAATCGTGGATCTCTGTCAGACACAATGCTTTCAGGTACACCGTGTAATCTGACAACATTATCCACATACAACTTAGCTAACCTCTCCAGTGTATACTGAGGTCGTATAGCTATAAATCGAGCCGTTTTAGTCAGGCGGTCTACTATCACCCAAACCACGTCGACTACTCGGGGGGTCAATGGTAATCCGATGACGAAGTCCATAGTGATGCAGTCCCATTTCCATGTTGGTTCCGGTAACGGCTGTAACAGTCCTACAGGTCTTTGTCGTTCAGCCTTCACCCTCTGACTGTAAGACCGCACTCCGTAAACTCGGTCTAAACCTTGGTTTTGTGTCGTAGCAGGTCTTCCGATCATCACCGGGCCAGACAGGACAAGCGGATGACAAATAGGTATGAAATCGGACCAAAGACGACCAATAGTCATCATTTTATGTTGACCGGTCGATGGTACCGGTCTTGGTACCGGTCGACCGGTATGGCTTGCGCAGCTAAGTGTGGAAATCCAGAAATTGACTTCTGAGGGTCCCACTTGCCTGATTTCGAATCCTAAGACTTTCCTAATCCTAGTAGGGTTACTAAACCCTATTTTTAGCCTATAAATACACCCTTAAGCCTCCTCAAATCCACCCTTAAGCCTCCTCAAATCCTTTCCATTGTCTCTCGCAAACCCTAGAGAAGAGAATGAGGTTGGAAAGGAGAAGGAGCTAGGAAGAAGAAGAAGGTGCTGCCATTACCGTTCGATGAAGCTCACGCTACGCCAGTCAACGGTAAGTGTTTTAACTATTCTTCTTATCCTATGTTATTTGTGTAGGTGTATCAATACCATGCAAAGGAGGTATTGATCTAAAACCCTAAATTGGCCAATAAACCCTAAGTTGCCGTCAAACCCTAGATTCGAGTTCCGAGATGATATTCATCGAAAGAGGACTTGAGTAAGTTGGGGATAACTCTAACTCCAAGTTTAGACTTAGAATGGATAGGAGGAACCTTGGAAATCCATGGAGGATGATCGACGGCAGTCGAAAACCCATGTATGGTCTTCCGGAGACATACCGGTCGACTATACCGGTTGCACATGGTGCGACCGGTATGTTGCCACCGGTATCCCTCGGGAGGCTGGTCTGTGGGGACCGGCTGACCATACCGGTCGCCAGTCTTCCCCACAGAGCAGTGACCGGTACATGCCACCGGTCAGCTCTGTGAGGGTGTTTTGTAATCGTGTTGGTTTCCGACCAATATGAAACCCTAAACAATAAATTCTAATGAGACCCTAATAATATTGTAGGACTTTGTGACATATCGTTTGGACCTTGCGATGTGGAGCAAGTTATCAAACGAGCGTCAGGTAAGGGAATCTGACCTAAACCTAATAATTAATGGACAGTAAGTTGTTGTTAATCACCTGAATATCTATGATGTGATGTTTGTGCATATTCCCATGCCATCCTTTACTTTCAGTTATTATTATTGTTCATGCATTGATAGGATGTGATTGTTAAGCATGTGATTGTTTTCGTTAGTGTGTGGAGTGGGGCATGGGCCTGGGATCGCTCCTCACACTAGCACCTTTTGTAGTATTCTGTCTTAACATGCTTGGTACGGGTGGGGCATCAGGGGAAGGTCGTGGTACGGTGGTCTCCGATATTGATGTTGGCCTGGCCATGGTTATGTGGCACTGTGGTCTCCGAGTCGACGCTGGCTTGTCCACGATGCTTTAGCTCTATCTCTATGCCGTAGTGAGTTATGTTGGGATAGGGTCTACCTGTGTATTGTTTCTATCCTAGTGGGTTAGTTACAGATAGGGCATCAGGGGAGGTGTGGGAATGCCTTAGCTCTATCTCTATGCCGTAGACGGCTGTGTTGGGATAGAGCATACATTGATGACATCTAGGATTGGTTAGTTGCGAGCCCAGTTTGCGAGCCCTGACTAGTAGGGGCTTAGGTACTGGTATGGGTAGAGTATCAGGGGAGGTACGTGGGTATCTTAGCTCTATCTCTATTCCATGATGGGTGCATGTGGGCCAATGGGGGTGTGAACCATGAGGTGCCACACACTCGTGTATAGAGGTACGGGGGCCACCAAACCTTTCTATAGCACATTGCAAACTTAAAACCAGACCACAGCATAAAATGATTATTACTCATGCATAATATTGTGAAACTGTCGGATTGTCTTACTGAGCTAAGTTGTGAGCTCACCCTTTGTATATACATTGTTTTAGATGTTGATGCAGGTTATACTGTGGACGATTATGTGAACGCTCCGGCGTATGGTGACGTTGCTGCTTTGAGTGTGCAGGCAGGAGAGTACGAGCATGACGCTTCATGCGAGTGCCCTTTCTGCGTGTACTTCTGATCAGATGTTATTTATTTATTTTCCTTATTTTCGATTGGATTAAAAGGATGTAATGCTATTATTTTATGTGTTTTATTTTGGATAATTGGATAATTATTTAAGTTATCAATAGATACTCAGTTCATTTTATTTAAAGTTTTCCGTTGTATATTTATATTCTGATTGTGGTTATGTGTAATGGTTTGTATGAGTAGACACGGCCTATTCGAGATCCTGGTGTGAACCGTTGGTTCAATGACGGTTCACTCACACCATTCTGGTTGGATCAGAATTGGGGTGTGACACTGACATTTTAGGCACTACGACACGAATTTAGAAACGTCTGCTTTCATTCCTCTCCACCAATATAATTTCTTTAGATCATGATACATTTTTGTACTTCCAGGATGTATCGAATAGACGGTGGTATGGGCTTCCTTCATTAGTCGGTGTCTAATGTCCAAACTTTCTGTTTCAGGTACACATATTCTTCCTTTGTACTTCAGTACCTTTTCATCGTCCAAGGTGAACTCAGGGATAGTCCTACCTTTTTCAATGTCCTCTTGTACCGTTCTTAGATAAGGGTCTGATTTAATAGCTGTTTTCACTTCATCAATTATATCAGGTATAATCTTCAATGTGGCAAACTTATTTGAAAATCGATGAATAAACCCTTGGTTGGTTGATTCACCCGGTGCATCTATCACGAACTGCTCATTACCGTAATTGAACACTTTTTCGGTAGTACACATTGCGGCAGTTGTGTTAACCTCTCCTTGAGATTTTATCATTGCTTTTCTACTCAGCGCATCAGCTACCACATTAGCTTTCCCCAGATGATACTGGATATCACAATCATAGTCTTTCAATAGTTCCAGCCATCTTCTTTGTCTCATATTCAGCTCCTTCTGATTAAAGAGATAAGTGAGACTCTTATGATTTGATTTAATCTGAAATTTCTCTCCGTACAAGTAATGTCTCCATACCTTGACAGCATGTACCACTGCTGCTAATTCCAAGTCATGAGTGGGATAGTTCTTCTCATGTGTCTTCAGTTGTCTTGAGGCATATGCAATTACTTATTCTCCTTGCATAAGTACACATCCTAAACCCAATCTTGACGCATCAGTGTACAAAATAAATGGCTGTCCTGGAATCAGTTTAGTCAAGATCAGAGCAGATATCAATCTAGCCTTCAATGCTTGGAAACTCTTCTCACATGTATCAGTCCAAACAAACTTTTTGCCCTTCTTAGTCAAACTGGTGAGTGAGAGGTACGGCAATTCGGGAATAGTCTTCCACGAATCGTCGATAATACCCAGCTAGACCTAGAAAACTTCTAATTTCTGCAACGCTCTTCGGTGCTTCCCACTTCACAATGGCTTCAATCTTGCTAGGATCCACTTTAATTCCTTCAGCGGATACAACATGGCCTAGGAAAGCGACTTTATTTAGCCAAAACTCACACTTTGTAAATTTGACGTAAAGCTTCTCTTTTTGTAATCGTTGTAGAGTGGCTCTTAGATTCATAATATGAGTTTTCTTGTCCTTAGAGTAGGCCAATATACCATCAATGAATACAATGACCGACGTATCCAACATATCATGGAATGCCCGATTCATAAGTTCCATAAAAGTTGCTGGTGCATTAGTCAATCCAAAAGACATGACAAAAAATTCATAATGTCCATATCTCATCCTGAATGTTGTCTTGGGAATATCTCCGTCCTTAATCTTCAACTGATGGTATCCTGATCGAAGATCGATCTTGGAGAACACCTTGGCACCTTGCAACTGATCGAACAAGTCATCGATCCGAGGCAATGGGTACCGATTCTTGATTGTCAGTTTATTCAATTCCCGATTGTCTATACACAGTCAAACACTACCGTCCTTCTTCTTTACGAATAATACTGACGCTCCCCATGGTGATATGCTAGGTCTGATGTAACCCTTGTCCAGTAGTTCTTGTAACTGTACTTTTAATTCCTTCAGTTCAGTAGGAGCCATTCGATAAGGTGCTTTAGATACTGGTGCGGCTTTGGGTATTAGATCTATAACAAACTCTGTAGCTCGGTCGGGTGGTAGTCCTGGTAGTTCTTCAGGAAATACTTCTGAAAAGTCACACATGACATCAATATCCTCCATTCGTAGTGCTTCCTTTGTGAGTTTGACCACTGATACTAGATACCCAACTCCTCCTTTGTCGGGGCATTTCCTAGCCTTTAATGCGGAGAGGATGAGTTTTCATTTATAGGGAAGTTTGGTTCCTGCAAAA
Source organism: Protea cynaroides (assembly GCA_028583415.1). NCBI lineage: Eukaryota > Viridiplantae > Streptophyta > Magnoliopsida > Proteales > Proteaceae > Protea > Protea cynaroides. The sequence goes on along the minus strand of CM053273.1, from coordinate 44,819,055 downwards.
CTAAACTCCACTCCTTTCTTGTCTTTAAATGTCAGCTTCTTTTCGGCACATAATAGGTTTGCAGAATGCCAAGCTAACCAGTCCATTCGCAAGATGACGTCAAAGTCTGCCATCTCAAGTTGAATCAAGGTTGCATCCAAGGTTTTCTCGTCAATAAGAACTGGACATGGTCCATAACCTTTTTTTAATTCCACTTATAACCCCATCGGCCATCGTACAAGTAGTTTGTAGTCTACAGATTTGAGGGGTAGGTTCAGCTTCTTTCCAAATGACACAGATATAAAAGAATGAGTAGCTCCTGAATCAAAGAGTACTCTGGCAGGAATGCCATTAATAGGTACGATACCTGTGATTTGTTTTAATTCAGTCGATATGCTCACACAATGTAACACAAAATGAAAGGTTCAGGTCATACCTGTGACCACATCAGGCGATGCGCCCACATCAGGCGATGCGGCAACATCCTCAGATGTAACAACATAAACCTTTCCTTGCTGTAGCTGCTTCCTGGGTTTAGGACACTCCCTTGAATAATGTCCTATTTGATTGCAGTTATAGCATTTTACTCCTTTGTTATTTTGCTTTTGTTGCGGTTGAGCTGCTGGAGTAGTCTTGGCTGCAGCATTAAAACCTTGAGTACGGAAGGGTTTGAATGTCCTTGTATTCCCTCCGTTATATGAATTTTCAGTTGGCCTTTTAATACCCCTGTTTTGAGCAAAATAGCTCTCTTTCTGGCTCGACTCTATCACCCGAGCAATTTGTACAGCTTCATTGTAGACTTTCTTCTCAAGTCCTAGAACATGTTCACGAATACTTCCTCTAAGTCCCATGACGAACCTTCGAGTCTTCGTATCTTCCGCTTGCATAATGACTGGTGCAAAGAAGAACAGCTCCTCATAACGCTGTTGATATGCATCGACAGTCATCTGTCCCTGATACAAACTCAGGAACTCTTTCTCTATAGAATCTTTAAAACTTCTAGGAAAGTACTTCTCAAAGAATGCCTCTTTATATACCCCAGGTCAGTTGGGTGTGCTTTGTTAACAGATAAGTCCGTGTGGACTTCCACCAGTGGTGTGCATCGCCTTTCAGCATGAATGTTGCACACAGTACTTTCTCCTCCTCAGTAACTGTCATCATCATGAAATTCCTCTCCATTTCATCAATCTAGTGTACTAGCCACAAAGGATCAGCTGGCTTACCATTATATTCCTTGGGCTTCATCTTCAAGAAATGCTCGACCAATCTGGAGTGGTCTAGCTGATACGGAGCGTAGGCCCCATACATAGGTGGTTGGTACTGATAACCACCTTGAGCTACTTCAGGGTTCTGCACTTGAGCCTGCATGACTGGAGTTTGAGGTGCCTTGGGTACCGTGTTACTTCCCCCTGGTACTGTGCTTGCCTATCCTGCTGGCATCGGTGTTGTCTGTGCAGCTGGAAAAGCCATGCCTATGGCAGCTGGCATATTAGCTTGTACCTGTTGTATTTGCTGCAGCTGTTGTGCCAAGTTCATTACGGCTGTAGCCAGGTCTGTAGGTGGGGCTGGCAAGTTGGTAGGATTTGTCTGGCCATTAACCACGGACGGTGGCGTATTCAGATTCTCCTGTGTCTCAGGATGTATATGGCTGTCTTCCTCTACAGGTGGTGGTGGAATAGAGTTATGGCTTTGTCTGGTCACTCTTCGCCCATCCATTTTCTGTTCTGATGATGGTAGTGTCTGTAAACGATCATAGCACATGTGAGGCAATCAATATAATTGTTCTCCAGTCAAAAATCCAACTAATCAATATAATTTTCAAAATTTTCAGATCATTCTGACAAAAATACTGTATTTTCCATCGTAGGGTCGATCATTATGCGACCCTAGGGTATGCGACCCTGAGAATCACTATCAGCTTACCGAGAGCCTAGGGTCGATGGTAGGGTCTGTATATTTCCGACCCTAGGGTCGACCCCTAGTTCTCTGTCAGATTACCGAGAGGCTAGGGTCGATGGGTGGGTCGGAGGTAGGGTCGCATGTTTTGGTCGAATTATGCGACCCTACGATCCAGAATCAGGTTTTTAAACCCGATTTTGGATTCATTTCCCATTCTTTCTCCTGTCTTCCAACTCAACTCGTTTCTCTGAGTTGCTACAATAACGACCCCTACCTGTTTGGTGATCTTATCCTTCGTTCGTGACTACCACTCCTTTTCTACAATGTTATTAAAGCTTTCTAACTAGATTTTTGCCCTTTTACATCGTTTTCTTCAAATTAAACTTTTTCCAACCGTAAAAATTTCATTTTATTGGGGGCTTTTGCTATTGGTCACCCAATGGACGAAAGCCCTAGAAAATATTTGAGTTTCATCGGTTGGTTGTCGAAAAACTTGAAAATTTTCATTTTTGCCCTAATTTTTGATATTTTTCGAATTTATTGAAATTTCTTCAAATTCGATCTCTCAAATTTAAATTTCCCACTGTATGAGCCTTGCAGAATAGTTTAAAACCTATGTAAGTCCTCCTGCCCAAGTGTATGGGTGAAAAGTGAGGCTTTCGACCAATTTATGCCGTTATAATGCCGAAATTTTTTTTTGGGTTTTTTTTTCACCATTACTGATCTATTTTCTGTTTTTCTTCATTTTGGCAGATAACATGGTTCGTACCAAGGTTCCTAGGTCTTATGACCCGATCCGCTTCCGCTCCAACGAGGCCAAAGCTCAGTATGCTCACTATGCTCGTAAGAAGGTAGAGGGAGGTCATCGTGTGGACTTGGCTAGTCTAGCCTTGTTCGACGTGGAGAGGGCATTTGGTGACATGGGCTGGCTCCCTATGATTACCTATGCCGCTTGTACCCGTCTGGATCTGGTGAGACAGTTCTATTATAATCTCCAGGTGGTGGGAGATCACAATGACACTGAGAGAGGTAGGGAGCTCAGGATCACGAGCTACGTCAAAGGAGTAGAGGTTTCCTTTGACTGCCAGTAGTTAGCTGATCTTTTGGGCATATCAGATGACGGCCCTCTAGTATACTGTGCTACCAGGGAGCCCCAGTTTCTTTCCTTGGAGATGCGGGCTGAGATAGTCCGTCAGCTTATCAGAGAGGATTGCTAGGAGATGAAAGCGATCAACCTACGTCCAGAGTCTCGGGTGTACTGTAAGATCATCCAGCACAACCTGATACCCTAGAGTGGACATTATGAGAGGATCTCCCAGTTGACCCAGTACTTACTTTACTGTATCTACACTAGGCAGCCTGTCTGCCTCCCTTATATTATCATGAGGACGATGATCTGTGCTACGCTTCCTGGTCAGATAGGCAACTTGCCCTACGGACGTCTGATCACTACACTGCTTACCCGCCTAGTGTTGATTTAGTGGATGAGAGGATTCAGGAGAAGACCTTCTCATCGGTTCTGGACTGGGAGGCCATCTATAGGATGGGCATGCGGGATGCTCAGGTCAGTGATGAGGAGAGGAACACTCTAGTGCGTCCTCGTACTCGGGTGGAGGTGGCAGACGCTGAGGCAGCAGCAGCAGCAGACGCTGGAGCAGGGGTTTAGGGGGTGATGCTGAGGATGAGGATCGTATGTACATGGATGTGGACTCCATACCTCCTCCATCACCTCTGCATTCTACTGGAGCTGGTCCATCTTGGACTCCTTCACGCATGGCTGGTCCTTCACGCCCACCATCTGATGATATGATGGGATTACTGCGTGAGATCAGGGAGGCTCAGTGCGCGATGGATTTGAGAGTGGGAGAGCTTCTAGATGCTCAGCGTGCTTCTGATAAGCGGATGGCTACGTTGACAGCTAGTCTCCAGACGACCCAGACTCAGGTAGCCTGGTTGACTAGAGTCTATGCTGAGGACTATGACAGAGATCGCGAGGCACCGCCTCCTCCATCACCACCATCTCCATGATGTATTTTTTTTTGTATTACAGAGTAACTGTCCGGGTTATGAACTGTACTCTGCTTTGGATATATATATATATATATAAACTTGCTTTTGGTTTGATGTATATAAAATTTGTTTCTCCCTTTATAAGTGCATTATTCTCTTTCTTAATTTTGTCTCAAACAACACAGGTGCTTACAGTGTATTCTTATTAAAACTTTTAAAATTTATCCTAACTCAGTTCATGATCAGTTCATGAACTTTTGTGAAGTATACCAGTTTAATAGACAGGGCCTGAGAGCTCTGATACCAAGTTGTCATACCCCAATTCTGTACTGTTCAGAATGGTGTGATGAACCGCTAATAAACCAACGGTTCAACCAGGAGCTCAAATAGGCTGTGTCCGTTTGCTTAAACCATACACATCCACAACCATAATTAGAGTAAATACACAATAGCGGAAGTCTTAAATATTAAATGAACTGAGAATCTAAATGTGATAATTGTAAATAAAATACCAATTATCTTTCATTGACTGAGACATTAGTAAATAAAATAATCAATTACATTTACTCAATAATCCAAATAAAATCTAATCGAAAACGCATGAGTTGCATTCGCATGACGAATCATGCGTCTCCATTATATCTTCTGCGTCCATTGCCGCAACGTGCCCGAATGCGGGAGCATTCATATAATCTTCCATGGACATACCTGCATCATCAACTAAAAATATTCGAATTCGAAAAGGGTGAGCACACATCACGGCTCAGTGAGCAAACAAAACAATGCAACTAACATATGCATGCATTTAATTCATATCTTTGGTCTGGTATATAAGTTTGCAATGTGCTATAGAAAGGTTTGGTGGCCACCTTGCCTCTATACACAGGGTGTGAGCCCACCCAATGGATCAAACACCATTGTCGTCCACATCCACCCCCCCATGGAATAGAGATAGAGCTAAAGTGCTTAGGACCGCACCACATCACACTTCCCCTGATGCTTTACCCATACCAACACGTAAGCCCCTGTTGGCAAGGGCTTGCAAACTGGGCTTGCAACTAACCAATCATAATGTCAAACTGTGTATCCAAGGCCTCACCCCAGCATCCCTCAATATGTCCATAGAGATAGAGCTAAGGCCCCCCGGCGGAGTCAGAGACTACACGGTCAGAGACCACCTCCCCTAATGCCCTACGACGTAATAGTTCTGCTAAGGTAATGGCGATACGATGATGCTAGTAGATAAGACTTGAGTAGAGATAGGGCTAAAGTACTTTGGACCGCACCGCATCACACTTCCCCTGATGCCCCACTCGCATCAAGTACATTAACCACACACAAGTATTCACATGCCTACTCCTAGCATCATCATCATCATCATCATGTTATAAATAAACTAAATTAAATATGCATGAACAGTAATAACAAGAATAGTAGATGACATGTGATATGCACATTACAATCATACAATCATAGCATCATTCATGGTATTAGACTCAATAAAAAAAAAGTTTATTATTAGCCAATTAGTTTAGGTCTTGTTCCCTCACCTTTGATTGAGTGTAGATCCTCTTTCAAGCTTTAAGAATCACTTTTATTTCACTAGGTGAACCTAACAAGTCGATAGATTTTAATTAGAATTAATTCCAAAAATTTTAAGCTTGATGTATTGCTAGGGTTGCAGGTTGGGTCGCAGGTAGGGTAGCAGTTTTTCTGTGACCTCAGGGTGTAGGATCAGTCATAGGGTCGGTTACCCATCGACCCTAGGTGCGACCACAACCTCCCTGGACTTTCCGAGAGCATGGGGTCGATCCTGTGATCTGGTAGGGTCGGTTATCAGTCGACCCTATCGACCCTACGTGCTACCACACATAGTTTGAGTTGACCTTTCATCCTACAGTCCATTCTTTCATGTTTGGATCCTTTGGCTTACTTTTATAGTCCATTCTATGATTGTTCTATGGCTCAAAACTCCAAGTTACACACTTTACTTTGTTTACAATGATTTCCTCCATGGATTCCATTGGAATTTATCCATGGATGGATGATTTGGGTTTCTCCTAGATCCTACCCTCTTCATGAACTATTCTAGGGTCTTACATAATTCATGGAGAATGTATTCATACCTTAGAGTTGCTGAGATTCAGAGATTTCTCTGAATTTCTTCTCCTTAGTCTTCTTCTCCAATTCTCCTTCTCTTCTCCTTCTCTTCTCTTTCTCTCACTTTCAATTAGGGTTTCAAAAGGAGTGAAAGAGGCTAAGGGACATCCTATTTATAGAAGAAAACCTCCCAAAATAAGTCCCATTGAGATTAGGAAAAGATCCCCTTGAAATTAGGAAATTTTCCTAATTACGGATTCAGTCTGTTATCCTAGGGTCAATGCTAGGGTCGCAGGACCCGTCGACCCTAGGGTCTCAAGTCATCCGACCCTAGGACTGAAAAGTCATGGGTTGGACTCTGTTGAGGTGGGGTCGACCCTACCTTTTTAGGCATGCTACTCTACCCTCAAATTTACTATTTTTGGGTCAATTTCATACCTGGTCTTGTGATTTCCTTCACGCACTTGGTCCACTTGGCTCGACCATGATAGGTAGACCTGGTACAAGGTGGTAAGACCGATTAGTTTGATATGGGTTTTACATTTCCTCTATATAAAGGACGTCCCTCAGCCCTCTTTTACTCTTTTAGAACATTAGTAAACCCTAGAAAAAGAGAAGGAAGAGAAGGAAGAGAAGGAGAAGAAGAAAAAGCTAAGGAGAAGAGTTTTTCGAAAAGGGATTGGCTCTCTATCACAGGCCAAGGTATGAAACGAATCTCTGGAGATGTAAACTCTAAGGAATAAGACTTCTATGGAAGATAGGAAATATCCACCTATTATGATCTTTGTGATTTCCTTGAGAAAATCCCAAGGAGAACCATGAGGAGTGAATTTGATGATTAGGGTTGATAAGAAATTACTAATGATGGCCATATGATGACCTTAGAATAAACCCCATTGAAGAATAGAAGAATTGACCCAGGAAGAACTCGAATTTTATGTAGACTGTGACCAGAAATCTCAAGGTCACAGCTACGGTCGACCATAGCATGATCAGTATGACCAGAGGATCGACCATAGGCATTCGGGAAGATTTCAAAAATCATATGGTCACAGCTAAAGTCGCACCATATGCGACCGTAGGGTATCGATCGTAGACAATAAGGTCGATACAGCATGAGACCATAGGACCAATCAGACACCTATCAGTGCTCTGTTTCTATTTTCGACTACTGTAACATGTCACATATGAACCCTAACTTAAAGTCATATAACTTTTAGGTTGTTAAATCAATTCAAAGAGAATTTAAAGGCTCGGAAGGACATCGAGAAGTGCTATCAGGTGAGGGAACAAGACCTAAACTAATTAGTTAATAACAAATTGTTTATTTTTATTGAGTCCAATGCCATGATTGATTCTATGCGTGTATGCTTTTAATGTGCATCTCACATGTCATCCAATATTCCTGCTATTACTATTCATGCATATTTAATTTCGTTTATTTATAACATGATGATGATGATGATGATGCTAGGAATAGGCATGTGAATGTATGGTGTGGTTGGTGTATTGGATGCAAGTGGAGCATCAGGGGAAGGACGTGGCATGGTGATCTTTGACCTCATCACCAAACTCTAGCTCTATCTCTACTCAAGTTTTGCCGCTAACATCGTCGTATCGCCATTATCTTAGCAGAACTATTACGTCGTAGGGCATCAGGGAGGTGGTCTCGGACCATGTGGTCTCTGACTCTGCCAGGGGGCCTTAGCTCTATCTCTATGGACGTATTAAGGGATGCTGGGATGAGGCCTTGGATACACTATTTGGCATTAAGATCGGTTAGTTGCGAGCCCAGTTTGCAAGCCCTCGCCAATAGGGGCTTACGTATTGGTATGGGTAGGGCATCAGGAGAAGTATTGGCGGTGTTTGATCCGGACACTTTAGCTCTATCTCTATTCCATGGTGGGTGTATATGGGACGGAAATGGTGTTTGATCCATTGGGCGGATTCACACACTTGTGTATAGAGGTACGGCGGCCACCAAACCTTTCTATAGCACATTGCAAACTTAAAAACCAGACCAAAGATACGAATTGAATGCATGCATATGTTTGTTGCATTGTTTTGTTTGCTCACTGAGCCGTGATGTGTGCTCACCCTTTCGACGTCGAATATTTTTAGTTGCTGGTGCAGGTCCTACGATTGAAGAATATATGAATGTGCCGACGTATAGACACGTAGCTGCGATGGATGTAAAAGTTGAAGAATATGAGCATAATTCATCATGCGAGTGCAACCAATGTGTTTTTGCTTATGTTTAGTTATAATTTGAACATCGGATATGTAATTAATTATTTATTTTTATGCCTTATGGTTTGGAGATAATTGGATTAAATACTTATCTATCACTGTTAGACTCTCAGTTCATTAGCCGTAAGACTTTTGCTTATTTATTTATCACCTTTAATTATTAATGTGAAATGTGTGTGTGGTTTGATATGGTGGGTACAACCTATGCAAGATCTTAGGTGAACCATTGGTTTATTGGCGGTTCATCACACCATTCTGGTTAGACCAGAATTGGGGTGTGACATTAAACCCTTACTCCTTGAGAGTATTAAACCCTTGCCCCTTGAGAGTATCAAGCCCTTTGCTCCTTGAGAGTATTTACCCTCCTTGCTCCTAGAGAGTATTTATCCTCCTTGCTCCTAGAGAGTATGCTCCTTGAGAGTATTTGTCCCTCTTTGCTCCTTGAGAGTATTAACCCAACAAACAACGAACTACATTGTACCTGATTTTCAAGACCTCTGAAATACGTAGGCAACTTAGAGGACCTCTCCATGTACGGTACCACATCTTAGTATCCTTAGGCCCTCCATGTAAGACCCGCACGTCACGATCCCGGTCTCACCTTACATTCGTGTGTCATGACCGGTCTTCCCATCATAATCGGCTCAAGTGAACCAATTATATGAAGAAACCATAAGATGAGGTAAGTCACAAGTCAAATTTAATTGTTGTAGTTGACTAGTTAAGTTTGTATGGAAGCAAACAGTCAAAAACTAAAAACCAGTGATTTTTAAACCTTTGGTGGCATGTTTGGGGGCTACGATCGCACCTATGGTCGACCGTAGTGAGACCATGTGACCTATGCGACCGTATGATTGACCATAGGAACCCAGAACCGACTCCATGTTTAGGAAACTTTCCTAAGTTGAGGACTCTTTCCTAATTGAAAGATGACTCTATATGGAGGTTTTTCCTCTATATAATGGACGTTCCTTAGCCTCTCTCTCTTTTAGAACCCAAATTGAAACTTTAAACCTAAGAGAGAAAGAGAGAGAGGAAGAGAAGGAGATTTGAAGAAGAAGGCTGAGAGGAAGGTTTGCAGGGAAGAGTTACTATCTTTCTACAACAAGCTTAAGGTATGGACTTGACTCTTTAGAATATATTAGATATGATAGGTTCATTTCCATCAAGTTGATGTGTTGAATCTAATGTAACGATTTCGGTTATGGAATTTCTAAGAAAAACCATAGAGAATAGGTTAGGGTTAATGGATGAGGGTTAAACTAAGAATATTGGACTTAGAATGATCATTAGGGAGGACCCCATTGATGATCCAAGAAGAGGAACTCATGTGAGAAGTAAAAATCAACCAAACTACGTATGGTCACAGCTATGGTTGACCATAGGATGAGAAAGTATCGACCGCAGCCATTTGAGAAGAATTTAGAAAACATACGGTCACAGCTACAGTCGCATGTAATTCCACCATAGGGTATCGACCGTAGGTCCTATGGTGGCATATATTACTACCATAGCATCGACCAACAACGACCATAGGAAAACAGCAAGCATATTTTAAGGCCAAACAAGGTTTTTCACTACTGTAACTTGGTAAACTTGAACACTAACTTAAATGTATTAATTGTTTAGGTTCCCAATAGATTCAAAGTGACTTCCAAAGCTTGGAAGAGGATTGAACATTGATCAAAGGTGAGGGAACAAGACCTAAACTAATTGGATAATAACAAACTGTTTCTTTTATTGAGTCCAATGCCATGATTGATTCTATGCTTTTATGCTTGTAATGTACATCTCACATGTCATCCAATATTCCTACTACTACTATTCATGCATATATAATTCCATTTATTTATAACATGATGATGCTAGGAATAGGAATGTGAATATATGTGTGTGGTTGGTATGTTGGATGCGAGTGGAGCATCAGGGGGAGGACGTGGTATGGTGGTCTTTGACCTCGTCACCAGATTCTAGCTTTATCTCTACTTAAGTCTTGCCCACTAACATCATCGTATCGCCATTACCTTAATAGAACTATTACGTCGTAGGACATCAGGGGAGGTGGTCTCGAACCGTGTGGTCTCTGACTCTGTCAGGGGGCCTTATCTCTATCTCTATGGACGTATTGAGGGATGCTAGGGTGAGGCCTTGGATACACTGTATAGAATTAAGATTGGTTAGCTGCGAGCCCTGTTTGTAAGCCCTTGCCAATAGGGGCTTACGTGTTGGTATGGGTAGGGCATCAGGGGAAGTGTTGGCGGTGTTTGATCCGAACACTTTAGCTCTATATCTATTCCATGGTGGGTGCATGTGGGACGACAATGGTGTTTGATCCATTGGGCGGATTCATACACTCGTGTATAGAGGTGCGGTAGCCACCAAACCATTCTATAGCACATTGCAAACTTATAAACCAGACCAAAGATATGAATTAAATGCATGCATATGTTTGTTGCATTATTTTGTTTACTCACTGAGCTCAAGTTAGAGAGCTGACCCTTGCACACGCAATTCTTTTTAGTTTCTGATGTTGCAGGTATTACGGTTGAAGATTATGTCGACACGCCAACATATGAACAGGTGGCGGCTATGGATAAACAAGCTGTGGAGAACTATTATGATTCGTTAAGCGAGCCTTTTAACTATGGATATGCTTAGTGTTTAACTTTCATATTTGGATATTGTAATATGTATTAAATTATATTTTGGTTACTTGGAGATAACTGGAATATTAATTATTATCATGATTAGACCTCAGTTCATTATTAATAAGACTTTCGCTATGTACTTTATTATCTCTAATTAATGTGGAATGTTTTTTGGTTTAACATGGTTGGCATAGCCTATACGAGATCCTGATTGAACCGTTGGTTTATTGACTGTTCATCACACCATTCTGGTTAGTCCAGAATAGGGGTGTGACAACTTGGTATCAGAGCTCTCAGGCTTTGTCAGTCAAATCCGAATACATTTACAATTGTGTCTATGAACTGAGTTAAGATAAACTTAAAAGCTTTAATACGAATACACTATAAGTATCTGTATTGGTTGAGACAGAACTTAAATAAGACAACAATATACATAGAAGAGGTGGAACCATATGTATATATAGACATAAGGAAAAGATCTAATTATATCCTGATAAGCAAATAATATAGTGTATGATCTATAAGTCAGGCAGTTGTCTAAGTATACAAAGGATATAGTACAGTAGCAAGAAGGGAGCATCTATAAAGCAGAAAATTGGAATACTGAATTGGTACTCACAAGATGTGAAACTCGATGTATGACAGAGGAAGAAGAAAAATGGCTAGTAACGCCTAAATCCCTGTAGAGGTAAAGGGAAAGATCTTGGGCTAAATCCAATAGAGATAGGAGAACAATGGCCATACACCAAAAATGAGAGTAACTATAAAAGAAGATAAAGTTATACTCCTGGGTGACGTGGAGACTCAGAGTGAGATCTGCCATATGCTGATCCATTGCCCGCTGAGCATTAAGAAGAGGTTGCAACTTGACCCCACCACTATCTGGGTCAAGAACGGGTAGTGAAAACTCATCTGAGCATATGCTAAATAATGATAATCAGATTGGAGCAAATAAAAGGAGGTGAACAACCATGCCACTCCAGCTAATCTGCCTGGACTACTAAGTGCCTTGGCTATGGTCGTAATAAACTTGGCCTGACAAAAATGCAAGAGCAACAACAGATGAGACCGACTATGCAAGTTGCCATGGAAATGACTATCCAAGTTGCCAATGCTACACCAACACCTTAGGGTCAAACTAAGTACGATACTGATTGATAGTAATATTGTACCCCCAACACATGTTAGCCCTAACACAGTGCCTACCATACTGTAGGTCCCAGTAATACACACCCCATTGTAGAAGCTTAGTGCACAACAGGCAGTATATCAAGGTGGTTACCCTTATAAGCCATCGATGTATGGAATAGCTGCATCATGGCAGAATGATCCGACAAAGGTTAAGGAATATTTTTTGAAGATAAAGCCTCAAACGTTTTCAGCAAAGGATCAAATCTATTGTAGCCATATATCTAGACAGGTGTATATAGGATGCGGTGTATCGACTTATCCTTAGGATTATAGAGGATGCTCATACCTGATTTTAAATTCTCGTGCCTTGACAGGATACCTTATCAATTCAACCTATCAATTGGAGTTATAGATATTGTTTCTTTAGTATTAGTCCTGATTATACCAATCTAAGCTACTCTCATGATCGATAACATGAATAGAGATATCAACTGAATGAATAGTTAAAGGTTTAATCATTTTGAATATACATCTTTTCAATTTATACCTGATTTATTGATGTACCAAAACTTCTCCAGATTTACTCTTGTAGTGCCTTGACCAATGGCATTATATACTCAATAGAACCTATAACCATGAGGTTAAGAACTGTAAAACCTCTATTTCCATATATTTAGACCACCATGCAACTTAACGACCTTTGGATGACGGTTGGATTACCATAGATTTACTCCTGGTCCTTTAAACCTAAGTTCACTAGATAAAACAAGTGTTCATCATTATACTGAATTCGAAAGAAGGAAATGAATTACTTTTGGATAAGCATTATGATTCTTACATTTCTCGACATCCATTGATAAGATGTTTATTTAATAACAAAATTATTGGAGGAAGACAATTGAATTCAGATTAGATTCTATAACCAAGAAAACCTCAGATGAAGTAAGGAGAATCTATTTTGAGATTACTGAATGGATGGATATGAGTCATGTCTATAAAAGAGTGCATGAGAAAAAAGTGAGAACTATCAAGAATAGCCATAAAGAAATAGATAGCACTCAAGTAGAATTAATGATGGCTATATCGGTATGAATTTTGACAAGACAGAAGATTTCTAAAAGCATGAAGTCGAAAATCGTGACATTGATAGTACTTGGATTAGTATAGTTACTATTGAGTTATTTCTAATAATGAATAAGAGGACTGAGTAAAGACCAAAAGTAAATTTAGTGGAATTAATAAGAATATAAGCATATACCTTTATGCTTATAAATAGACTTGGGATATGTAATGAGTAAATAGTCAGAAGATGCTTTTCAAGATATAAGAAAGAGAGATCAGGGTAGAATTACAATGATAAAAGAGGTGTAAGCTGATGAGCTTTTTGGGATATGAGATTATTGGCGTTAGTCTTTGTAAAATCATAAGAGATGAAGGAACTAGACAAGCTCTTAAGAACTTTAAACCAGATTTCGTTAGTTCAAGCTTTTTTTGGACTAGATGTTGTAGTGGGTAAGTGTTTTGAACATTGTCTAAATCATATGGATGGACAGAATTTGGATGCATTCTAAATCAACTTGAGATGGCAGACTTTGACGTCATCTTGGGAATAGACTAGTTGTCTCAACACTCTACAAGTGATTATGGGCATAGAAGAGGTTATCATTTAAGAATAAAGATGGCACATAATTTGGTTTTATTGGGAGCATATTGCTTAGAAAGCGAAAGCTCATCCTCTCTGCAAGAAAGGCGAAGAGATGCTTTGAAAAGAAAAGAGTTGGATATATGGTATCTGTGGTAAATGCTACTAAAGAAGCATCACAGATGGAAGATACTGATGTGATGCATAAATTCCCTGATGTATTTTCAAGAGACTTACTCGAGTTGCCACCTGATCATGCAATCGAGTTCGTTATCGACTTATTACCTGGGATGACACCTGTGTCAAAGGCATCCTATAGAGTAGCTCCTATGGGGTTGAAGGAATTGAGACTCAACTATGGGAGTTATTAGACAAGGGTTCTAATCGACTAAGTATTGCATCACGGGGAGTGCCAATGCAATTTGTGAAAAAGAAGGACGGTAGTGTCAGATTATGTATAAACTATCGAGAACTAAACAAGCTCACCATAAAGAATTGATGTCCATTGTTACGGATTGAGGACTTGTTCGATCAGTTATAAAGTGCAAAGGTGTTCCCTAAGATCGACCTTGGATGGAGCATCATCAATTGAAGATTAAAGATAGTGACAATCTGAAGATGACTTCCAGGACTAGGTACAGACACTATGAGTTCCTGGGTATATCCTTGGGATTAACCAATGCACCAACATATTTTATGGAGCTTATGAACCGGGTGTTTCATGATATGTTGGACACGTCGGTCATAGTTTCATAAACTATATATTGGTTTATTCTAAAGACAAAGAAAGTCCTATAACGAATTTTAGAACAACTTCACAACAGCTGAGAAGGGAGAAGCTTTATGCCAAGTCCAAGAAATATGAGACTTGAGTAAACAAAGTGATCTTTTTGGGATCACGTAGCATCATCAAAAGGGATTAAAGTGGACCCCAGTAAGATAGAAGCAATTGTATGGTGAGAAATGCCTAAGAACATAGCGAAGATCAGAAGTTTATTGGGTTTAGTTGGTTATTACAGACGATTTGTGGAGGACCACTCTAAGATCGCAAAACCTCTTACTAAGCTAACCAGGAAGGGAGAGGAGTTTAATTGGACTGACAAGTGTAAAGAATGTTTCTAAATTCTAAAGTAAGGCTGATATCGGCTCCCATCTTGACTATTCCAGTACCAGGGGAACCTTTTACCCTACACACCGATGCTTCCAGATTGGGTTTAGGATCAGGGTTGATGTAAGGTAAACAAGCGATTGCATATGTTTCAAGATAACTGAAAGAGCATGAAAAGAATCACCCAACACATGATTTGGAGTTAGCAACTGTGATTCATGCAATCAAGACTTGGAGACATTATCTATACAGAGAAAAAAATTTAAATTAAATTGGATTACAAGAGTCTTACTTATCTCTTTACCCAGAAAGAATTGAACATGAAGCTAAGGAGATGGTTGGAACTCTTGAAGGATTAAGACCGTGAAACGCAGTGTCGCTCGAGCAAGGCAAATGTGGTAGCTGAAGCTTTGAGTAAAAAGGAGAATAATGAAGTCAGAAGGATGATCTATTATGAATTCCGCCTTTTGTTCTGCAACAATAGATTCAAATTTAGATGAAGAGCCGTATATGATAAAAACTTGTGATGATCCAGTTGAGTGAGAACTTATGGAGCAATAGTTCCTCGCTTACGTTTGTAGCGTTAGATATCGTCTCTGATTTGATAGACGAAGTAAAGGTAGTAATTTTGTTAGATCTATATCTAAGAGCGGTGCAAGAAGATTTAGAGAAAGAAAAACCTAACCCTAACTTACTTCGGATGTGAAAAAGGTCCTGAGATACAGAGGATGATTATACATACCTGAAAGTGAAAAACACTGATCATAGATACAAGATAATGCTAAAAGCCCATTCTATTCCGTATTGGGTACATCCTAAAAGTATAAAATATACCAAAACATGAAGAGATTATTTTGGTGGAAGGGAATGGAAGTAGTTGTGGCTAGATGCATGTTTCAATGTCTGAATTGTCAGAAAGTAAAAGTTGAAAGACAAAAACTAGCAGGCTTACCATAACCACTATCGGAGCCAGTCTGGAAGTGAAACTGCATTACAATGAACTATGTCACCGATTTTCCACTGACTCCTAGATCGATTGACGCAGTTTGGGTGATTGTTGATTGCCTTATGAAGATAGCTCATTCCATTGCTATACGACCTTGGTATACTTTGGAATGGCTAGCTAAGCTATATTTGGATATTATTATCTGATTGAATGATAGGCCTAGGAGCATAGTATCTAACAGAGGCTCACGCTTTATCTTAAAGTTTTTGGAGGGATTATAAAAGGCAATGGGAACGAAGTTGAAGTTTAGTAGTGCATTTTACCTTTAAACCGATGAACAGTCGGAGCGGCCAATACAGATCCTAGGAGGTAATCTCCGAGCCTGTGAAATTATTTTTAAAGGAGCTTGAGTTGAGAAGTTACCGTTGATTGATTTTGCTACCAAGCTACCATATAGACATCACCTATAAAATATGGTATGGTAGAAATGTCAAACTCCTCTATTTTGGAATGAAGTTGGAGAATGAGGAATTGTAAGACCTGAGTCTGTTAAATGTCAAGTAATAGACAAGATCAAAGGAAAGGGACCAATTGTCACACCCCAATTCTGGACTAACTAGAATGGTGTGATGAACCATCAATAAACCAACGGTTCAACCAGGATCTCGTATAGGCTATGCCAACCATGTTAAACCAAAACAGTCTACATTAATCAGAGATAATAAATTACATAGTAGAAGTCTTATTAATAATGAACTGAGGTCTAATCATGATAAATAATTAATATTCCAGTTATCTCCAACTTGAGCTTAGTGAGAAAACAAAATAATGCAACAAACATATGCATGCATTCAATTCATATCTTTGGTCTGATTTTTAAGTTTGTAATTTGCTATTGAAAGGATTGGAGGCCCCCGCACCTCTATACATGAGTGTGTAAATTAGCCCAATGGATCAAACACCATTGCCGTCCCACATGCATCCACCATGGAATAGAGATAGAGCTAAAGTGTCTGGATCAAACACCGCATAACACTTCTCCTGATGCCCTATCCATACCAACACGTAAGCCCCTGCTAGCGAGGGCATACAAACTGGGTTTGCAACTAACCAATCCTAAATGTCATCCAGTGTATCCAAGGCCTCACCCTAGCATCCCTCAATACGTCCATAGAGATAGAGCTAAGGCCCCCCGACAGAGTCAGAGACTACATGGTCCGAGACCACCTCCCCTGATGCCCTATGACGTAATAGTTTTGCTAAGGTAATGGTGATACGACGATGTTAGTAAACAAGACTTGAGTAGAGATAGAGCTAGAGTTTGGTGACCAAGATGAACCACAATGTCACGTCCTCCCCCTGATGCTCCACTCGCATAAAGAACACTAACCACACACATACAATCACATGTCTATCCCTAGCATCATCATCATCATATTGTAACTAGACAGAAATAAATATGCATGAGCAAAATATAACAATAATATTGGATGACATGTGAGATGCACATTACAAACAAGCAATCATAGAATCATTCATGGTATTGGATACAATGAAATAAAACAGCTTGTTAATATTCAATTAGTTTAGGTCTTGTTCCCTCACCTTTGATTGATATTTGTTCCTCTTCCAAGCTTTGGAAGTTACTTTGAATCTATTGGGAACCTAAAAAATTAATATATTTAAGTTAGGGTTTAAGTTTATCAAATTACAGTAGTCAAAATGTAAGACCCGCACTCCATGAACCCGATCTAAACCTTGTTTCATGTCGTAACAGGTCTTCCAATCATCACTGGACCAGACGAGACGAGCGGATGACAACCATGTATGAAATCAGACCAATCAGACCAATTCAAGTATGAAAAACTTTATACCGATCGATGGTACCGATCTATGGTACCGATCGATGGTCGACCGATATGGCCTGCGCAGCATGGATCCAGAAACGGTTCTCTACGGTCCCACTTTCCAAATTTCAAACCGAAGGACTTTTCTAATGTTAGGTGGCTTCCTAAACCTAATCCTAGCCTATATAAGGATCCTTAAACCTCCTAAAACCTCTTCCATTAATCCTCACAAATCCTAGAAAAGAGAAAGAGGTTGAAGAAGGAGCTACGAAGGAGAGGGAAGAGCCGCCATTGTCGTTCGACGAAGAACACATTACCGCAAGTCAATGGTAAGTGCTTAAACCTTCCTCTACAATAAGTATTCTAGGATGGTTAGTTGTAGTTGGATCAATACCATGCAAAGCAGGTATTGATCTAAACCCTATTTTTGCCGTCAAACCCTAAATTAGTCGTAAACCCTAGATTCAAGTTCTAAGTCGAAGATCATCGAGGCTAGGACTTGAATGGAGTTGGAAACAACTCTAACTCAGTGCTCAGACCTAGGATGTGTAGGAAAAACCCTAGGATCAATAGAGGGTGACCGACGGAAGGCGAGAACCAAGCGTATGGTCTTCCGAAGACATACCGGTCGACCATACCGGTCACACCCTATGCGACCGGTACTGTGACCGGTACCTCCCGGGGACTGGTTTGTGGGGACCCATCGACCATACCGGTCGCAGGTTTTCCCCACAATGCTGCGACCAGTACCTGTGACCGGTCTGCTCTACGAGAAGTGTTTTTGACCCAGTTGGTTTTCCAGCCAACGTAAACCCTAAGAAAACTATTCTAACTAAACCCTAATATTGTGTAGGACCTTGTGATAGCAAGTTTGGACCTTGTGACGTGGAGCAAGGTATGATGTTTGTGCATACTCGCATGTCATCCTTTACTTTCAGTTATTATTATTGTTCATGCATACTCGTTATGCTAGGATGTGACTGTTAGGCATGTGATTGTTTTCGTTGTTGTGTGGAATGGGAAGGACTGGAGGTTTGGGATCATTCCTCACACTAGCATCTTTCGTATCGTTCTGTCTTAGCATGCTTGGTGCGGGTAGGATATCAGGGGGAGGAAGTGGTACTGTGGTCTCCGACCTGACCACTAGACTCTAGCTCTATCTCTATGCCGTAGGGAGCTGCATTGGGACAGGGCCTACTGTGATGACATATAGGATTGTTTAGTTGTGAGCCCAGTTTGCAAGCCCTCGCCAATAGGGGCTTACGTGTTGGTTTGGGTAGAGTATCAGGGGAGGTGTTGGAGGTGTTTGATCCGAACGCCTTAGCTCTATCTCTATTTCATGATAGGGTGCATGTGGGACGACAATGGTATTTGATCCATTGGGCGGCTTCACAGACTCGTGTATAGAGGTTCGGTGGCCGCCAATCCTTTCTATAGCACATTGCAAACTTAAACCAGACCATAATGTGAATGTTACTCATACATATGTTTGTTGCATTGTCTAATTGTCTTACTGAGCTAAGTTGTGAGCTCACCCTTATGTACACACTATTTTTAGATGTTGATGCAGGTTATTCGGTGGAGGATTACATGAACGCTCCGGCGTATGGAGGTGTTGCTGCTTTAGAAGTGCAAGCAGGAGAGGACGAGCATGACGCTTCATGCGAGTGCCCTTTCTGCGTGTACCTTTAAGATTTGATTTTATTTATTTCAGTTACTTTTTGGTTGGAAATACAGTGATGTAAAGATATTACTTAAGTTTTGGGAGTTTGAATAATTAAATATTTTATTTAAATTTATCAATAGATCACTCAGTTCATTTTATTTAAGACTTCTGCTATATTTATTATATTCTGATTGTGGTTATGTGCAATGGTTTGTATGAGTGGACATGGTCTTATTGAGATCCTGGTGTGAACCATTGGTTCAGTGACGGTTCACTCACACTTCTGGATCAGTCGGAATTGGGGTGTAACAACTTGGTATCAGAGCTCTTATGCTCTGTCCAACAGACCATATTGCACTTATCAATCCTAATCATCAAACTCATCCCTCATGGTTATCCTTGGGATTTTTTCAAGGAATCACATAGATCATAATAGGTTGATATCTCCTAACCTCCATAGAAGTCTTATTCCTTAGAGTTTATATCTCCAGAGATTAGGTTCATACCTTTGCCTGTGGTAGAGAGCCAATCTCTTCTCAGCAAAATCTTCTCCTTAGCCTTTTCTTCTTCTCTTTCTCTTCCTTTTCATCCCTTCTCTTTCTCTAGGGTTTACTAATGTTCTAAAAGAGTGAAAAAGGGCTGAAGGATGTTCTTTATATAGAGAAAAACTCTCCATATAGGGTTTCCTAACATTAGGAAAGAAATTCCCCTTAAATTAGGAAAGTTCCCAACTCAGAGTTTGATCTGGGGTCTCACGGTTGATGGCTACAGTCACAGAACCCGTTGACCATAGGGTCAAAATCATCGACCGTAGGGTCCTGGATCTGAGATCTTCATTCTTACCATATGGTCGACCATACCTACCCAGGTATCCGACCATATGCATACAGTTTTGGGTGTTGAGTCGATTTTTATATCTAGTTTGTGATCCATCTTCACACGACCGGTCCACTTGGTCCAACTATGATGGAAAGACCTGGCATGACGATTAGACCAAGTTAGTGGAGTGTTGGTCTTATAATTTACCCCTTTGCTCCTTGAGAGTATCAACCCAAAAACAACAAACTACGTTGTACCTGATTTTCAAGACCTCTGAAATACGTAGGCAACTTGGAGGACTTCTCCAAGTACGGTACCACATCTTAGTATCCTTAGGTCATCCATATCCATATCCATATCCATATCCATATCCATATCCATATTTACTTCAATCCACATTAGGTTATCTCTAGATTCAATCTCAGCCATCTATTAAGCATAAACTTTAACTTGAACAATTGAATTTAAGAAAGCTTAATCATAAATCACATCCATAAACCTTAATCACATTTTGTTCGAACTATGTTATGGACTTGATTTCCAGAATTAGAATACGTAGACATTTTGAGATGTCTTGGATGTCTCAGATTCAGTCCATCACCGAACCATCTTCGGTTCGATTCATTGTATATTACTTTGTTTGTTTATTTATTTTCAAAACATGTTTGGTTGAACCTGGTTAGAAGAATTTAGCAACTTGGCATAGGATCCTCCATGTGCCCTAGTCATCATCCATTGACCATGAACAGTTAGAACCATAGAGTCTAAGGAAAGTAGAATCACATAGGAGGTCAATTTTTAGATTGGGCAGCTTTGGATGCCTGACACCTTCCCAAAATGTACCTTAAATGCTTACTAGTTCTCTAATAGATCAAAGCCAATATATTGGGTCAAATGAGTCAATAGAAGTCTTGTTTTATGATGAGACTAAATTTATAGAGGTCTTAGACCTTAATCTAGGTGGCGACTCCAAATCATTACCATCCATTAGTGATGGGTGGATATATACTTTGTCCTCACAAGTACGGTGTCTCAAACAGGGCCAACGATGCTAGTACAAGGGGTGGTGTATGCTCTGAGGTCAAAAGTGACAATGGGGACAAGTTTGACGGTGACAAGAATGGAAAGTGGACGAGTAGATCTGGGTAAATATCTTGGGTTTCCATCTGAGGAAAACTGTGCGCCCATGTAAGACCCGCACTCCGTAAACCTGGTCTAAACCTTGGTTTTGTGTTGTAGCAGGTTTTTCGATCATCACCGGGCCAGACGGGACGAGCGGATGACAAACATGTACGAAATCGGATCAAAGACGGTCAAATATTCATCATTTTATATTGACCGGTCGATGGTACCGGTCAACCGGTCAGCTCTGCGCAGCTGAGTGTGGAGATCCGAAATTGGATCTCTGTGGGTCCCATTTTCCTAAACCCTAATGCCTGAACCTTCCTAATCCTAATAGGGTTACAAAACCCTAATTCTAGCCTATAAATACACTCTTAAACCTCCTCAAATCCTTTCCATTATCTCTCACAAACTCTAGAGAAGAGAAGGAGGTTGGAAAGGAGAAGGAGCTAGGAAGAAGAAGGAGGTGCCGCCATTACCGTTCGACGACGCTCACGTTACGCCAGTCAACGGTAAGTGTTTTAATCATTCTTCTTACCCTATGACTTTAGGTTAGTTGTGTGGGTGGATCAATACCATGCAAAGTAGGTATTGATCTAAAACCCTAAGTTGCCGTTAAACCCTAGATTCGAGTTCCGAGATGATATTCATCGAAACTAGACTCGAATGAGTTGGGGATAAATCTAACTTAAAGCTTAGACTTAGAATGGATAGGAGAAACCCTGGAAATCCATAGAGATCGATCGACGACAGTCGAAAAACCAAGTGTATGGTCTTCCGGAGACATACCGGTCGACCATACCGGTTGCTAGTCTGCTTATAAAGCTGCAACCGGTATGTTGCGACCGGTCAGTTCTGAAAGGCTGGTTTTGGACTTTGTTGGTTTTCGACCAACATGAACCCCTAAGAAAAACTATTCTAATGAAACCCTAATAATATTGTAGGACTTTGTGACTTTCCGTTTGGATCTTGCGACGTGGAACAAGCTAACAAACGAGCGTCAAGTAAGGGACTCTGACCTAAACCTAATAATTAATAGACAGTAAGTCGATGTTAATCACCTGATTATGTATGATGTGATGTTTGCGCATATTCACATGCCATCTTTTAATTTCAGCTATTATTACTGTTCATGCATTGATAGGATGTGATTGTTAAGCATGTGATTGTTTTCGTTAGTGTGTGGAGTGGGGCATGGGCCTGGGATCGCTCCTC
Organism: Protea cynaroides; assembly: GCA_028583415.1. Classification (NCBI taxonomy): domain Eukaryota; kingdom Viridiplantae; phylum Streptophyta; class Magnoliopsida; order Proteales; family Proteaceae; genus Protea; species Protea cynaroides. The sequence continues at coordinate 44,796,673 of CM053273.1, read as the reverse complement.
ACACTAGTACCTTTTGTAGTATTCTGTCTTAACATGCTTGGAACGGGTGGGGCATCAGGGGAAGGTCGGTACGGTGGTCTCCGATGTTGATGCTGGCCTGGCCATGGTTATGTGGCATTGTGGTCTCCGAGGTCGACGCTGGCTTGTCCACGATGCTTTAGCTCTATCTCTATGCCGTAGGGAGCTATGTTGGGATAGGGTCTACCTGCGTATTGTTTTTATCCTAGTGGGTTAGTTGCGGATAGGGCATCAGGGGAGGTGTGGGAATGCCTTAGCTCAATTTCTATGCCGTAGACGGCTGTGCTGGGATAAAGCATACATTGATGACATATAGGATTGGTTAGTTGTGAGCCTAGTTTGCGAGCCCTGGCCAGTAGGGGCTTAGGTACTGGTATGGGTAGAGCATCGGGGGAGGTACGGGGGTATCTTAGCTCTATCTCTATTCCATGATGGGTGCATGTGGGCCAATGGGGGTGTGATCCATGAGGTGCCACACACTCGTGTATAGAGGTGCGGGGGCCACCAAAACTTTCTATAGCACATTGCAAACTTAAACCAGACCATAGCATAACATTGATTGTTACTCATGCATAATATTGTGAAACTGTCGGATTGTCTTACTGAGCTAAGTTGTGAGCTCACCCTTTGTATATACATTGTTTTTAGATGTTGATGTAGGTTACACAGTGGACGACTATATGAACATTCCGACGTATGGTGGTGTTGCTGCGTTGGACGTACAGGCAGGAGAGGACGAGCATGACGCTTCATGCGAGTGCCCTTTCTGCGTGTACCTTTGATTGGTTTTATTCATTCATTTCAGTTATTTTCAGTTGGACTAAATGGATGTAAGGATATTATATTATATGTTTGAATTTGAATAATTGGATATTTTATTAAAATTTATCAATAGATTCTCAGTTCATTCTATTTAAAGACTTCCGTTGTATTATTTATATTCTGATTGTGGTTATGTGCAACGATTTGTATGAGTGGACACGGCCTATTCGAGATCCTGGTGTGAACCGTTGGTTCAATGACGGTTCACTCACACCATTCTGGTTGGATCAGAATTGGGGTGTGACAACTTGGTATCAGAGCTCTCGGGCTCTGTCCAACAAACCATGTTGCACTTAACTAAGTCGATGAACTGAGTTAGGAAAATTTAAAAATTTTAATACAAACACACCCTAAGCATTGTTTGATACCTGAGACTGATTAAGAAAGAGCATAATATACTATATTAAATATGAAATTTAATGATACTCATGCACTAGTTAGGAAATCCATAAAACTTCCATTAAATAGGAAAGAGAGTATCAAATGTAATAGTACTACAGGGTACAGTCCACAAACCGGATGGTTACCCTGTGTTATATAACCAGTCAAGAGAAAGAAAATAAAAGGGACAATCATGGGGTAGGGGGCCTAGGAGGAATAGGGTTCGCTATATCATAATCCCACTCATAGACGACCCTGAGCCAGTGCACCTACTCCTGAGTGACTCTGAGCTGCGAGCAAGGCGCCCCAAGTCACGGCTCATCTCATGCTGAGCATCCCGAAGCTCCGTGAACATACCTATCACGGTATCGGGAGGAGGCTGAGATGGTCCCGCTGCAGTGCCAGGCCCTCCTCACACAAACTCTGAAACAATTGTGATGAAATTGGTTTATCAGTTGGAAGCTCAGCAGAAAGCATTCCTGAGCGAGATGTTGAAGATGTTCAGGCCGCCGGGTTATGTTCCCACTGAAGGTACGCCTCGGTTTGGAGGGAATAATACTACACTGCCAATGCATGGTAGTACAGGGCCGATGGGCCAAGCCCAGAATGTACCACCACCGCACCAGTTTCTGTCCTCTTCTGCTTATCAGGGAGCCTATCCATATCCACCACCATAGTACGGAATGAATACACAGGGACAGTACGATCTGAGTCGGGCGGTGGATAGATTCCTAAAGTTGAAGCCTTCTTCATTCACAGGTAAGACAGGGAAACCATTGTGGCTAGCACAGTGGGTTGCAGAGATGGAGAAAAACTTCCGACTGATGACCTGTACAGAGGATGAAAAGGTCTTATTTGCCACTCATATGCTGAAAAATGACGTAAATGCTTGGTGGAATTCTACACGGGCATATTTGGAGACGAAGCATACACAGGTGGATTGGGAAGTGTTCAAGGTTGCCTTCTTCGATAAGTATTTTCCAAAGAGCTTCAGAGATCAGATGGAGAAGGAGTTCCTTAATTTGCAACAGTCTCAATCGACTGTGGATGCTTACCAGCAGAGGCTTCGCACCGACAAGTATGCAAGAGGAAGAGACCAAGACACGCAGGTTCACCATGGGACTACGTGGAAGCATCAGAGAGCACATTTTGGGTCTGGACAAGAAAATATATAATGAGGCTGTGCAGGTTCCGAGGGTGATAGAGTCCAGTCAGCGGGACAACTTCTTTGCACAGAACAGAGGAGTGAAGAGACCGCTATTGAGAGTTCGGGTGGCGGTAATAATAGACCATTCTGCCCATACAGGGCTCAGACCGCTACAGTACCTGCTAGGAATAATACGGCATCACCTATGCCACAGAATGCCAGATTCAACCTGAATATCAAATGTTTCAACTGTCAACAAGTGGGTCATATTGCAAGGACCTGCACTCTACCTAGGAAGCAACCTCCCCAGCAAGGAAAAGTATATGCGGTCACCACTGAAGAGGTCGCCGCATCACCTGATGTGGTCACTGGTACGACTCTATCCCTTACTATTTGGCTTACTATTTTCATTGTGTGTATGCGCATGTAGAACTAAGGGATAATAAAAATTCCAAGAATTGTAAATGTAGCTGGTATACCCGCCAAAGTATTATTTGACTCTGGGGCCACGCACTCCTTTGTTTCTATTTTCTTTGGAAAGTGAATGGAGTTACCAATTAAGCACTTGAACCCAAGCTTAATAGTTCGCTCTCCCCTAGGAGTTGAAGTGGCTTTGACTGAATATTATGGACCATGTACTGTATGTATTGAGGGCCGATACTTAGAAGCAAGTTTGGTGCTACTTGAGATGGCAGACTTTGATGTCACCTTGGGAATGGATTGGCTAGGCCATCATTCATCCATCTTATTATGTGGTGAAAGGAAGCTTGTGCTTACAGACAAAAAGGGAAAGAAGTATAGCTTCACTGGGATCAAGCTATCTAGGAAGCGGAAGCTGATTCTCTCCGCCCTAAAACCCAAGCGATGCTTAGAGAAAGGGGGAGTGGGGTATCTAGTATCTGTATTCGACATCACGGCAGAGTCACTCAAGATGGAAGATATAGATGTGGTTCGAGAGTTCCCAGATGTATTTCCAGAGGAGTTTCCAGGTCTACCATCGGACAGGGCCACAGAGTTTGTAATAGAACTTATGCCAGGTTCGGTGCCGGTGTCTAAAGAACCATACAGGATGGCCCCTACCGAGTTGAAGGAGTTGAAGACCCAATTACAAGAATTGTTAGATAAGGGTTTCATACGACCTAGCATATCGCCTTGGGGAGCACCTGTATTATTTATCAAGAAGAAAGACGGAAGTGTAAGACTATGCATTGACTACCGTGAACTGAACAAGTTGACGATCAAGAATCGATATCCCTTGCCTAGAATCGAAGATCTATTCGATCAATTGCAGGGTGCAAAGGTTTTCTCAAAGATTGATCTCCGATCGGGGTATCACCAACTGAAGATCAAGGCTGGAGATATTTCGAAGACTGCTTTCAGGACGAGGTATGGGCATTATGAGTTTCTAGTTATGTCCTTCGGGTTGACCAATGCTCCAACGTCGTTCATGGAACTGATGAACCGAGTGTTTCATGATATGTTGGACACTTCGGTCATCGTATTCATCGATGAAATATTGATCTACTCTAAGGACATGGAGATTCATACAGCACATTTGAGGGCAGCCCTACAACGGCTAAGACAAGAAAAGCTTTATGCTAAGTTCAAGAAGTGCGAGTTTTGGCTGAAGGAAGTGGCTTTCTTGGGCCATGTAGTATCTGAAGATGGTATCAAGGTTGATCCAAGTAAGATAGCTACTATAGTAGGATGGGAAGCACCAAAATCTTTTGCGGAGATTCGTAGTTTTCTTGGGTTGGCTGGTTATTATAGAAGATTCGTGGAAGATTACTCTAGGATCTCTGTTCCATTCACCAGATTGACCAAGAAGGGGGAGAAATTCATATGGACAGATGAATGCGAGAAGTGTTTTCAGACTCTGAAGTCAAGACTAGTTTCTGCACCTATATTGACCATCCCAGAACCAAGCGTACCGTTCACCTTATATACGGATGCTTCAGGGTTGGGTATTGGGTGTGTATTGATGCAAGGAGAACAGGTGATTGCTTACGCATCAAGACAGTTAAAAGAGCATGAAAAGAATTATCCTACGCATGATTTGGAGCTTGCAGCGGTTATACATGCAATCAAGACTTGGAGACACTACTTGTATGGTGAGAAGTTTCAGATCAAGTCAGATCACAAGAGCTTAACTTATCTTTTCACTCAGAAGGATCTGAATATGAGACAGAGGAGATGGCTGGAATTGTTGAAAGATTATGACTGTAACATCCAGTACCATCCGGGCAAAGCAAATGTTGTGGTTGACGCCTTAAGCAGAAAGTGGGCATCGAAACCTGAGGCAGGACCAAGTACAAATGCTGCATTATGTGCCGCAGCCTCAAGTTCAATTGAAGATGATGAAGAGTATATTATAGAGACTGCAGAAGATCCAGTTGAGCAAGGCTTAATTCATAAGTTCACCATGATGTTCGCAGCTTTGAAGATCTCACCGGATCTAGTTGATGAAGTCAAGGTAGCAATCCTACAGGATCCACATCTCAAGACAGTGCAAGAAGACTTAGAGAAGGGTACGAGCAATCCTGACTTTACCTTGGATTCAGACAAGGTACTCAGGTATCGTGGACGGTTATGTATACCTGAGAGTGAAGATGGCAATATCAGAGATCGAGTTATAACTGAAGCTCATTACACTCCATATTCGGTACATCCAGGAAGTACCAAAATGTACCATGATTTAAGAAGACTATATTGGTGGAGGGGTATGAAAGCAGATATAGCTCGTTTTGTGTTCCAATGTCTGAATTGTCAACAAGTTAAAGCAGAAAGGCAGAGACCAGCAGGTTTACTACAGCCATTACCGGAACCTGCATGGAAGTGAGATTGTATTACTATGGATTTTGTCATTGGCCTACCTTTAACCCCAAGGCCAGTGGATGCAGTTTGGGTAATAGTAGATCGACTCACCAAGACAGCTCGATTTATTGTGGTTAGACCTCAGTATACCATGGAGAAGCTGGCCAAGTTATATGTTGATAATATAGTCAGACTTCATGGCGTTCCAGAGAGTATAGTATCTGACAGAGATCTCCGTTTTACATCAAAGTTCTGGGAAGGATTACAGAAAGCTATGGGGATGAAGTTGAAGTTCAGTACAGCTTTTCACCCTCAGACGGACGGACAGTCAGAACGAACTATTCAAATTTTAGAAGATATGCTCCGAGCTTGTGCAATAGATTTCAAGGGAGCTTGGGACGAGAAGCTATCACTTATCGAGTTTGCTTATAACAACAGCTATCAGGCTACAATTCAGATGGGTCCATATGAAGCACTCTATGGGAAAAAGTTTCGAACACCTCTTCTATGGAATGAGGTGGGAGAAAGAAGAATTGTAGGACCAGAGTTTGTTGAAGAAACTTGTCCAGTGATTGATCAAATCAAAGAAAGAGTAAAGACAGCCCAAGTTCGACAGAAGCACTATGCGGATAATCGACGTCGAGATCTAGAGTTTGCAGTGGGTGACAATGTATTCTTGAAGGTATCACCGGTGCAAGGTATGAAACGGTTTGGTAAGAAGGGGAAGCTATGCCCCAGGTATGTGGGACCATATGAGATATTGACCCGACGTGGTAATGTAGCATATCAATTGGCTCTACCACCATCTATGTCAAGCGTTCATAACGCGTTCCATGTATCATTACTGAAGAAGTATGTCAGAGATCCATCGCACATCTTGACCGCTGATCCCCCAGACTTGATTGAAGACTTAACATTTGAAGTGGTGTCTGTGATGCTCTCAAGTCGAAAGGTACAACAACTTCAAACCAAGGATATCCATTATGTGAAGGTGCATTGGAGAAGCCAAAATGTCGAAGAAATTACTTGGGAAGAGGAGAGCGCAATGAGGAAGGAGTATCCTAATCTTTTCGACGATCAAGGTATGTTCAAATTTCAGGGCCGAAATTTCTTTTAAGGGTGGGGGAGTTGTAAGACCTACATGCAAATTTCGGGACGAAATTTCTTTTAAGGGTGGGGGAGTTGTAAGACCCGCACTCCGTAAACCCAGTCTAAACCTTGGTTTTGTGTTGTAGCAGGTCTTTCGATCATCACCGGGCCAGACGGGACGAGCGGATGACAAACAGGTACAAAATCGAATCAAAGACGGTCAAATATTCATCATTTTATGTTGACCGATCGATGGTACCGGTCGACCGGTCAGCTCTGCGCAACTGAGTGTGGAGATCCAAAATTGGATCTCTGTGGGTCCCATTTTCCTAATCCCTAATGGCTGAACCATATTAATCCTAATAGGGTTACAAAACCCTAATTTTAGCCTATAAATACACTCTTAAACCTCCTCAAATCCTTTCCATTATCTCTCATAAACTCTAGAGAAGAGAAGGAGGTTGGAAAGGAGAAGGAGCTAGGAAGAAGAAGGAGGTGCAGCCATTACCATTCGACGACGCTCACGTTACGCCAGTCAATGGTAAGTGTTTTAATCATTCTTCTTACCCTATGACTTTAGGTTAGTTGTGTGGGTGGATCAATACCATGCAAAGTAGGTATTGATCTAAAACCCTAAGTTGCCGTCAAACCCTAGATTCGAGTTCCGAGATGATATTCATATAGACGATATGGAAAATTCCTAAAAATATGAGAGAGAGAGAAGAGACCTACCTGGAGACGATATGCTAGGTCTTGAATGGAAGGAATCGGCTTCAAATAGCACCGGTCGGACTGTAGCAACTCGGAACCCAGAGGAGAATCGCCACCGGAGAGAAAGAAGAAAAGAAAAGTGAGAAAAATCTCACTTTTCACGATTTTTAAGTCAATTCTGGGCATACCGGTCGACGGTTTTGCCTATACCTATCGACTGGTATCACCCCAGGTATGCGACCGCTATGTCTCGGTCAGAAAATTTTTCTGACCGGTCGACTATACCGGTCGCAACACTGTATACAGAGTGTCGACCGGTATCTCCTAGATATGCGACCGCTATGTCTCGGCCAGAATTTTAATTCTGACCGGTCGACTATACCGGTCGCAGCATATTTCCACAGGTGTGCGACCGGTATGTTGCGACCGGTAGGCCCCAAAGAGCTTCAGAGATCAAATGGAGAGAGAGTTTCTCAACCCGCGGCGCAGGTCGGTCATTTAGATGCATATCGGCCAGAGGTACGAAGAGCTGTTCTTCTTCGCACCAGCCAGTATGCAGGAAGAGGAGACAAAGATACGTAGGTTCACCATGGGACTACGTGGGAGCATCAGAGAGCACCTTTTGGGTCTGGACAAGAAGACTTACAATGAGGCAGTGCAGGTTGCGAGGGTGATAGAGTCCAGTCAGAGGGACAGCTTCTTCGCTCGGAATAGGGGAGTGAAGAGATCTGCTGAGAGAGGCTCGGGTGGCGGTAATACTAGACCATTCCGCCCATACGGGGGCGACCGCTACAACACTGCGAGAAACAACCTGGCACCACCTGTGCCACAATTAGCCAGACCCAACCCAAATATTAAATGTTATAACGTCGCCAGTGGGACATGTTGCAAGGAACTGCACGCAACCTAAGAAGCAAGCTCCCCAAACAAGCCGGAGTTTATGCAGTCACCACCGAAGAGGCAGCCGCATCACCGATGTGGTAACCCGGTACGACTTTATCCCTTACTATTTGGTTTATTCTTTCAGTTGCATGAGCATATAGAACTAAGGGGCAATATATTCCAGGAATGGTAAATGTAGCCGGTTTACCCGCTAGAGTATTATTTGACTCTGGGGCCATGCACTCCTTTGTTTCTGTTTCCTTTGGGAAGCGAATGAAGTTACCAATAAAGCAATTGAACCCAAGCTTGATAGTTCGCTCTCCACTAGGAGTCGAAGTGGCTTTGACCAAGTATTATGGACCATGTACGGTATGTATTGAGGGCCGAGATTTAAAAGCAAGCCTAGTAATACTTGAGATGGCAGATTTTAATGTCATTTTGGGGATGGATTGGCTAGGCCATCATTCGGCTGTCCTTTTATGTGGTGAAAGGAAGCTTGTGCTTCCGACAAAGAGGGAAGGGAATACAGTTTCGCTGGGATTAAGCTATCTAGGAAGCGGAAGCTGATCCTCTCCGCCCTAAAGACTAAGAGATGCTTGGAGAAAGGGGGAGTGGGTTATCTCGTATCTGTAGTCGACCTCACAGCAGAGTCACTCAAGATGGAAGATATAGAGGTGGTTCGGGAGTTTCTAGATGTATTTCGGGAAGATCTTCCGGGCTTACCACCGACGGGGCTACAGAATTTGTGATAGATCTTATACCGGGGTTCGGCTCCGGTGTCTAAAGCACCATACAGGATGGCCCCGACCGAGTTAAAGGAGTTGAAGACCCAATTACAAGAATTGCTGGATAAGGGCTTCATACGACCTAGTATATCGCCTTGGGGAGCACCTGTGTTGTTCGTCAAGAAGAAAGATGGAAGTGTACGACTATGTATTGACTACCGTGAGCTAAACAAGTTGACGATCAAGAATCGGTATCCTTTGCCTAGGATCGATGATCTATTCGATCAACTGCAGGGTGCAAAGGTTTTCTCGAAGATTGATCTCCGATCGGGGTATCACCAATTGAAGATCAAGACCGGAGATATTCCGAAGACTGCTTTCAGGACGAGGTATGGGCATTATGAGTTCCAAGTTATGTCTTTCGGGTTGACCAATGCTCCAGCGTCGTTTATGGAACTGATGAACCGAGTGTTCCATGACATGTTGGACACTTCGGTCATCGTATTCATCGATGACATATTGATTGACTCTAAGGACATGGAGACTCATACAGCGCATTTGAGGGCAGCCCTACAACATTGGGTTGGATCCACGTTGAATGACCCGGTCTTTTTCCATGTAAACACCTGTGGGCACGACAGAAGAAACCGGGAAAAAAGATGCTCGAAGCTATGGACCTTTCAGAGATAGATCCCAACTCAAGTTGGGCCCATGAGTTTGTTCCTGAGGGATGTGAGGCTTTATGCAAAATTCAAGAAGTGCGAGTTTTGGCTGAAGGAAGTGGCTTTCTTGGGCCATGTTGTATCTGGAGACGGTATCAAGGTTGATCCAAGCAAGATAGCTGCTATAGTAGGATGGGAAGCACCAAAATCTGTTGCAGAGATTCGTAGTTTCCTTGGGTTGGCTGACTATTATAGAAGATTCGTGGAAGATTACTCTAGGATCGCGGTTCCACTCACCAGATTGACCAAGAAGGGAGAAAAATTTATATGGACAGATGAGTGTGAGAAGTGCTTCCAGACTTTGAAGTCAAGACTTGTCTCTGCACCTATCTTGACCATCCCGAACCAAGTGTACCGTTTACTCTATATACGGATGCTTCAGGATTGGGTATTGGGTGTGTTCTGATGCAAGGAGAACATGTGATCGCTTACGCATTAAGACAGTTAAACGAGCATGAGAAGAACTATCCTACGCATGACTTGGAGCTAGCAACGGTTATTCATGCAATCAAGACTTGGAGACACTATTTGTACGGTGAAAAGTTTCAGATCAAGTCAGATCACAAGAGCTTAACTTATCTCTTCACTCAGAAGGATCTAAATATGAGACAGAGGAGATGGCTGGAATTGTTAAAAGATTATGATTGCGACATCCAGTACCATCCGGGTAAAGCAAATGTGGTGGCTGACGCCTTAAGCAGAAAGTGGGCATCGAAACCTGAGGCAGGACCGAGTACAAATGCTGCATTGTGTGCTGCAGCCTCGAGTTCGATGGAAATTGATGAAGAACATATTATCGAAACCGCGGGAAGATCCAGTTGAGCAAGGCTTGCTTCATAAGTTCACTATGATGTTCGCCGCATTGAAGATCTCACCGAGTCTAATTGATGAAGTCAAGGTAGCAATCCTACAAGATCCATATCTCAAGACAGTGCAGGAAGACTTAGAGAAGGGTACGTGTAATCCCGACTTTACCTTGGAATCGGACAAAGTACTCAAGTATCGCGGACGGTTATGTATATCCGAGAGCGAAGGCTGCGATATCGGAGGCCGAGTTATGACTGAAGCTCATTACACTCCATATTCGGTACATCCAGGAAGTACCAAGATGTACCATGATCTAAGAAGACTATATTGGTGGAGGGGTATGAAAGCTGATATAGCTCGTTTTGTGTTCCAATGTCTGAATTGTCAACAAGTTAAAGCAGAAAGGTAAAGACCCGTAGGTTTACTACAGCCATTACCAGAACCTGCATGGAAGTGGGATTGTATCACCATGGATTTCGTCACTGGCCGCCTACCTTTGACACCAAGGTCAGTGGATGCAGTTTGGGTTATAGTAGATCGGCTCACCAAGACCGCTCGATTTATTACAGTCAGACCTCAGTATACCATGGAGAAGCTGGCCAAGTTATATGTTGATAATATAGTCAGACTTCATGGCGTTCCGGAGAGTATAGTATCGACGAGAGATCCCCATTTTACATCAAAGTTATGGGAGGGATTACAGAAAGCTATGGGAACAAAGTAGAAGTTCAGTACAGCTTTCCATCCTCAGACGGATGGACAGTCAGAACGAACCATTCAAATTTTGGAAGATATGCTTCGAGCTTGTGCATTAGATTTCAAAGGAGCTTGGGATGAGAAACTATCACTTATCGAGTTTGCTTACAACAATAGTTATCAGGCTACAATTCAGATGGCCCCATATGAAGCTCTCTATGGGAGAAAATGTCGTACACCTCTGTTATGGAATGAAGTGGGGGAAAGAAGAATTGTAGGACCGGAGTTTGTTGAAAAAACTTTCCGAGTGATTGATCAGATCAAAGAGAGAGTAAAGACAGCTCAGGTTCGACAGAAACACTATGCAGATAATCGATGTCGAGATCTGGAGTTTGCAGTGGGTGACAAAGTGTTCTTGAAGGTGTCACCGGTGCGAGGTCCGAAACGGTTTGGTAAGAAGGGGAAGCTATGCCCCAGGTATGTGGGACCATATGAGATATTGAATCGACGTGGTAATGTAGCATATCAATTGGCTCTACCACCATCTATGTCTAGCGTTCATAATGTGTTCCATGTATCATTACTGAAGAAGTATGTCAGAGATCCATCGCATATCTTGAAAGCTGATCCTCCAGACTTGACTGAAGACTTAATTTTCGAAGTGATTCCTGTAATGCTCTCAAGCTGAAAAGTTCAGCAACTTCGAACCAAGGATATCCATTATGTGAAGGTGCATTGGAGAAGCCAAAATGTGGAGGAAATTACTTGGGAAGAAGAGAGCGCGATGAGGAAGGAGTACCCTAACCTTTTTGACGATCAATGTACGTTCAAATTTCGAGGCCAAAATTTCTTTTAAGGGTGGGGGAGTTGTAGTACCTACATGCAAATTTCGGGACGAAATTTCTTTTAAGGGTGGTGGAGTTGTAAGACCCGCACTCTGAAAACCCGGTCTAACCTTGGTTTTGTATCGTGACAGGTCTTCCGATCATCACCGAGCCAGACGGGGCAAGCGGATAACAAACAGGTACAAAATCGGACCGAAGTCGACCAATTTTACCTGATTTTAATTATACCGGTCGATGGTACCGGTCTTGGTACCGGTTGACCGGTATGGCTTGCGCAGCTATGTGCGGGAATCTGGAAATTGGTCTCTGTGGGTCCCGCTTTCCTGATTTCGAATCCTAGAAGTTTCCTAATCCTAGTAGGGTTACTAAACCCTATTTCTAGCCTATAAATACACCCTTAACCCTCCTCAAATACTTTCCATTGTCTCTCACAAACCCTAGAGAAGAGAAATAGGTGGAAAAGGAGAAGGAGCTAGGAGGAAGAAGAAGGAGCCGCCATTACCGTTCGACGACGCTCTCATTACGCCTGTCAACGGTAAGTGTTTGAATCCATCTTCTTACCCTATGTTAGTTGTGTGGGTGGATCAATACCATGCAAAGTAGGTATTGATCTAAAACCCTAATTTGGCCAATAAATCCTAAGTTGCCGTCAAACCCTTGATTCGAGTTTCGAGATGATATTCATTGAAACGAGACTTGAATGAGTTGGGGATAATTTTAACTCAAAGCCTAGACGTAGAATGGATAGGAGAAACCCTGAAAACCCATGGAGCATGGTCGACGACAGTCGAAGAACCCATGTATGGTCTTCCGGAGACATACCGGTCGACTATACCGGTTGCACATAGTGCGACCGGTATGTGGCGACCGCTACCTCTCGGGAGGTTGTTTGTGGGGGACCAGCTGACCATACCGGTCGCCAGTCTTTCCCCACAGAGCTGCGACCGGTATGTGCCACCGATCAGCTCTGTGAGGGTAGTTTGTGATCTCTGTTGGTTTCCGATCAACGTGAAACCCTAAACAATATGTTCTAATGAAATCCTAATATTATGTAGGACTTTGTGACTTATCGTTTGGATCTTGCGACGTGGAGCAAGTGATCGAACGAGCGTCAGGTAAGGGAATCTGACCTAAACCTAATAATTAATGGACAGTAACTCGTTGTTAATCATTGAATATCTATGATGTGATGTTTGTGCATATTCATATGTCATCCTTTACTTTCAGTTATTATTATTGTTCATGCATTCATAGGATGTGATTGTTTGGCATGTGATTGTTTTCGTTGGTGTGTGGAGTGGGGCATGGGCCTGGGATCGCTCTTCACACTGGCACTTTTTGTAGTATTCTGTCTTAACATGCTTGGTACGGGTGGGGTATCAGGGGAAGATCGTGGTACGGTGGTCTCCGATATTGATGTTGTCCCGGCCATCGTTGTGTGGTACCGAGGATTCGAGTCGACGCCGGCTTGTCCACGATGCTTTAGCTCTATCTCTATCGTTGTAGGGAGTTATGTTGGGATACGGTCTACCTACGTATTGTTTCTATCCTAGTGGGTTAGTTGCGGATAGGGTATCGGGGGAGGTGAGGTATGGTGGTCTCCGGCCGGCCCGCACGCTCTAGCTCTATCTCTATGCCGTAGACGGCTGTCGGGATAGAGCATACATTGTTGACATATAGGATTGGTTAGTTGCGAGCCCGGTTTCGAGCCCCGGCCGATAGGGGGCTTAGGTCCCGGTATGGGTAGAGTATCAGGGGAGGTGCGGGTATACCTTAGCTCTATCACTATTCCATGATGGGTGCATGTGGGTTGGTGGTAGTGTGATTACTGTGCGACGCCACACACTCGTGTATAGAGGTGCGGGGGCCACCAAACCTTTCTATAGCACATTGCAAACTTAAAACCAGACCACAACAGAGCTGTGTTGTGTGCTCACCCTTTGTATATACATTGTTTTAGATGTTGATGCAGGATACACTGTGGACGATTATGTGAACGCTCCGGCGTATGGAGGTGTAGCTGCTTTGGGTGTACAAGCAGGGGAGGACGAGCATGATGCTTCATGCGAGTGCCCTTTCTGCGTGTACCTGTGATGGATTTTATTTATTTATTTCAGTTATTTTTGATTGGATTAAAGGGATGTAAAAGATTATTATTTTATGTGTTTGGATTTGAATAATGAGATATTTATTTAAATTATCAATAGATACTCAGTTCATTTTATTTAAAGTCTTCCGCTGCATATTTATATTCTGATTGTGGTTATGTGTAATTGGTTTGTATGGGTGGACACGGCCTATTCGAGATCCTGGTGTGAACCGTTGGTTCAATGACGGTTCACTCACACCGTTCTGGTTGGATCAGAATTGGGGTGTGACAGATAGGATGTGATTGTTAAGTATGTGATTGTTTTCGTTAGTATGTGGAGTGGGGCATGGGCCTGGGATCGCTCCTCACACTAGCACCTTTTGTAGTATTCTGTCTTAACATGCTTGGTACGGGTGGGGCATCAGGGGAAGGTCGTGGTACGGTGGTCTCCGATGTTGATGCTGGCCTGGCCATGGTTATGTGGCATTGTGGTCTCCGAGGTCGACGTTGGCTTGTCCACGATGCTTTAGCTCTATCTCTATGCCGTAGGGAGCTATGTTGGGATAGGGTCTACCTGCGTATTGTTTTTATCCTAGTGGGTTATTTACGGATAGGGCATCAGGGGAGGTGTGGGAATGCCTTAGCTCTATCTCTATGCCATAGATGGCTGTGCTGGGATAGAGTATACATTGATGACATATAGGATTGGTTAGTTGCGAGCCCAGTTTGTGAGCCCTGGCCAGTAGGGGCTTAGGTACTGGTATGGGTAGAGCATCAAGGGAGGTACGGGGGTATCTTAGCTCTATCTCTATTCCATGATGGGTGCATGTGGGCCAATGGGGGTGTGATCCATGAGGTACCACACACTCGTGTATAGAGGTGCAGGGGCCACCAAACCTTTCTATAGCACATTGCAAACTTAAACCAGACCACAACATAACATTGATTGTTACTCATGCATAATATTGTGAAACTGTCTGATTGTCTTAATGAGCTAAGTTGTGAGCTCACCCTTTGTATATACATTGTTTTTAGATGTTGATGTAGGTTACACAGTGGACGACTATATGAACGCTCCGACATATGGTGGTGTTGCTGCGGATGTACAGGCAGGAGAGGAAGAGCATGACGCTTCATGCGAGTGCCCTTTCTGCGTGTACCTTTGATTGGTTTTATTCATTCATTTCAGTTATTTTCAGTTGGACTAAATGGATGTAAGGATATTATATTATATGTTTGAATTTGAATAATTGGATATTTTATTAAAATTTATCAATAGATTCTTAGTTCATTCTATTTAAAGACTTCCGCTGTATTATTTATATTCTGATTGTGGTTATGTGCAATGATTTGTATGAGTGGACACGGCCTATTCGAGATCCTGGTGTGAACCGTTGGTTCAATGACGGTTCACTCACACCATTCTGGTTGGATCCGAATTGGGGTGTGACAGCCCATGATTGGCAACTTGCAAGATCAGGTTCAGCCACCTGTTATGGTAGGAAATGTAGGGAGGGGATTACGAAAAAATTCCATGAAAAGAAGGCACTGGTTGGCTTAGTACAAAATGAGCACCTAGGAAAAAAAGGCCATATGCAGATAATGAAGAACCATAAGACTGAATTACCTGGGATGCCTGTGCCCATAAAAATCACGGAGCCAAAAGGGAAGGCTGCGGCTCATTCTGGTGTTGCACAACAGGAGCATGGCAATGCTGGGGCATCAGATACTCTTTAGAGATCGACCAGGCTGGGTGTGGGTGTGGGCAACACTGATCCAACAATGGGTAACATTTGCTGTAGGTTCCTCAGATCTGTCGGAGAGTAGCTTTGCAGCTGTGGCTACAGGATTACCAGACCTGAATGCTCTTCCGGATCCTATCATTTCCAGTGGGATTACAAAGGTGGCACTGCCTCAAGCAGTTTATGAAGCCAATTGGAAAAATATAAATTGGCTATTATAGGACGAGTATTCACAAGGGGAATGTCATTGAAAGATATGGCTCACTCTGTCACACCCCAATTCCACACTGTTCAGAATGGTGTGATGAACCGCTAATAACCAACAGTTCAACCAAGATCTCGAATAGGCTGTGTCCGTTTGGTTTAAACCATACACTTCCATAATCATAATCAGAGTAAATACACAATAGTGGAAGTCTTAATATTAAATGAACTAAGAATCTAAATGTGATAATCATAAATAAAATATCCAATTATCTTGTATTGACTGAGACATAAGTAAATAAAATAAAATATCAAATTACATTTCTTCATTAATCCAAATAAAAATCTAATAAAAAACGCATGAGTTGCACTCGCATGACGAGTCATGCGTCTCAACTATATCTTCTGCGTCCATCGCCGCAACATGTCCGTATGTGGGAGTACTCATATAATCTTCCACAGTCTTAGCTGCATCATCAACTAAATATTTGAATTTGAAAAGGGTGAGCACACATCACGGCTCAGTGAGCAAACAAAACAATGCAACAAGCATATGCATGCATTCAATTCATAACTGTGGTTTGATATATAAGTTTGCAATGTGCTATAGAAAGGTTCGGAGGCCGCCTCACCTCTATACACGAGTGTGTGGGCCGTCCAATGAATATCGACATTGTCATCCCACATGCACCCACCATGGACAAGTATACACCCAATGAAAACGGCATTGCTATACTGGCTGCCCATACTAACACGTAAGCCCCTATTGGCGAGGGCTTGCAAACTGGGTTCGCAACTAACCAATCCTAATGTCAACAATGTATCCAAGGCCTCACCCCAGCATCCTTCAATACACCCATAGAGATAGAGCTAGGGTCTGGTGACCAGGACACACTACAATATCACGTCCCCCCTGATGCCCTACGATGTATTAGTTCTGCTAAGGTAATGGCGATACGACGATGTAAATGGACAAGACTTGAGTAAAGATAGAGCTAGAGTCTGGTGACCAGGACACATCTCGATATCACGTCCTCCCCCTGATGCCCTACTCGCATCAAATACACTAACCATACACAAACATTCACATGCCTATTCCTAACATCACCATCATCATCATGTTATAAACATATGAAATTAAATATGCATGAACAATAATAGCAGGAATAGAAGATGACATGTTGAATGCACATTACAATCATAAAATCATAAAATCATACATGGCATTGGACTCAATAAACGAAAACAGTTTATTATTAGCCAATTAGTTTAGGTCTTGTTCCCTCACCTTTGCTTGAGTGTAGATCCTCTTTCAAGCTTTAAGAATCACCTTTATATCACTAGGAAAAACCTAACAAGTCGATAGATTTTAATTAGAATTAATTCCAACAGTTTTAAGCTTGTTGTAAAGCTAGGGTCGCAGGATGGGTCGCAGGTATCTGAGACCCCAGGGTGTAGGGTCGGTCATAGGGTTGGTTACCTATCGACCCTATGTGCGACCACAGCCTCCCTGGACTTTTCGAGAGCATGGGGTCGATCCTATAGTCTTGTATGTCCATCCTAAGAACGTTCTATGGCTCATAGCTATGTTTTTACACACTTTGCATCGTCTATGATGATTACCCTCATGGTTTCCTTCGAAACTCATCCATGGGTAGATGATTTGGGTTTCTCCCAACCCTAACTTCTTCATAAACTATTCTTAAGGTCTTACATAGTTCATGGAGAATGTATTCATACCTTAGGGTTGCTGAGATTCAGAGATTTCTTTGAATTCCTTCTCTTTAGTTGTCTTCTCAAATTCTCCTTCTCTTCTTCTTCTCCTCCTTCTCTTCTCTTTCTCTCACTATCAATTAGGGTTTCAAAAGGAGTGAAAGAGGCTAAGGGACGTCCTATTTATAGAGGAAAACCTCTCAAAATCCGTCCCAACGAGTTTAGGAAAGGTTCCCTTTGAATTAGGAAAGTTTCCTAATTTATGGTTTCTGTCAGTCTTCCTAGGGTCGATGCTAAGGTCGCAGAATCTGTCGACCCTAGGGTCTCAAGTCATCCGACCCTAGGACCTGAAAACCATGGGTTGGATTTTGTTGAGGTGGGGGTCGACCCTACCTGTTTAGGCATGTGACCCTACCCTCCATTTTACTGTTTTTGGGTCAATTTCATACCTGGTCTTGTGATTTCCTTCGCGCACTTGGTCCATGTGGCTCGACCATGATAGGTAGACCTAGTACAAGGTAGTAAAACCGGTTAGTTCGGTACGGGTCTTACAACTCCCCCCTGCTTATTAAAAATTTCATCCTCGAAATTTGTACATACCTTCCGAGTCGAAAAGATGAGGGTATTGCTTTTGCATAGCATTCTCTTCTTCCCATGTGATCTCTTCTATATCTCAACTTCTCCAGGTGACTTTGACATAATATATGTCACGGTTACGTAGACGTTGAACTTTTGACCGGTGAATTCAGTTGGTGCTACTTCAAACGTCAAATCATCAGTTAAGTCTGGTGGATCTATTGTCAAAACATGCGTCGGATCTCTAACGTACTTCTTTAATAAGGAGATATGAAATACATCATGCACACTTGACATAGATGGTGGTAGTGCTAACTGATAAGCCACTTTTCCACGTTTGGCTAGAATCTCATATGGCCCGACATATCTCAGACTTAATTTCCCTTTCTGTCCGAACCGTTTCAAACCTCGCATAGGTGATACTTTCAGAAATACCTTATCACCTACGGAAAATTCAAGGTCTCGGCGTCGAGTATCTGCATACTATTTTTGACGATTCTGAGCCATCCTTACTCTTTCCTTGATAATGTCAACTACTCGACATGTTTCCTTAATAAATTCTGGTCCAACAATGCTACATTCTCCAACTTCATTCCAAAACAAAGGAGTTCGACACTTCCTACCATACAGTGCTTCATAGGATGACATCTGTATAGTAGCCTGATAGTTGTTGTTATAAGCGAACTCGATCAATGGTAATTTTTCATCCCATGATCCTTTAAAATCGATTACGCAGGCTCGGAGCATGTCTTCTAAAATCTGAATGGTATGCTCCGACTGTTCGTCTGTCTGAGGATGGAATGCAGTAGTAAACTTCAATGTTGTACCCATAGCCTTCTGTAATCCTTCCCAAAACTTTGAAGTAAATCGTGGATCTCTGTCGGACACAATGCTTTCGGTTACACCGTATAGTCTGACAATATTGTCCACATACAACTTAGCTAACCTCTCCAGTGTATACTGAGGTCGTATAGCTATGAATCAAGCTGTTTTAGTCAGGCGGTCTACAATCACCCAAACCGCGTCAACTACTCGGGGAGTCAATGGTAACCCGGTGACGAAGTCCATAGTGACGCAGTCCCATTTCCATGCTGGTTTCGGTAACGGTTGTAACAGTCCTGCAGGTCTTTGTCGTTCAGCCTTCATCCTCTGGCAGTTTAGGCATTGAGACATGAACTTAGCTACATCTGCTTTCATTCCTCTCCACCAATATAATTTCTTTAGATCATGATACATTTTTATACTTCTAGGATGTATCGAATAGACGGTGGTGTGGGATTCTTTCATTAGTCGGTGTCTAATGTCTAAATTTTTAGTTTCAGGTACACATATTCTTCCTTTGTACTTCAGTACCTTTTCATCATCTAAGGTGAACTCAGGAATAGTCCTACCTTTTTCAATGTCCTCTTGTACCGTAATCAGATAAGGGTCTGATTTAATGGTGACTTTCACTTCATCAATTATATCAGGTACAATCTTCAATGTTGCAAACATATTTCAAAATCAATAAATAAACCCTTGGTTGGTTGGTTCACCCGGTGCATCTATCACGAACTGCGCATTACCATCATTAATACTCTTCCTGTAGTACACATTGCTGCAGTCGTGTTAACTTCTCCTTGAGATTTTATTATTGCTTTCCTGCTCAGCGCATCAGCAACTACGTTAGCCTTTCCTGGATGATATTGGATATCACATTCATAATCCTTTAATAATTCCAGCCATCTTCTTTGTCGCATGTTCAACTCCTTCTGATTAAATAGATAAATAAGACTCTTATGATCTGATTTAATCTGAAATTTCTCTCCATACAAATAATGTCTCCATATCTTGATAGCATGTACCATAGCCGCTAATTCCAAGTCATGAGTGGGATAGTTCTTCTCATGTGTCTTCAGTTGTCTTGAGGCATATGCAATTACTTATTCTCCTTGCATAAGTACACATCATAAACCCAATCCTGACGCATCAGTTTACAAAATAAATGGCTGTCTTGGTATAGGAATAGTCAAGACCGGAGCAGATATCAATCTAGCCTTCAATGTTTGAAAACTCTGCTCACATTTATCAGTCCAAACAAACTTTTCGCCCTTCTTAGTCAAACTGGTGAGAGGTACGGCAATTCAGGAATAGTCTTCCATAAATCTTCGATAATACCCAGCTAGACCTAGGAAACTTCTAATTTCTGCAATGCTCTTCGGTGCTTCCCACTTCACAATGGCTTCAATCTTGCTAGGATCCACCTTAATCCCTTCAGCGGACACAACATGACCTAGGAAGGCGACTTCATTTAGCCAAAACTCATACTTTGTAAATTTGGCGTAAAGCTTCTCTTTCCGTAAACATTGCAGAGCTGTTCTTAGATTCATAATATGAGTTTCCTTGTCCTTGGAGTAGACCAATATATCATCAATGAATACAATGACCGATGTATCCAACATATCATGGAATACTCGATTCATAAGTTCCATAAAAGTTGCTGGTGCGTTAGTCAATCCAAAAGACATGACCAAAAATTCATAGTGTCCATATCTTGTTCTGAATGCTGTCTTGGGAATATTACCATCCTTAATCTTCAACTGATGGTATCCTGACCGCAGATTGATCTTGGAGAATACCTTGGCACCTTGCAACTGATCGAACAGATCATTGATCCGAGGCAATGGGTACCGATTCTTGATTGTCAGCTTATTCAGTTCCCGGTAGTCTATACACAGTCGAACACTACCGTCCTTCTTCTTTACGAATAATACTGACGCTCCCCATGGTGATATGCTAGGTCTGATGTAACCCTTGTCTAGTAGTTCTTGCAACTGTACTTTTGATTCCTTTAGTTTAATAGGAGCCATTCGATAAGGTACTTTAGATACTGGTGCGGCTCCGGGTATCAAATCTATAACAAACTCTGTAGTTCTGTCGGGTGGTAGTCCTGGTAGTTCTTCAGGCAATACATCTGAAAAGTCACACATGACATCAATATCCTCCATACACGACATCAATATCCTCCATTCATGGTGCTTCCTTGGTGAGATCGAGCACTGAGACTAGATACCCAACTCCTTCTTTCTCGAGGCATTTTCTAGCCTTTAATGCAGAGAGGATGAGTTTTCGTTTACGGGGAAGTTTAGTTCCCGCAAAACTGAACTCTGCTCCTTCATTGTCTTTAAATGTCAGCTTCTTTTCGGCACATAATAGGTTTGCAGAATGCCGAGCTAACCAGTCCATTCCCAAGATGACGTCAAAGTCTGCCATCTCAAGTTGAATTAAAGTTGCATCCAAAGTTTTCTCGTCAATAAGAACTGAACATGGTCCATAACCTTGTTCTAACTCCACTTCTGATCCCATTGGCGATCGTACAAGAAGTTTGTAGTCTAAAGATTTGAGGGGTAGATTTAGCTTCTTTCCAAATGACATAGATATAAAAGAATGAGTAGCTCCAGAATCAAAGAGTACTTTGGCGGGAATGCCATTAATAGGTACGATACTTGTGATTTGTTTTAATTTAGTCTACATGCTCACACAATGTAACACAAAATGAAAAATGTTCAAGTCATACCGGTGACCACATCAAGTGATGCGATAACATCCTCAGAGGTAACAGCGTAAACTCTCCCTTGTTGTAGTTGTTTTCTGGGCTTAGTACACTCTCTTGAGATATGTCCTACTTGATTGCAGTTAAAACATCTCATTCCTTCGCCATTTGACTTTGGTTGTGGTGGGGCTGCTGAAGTGGTCTTGGCTGCAACATTGAAGCCTTGGGTACGAAAGGGTTTGAATGCTTTGGTGTTCCCTCTGTTGTAAGAATTTCCATTCGGCCTTTTAATACCCCTGTTTTGAGAAAAATAACTCTCTTTCTGGCTCGACTCTATCACGCGAGCAATTTGTACAGCTTCATTGTAGACTCTCTTCTCAAGTCCCAGGACATGTTCACGGATGCTTCCCCTGAGTCCCGTGACAAACCTTCGGGTCTTTGTGTTTTCCTCTTGCATGCTGGAGGGTGCAAAGAAGAACAGCTCCTCATAACGCTGTTGATATGCATCCACAGTCATTTGCCCCTGATACAAACTCAGGAACTCTCTCTCCATAGAATCTCTAAAACTTTTAAGAAAGTACTTCTCAAAGAATGCCTCTTTGTATATACCCCACGTCAGTTGGGTGTGCTTTGTTAACAGGTAATTCCATGTGGACTTCCACTAGTGGTGTGCATCACCTTTCAGCATGAATGTTGCGCACAATACTTTCTCCTCTTCATTTACCGTCATCATCATAAAATTTCTCTCCATCTCATCAATCCAGTGTGCTAGCCACAACGGATCAGCTAGCTTACCATTATACTCTTTGGGCTTCATCTTCAGAAAATGCTCAACTAGTCTGGAATGGTCTAGTTGATGATGAACATAAGTCCCATACATAGGTGGTTGGTACTGATAACCACCTTGAGCTACTTCAGGGTTCTGAACTTGAGCCTACATGACGGGAGTTTGAGGTGCATGGGGTACCGTGTTACTCCCCCCTGGTACTGTGCTTGCCTGTCCTGCTGGCGTCGGTGTCGTCTGTACAGCTGGAAAAGCCATGCCAATGGCAGCTTGCATAGTAGCTTGTACCTGTTGTATTTGCTGTAGCTGTTGTCCCAAGTTCATCACGACTGTAGCCAGGTCTGTTGGTGGAGCTGGCAGATTGGTAGTATTTGTCTAACCATTAACTACGGATGGTGCCGTGTTCAGATTCTCCTGTGTTTCAAGACGTATATGGCTGTCTTCCCCCACAGGTGGTGGTGGTGGAATGGAGTTTCGGCTTTGCCTGGTTACTCTTCGCCCAGCCATTTTTCCGTTCTGATGATGGTAGTGCCTGTAAGTAATCATAGCACATGTGAGGCAATCAATATAATTATTCTCCAGTTAAAAATCCAACTAATCCATATCATTTTAAAAAATTTTAGATCATTCTATCAAAATTACTGTATTTTCTAGCATAGGGTCGATGGTAGGGTCGATCTTTATGCGACCCTAGGTATGCGACCCTGAGAATCACTGTCAACTTACAGAGAGCCTAGGGTCGATGGTAGGGTCGGTATATGTCCAACCCTAGGTTCGAACCCTAGTTCTCTGTCAGATCACCGAGAAGCTAGGGTCGATGAGGGGGTCGGAGGTAGGGTCACATGTTTTGGTCGAATTATGCGACCCTAGGACCCAGAATCAGGTTTTTAATCCTGATTTTGGATGCATTTCTCATTCTTTCTCCTCCTTTCCGACTCAGCTCATTCCTCTGAGTTGCTACAGTGACAACCTCGACCCGTTTGGTGATTCTATCATACATTTGAGACTCTCACTCCTTTTCTTTAGGTGTGTGCTCTACTGTTTCATGTTTTTAGGGTTTCCTAACTAGGGTTTCGCCCATTTATATTGTTTTCTTCAAATTAAAATTTCTCCAATCGTAAAAATTCGATTTTTATTGGGGGCTTTTGCTGTTGGTCACCCAATGGATGAAAGCCCTAAAAAATATTCAAGTTTCATCGGTTGGTTATCGAGAAACTTGAAAATTTCTAATTTTGACCTAATTTTTGAGATTTTTTGAATTTCTTGAAATTTCTTCAAATTCAATCTTCTTAGATTAAATTTCCAACTGTATGAGTCTTGCAGGATAGTTTAGAATCTATGTAAGTCCTCCTGCCCAAGTGTATGGGTGAAAAGTGAGGCTTTTGACCAATTATGCCATTATAATGCCGAAATTTTTGGGTTTTTCACCATTACTGAGCTATTATCTGTTTTTCTTTGTTTTGGGAGATAATATGGCTCGTACCAAAGTACCTAGGGTTCACGACCCAATTCGTTTCCGCTGTAACGAGGCCGAGGCTCAGTATGCTCGTTATGCTCGTAAGAAGGTAGAGGGAGGTCGTCGTGTGGACTTGGCTAGTCTAGCCTTGTTCGATGTGGAGACAACATTTGGTGACATGGGCTGGCTTCCCATGATTACCTACGATGCCTGTACCCGTCTGGATCTGGTGAGACAGTTCTATTGTAATCTCCAGGTGGTGGGAGATCACAATGACACTGAGAGGGGTAGGGAGCTCAGGATCACGAGCTACGTCAAAGGAGTAGAGGTTTCCTTTGACTGCCAGTAGTTAGTGGACCTCTTGGGCATATCACATGACGGCCCCTTGGTATACTATGCTCCCAGGGAGCCCCAGTTCTTCTCCTTGGAGATGCAGGCTGAGATAGACCGTCAACTTATCAGAGAGGATCGCTGGGAGATGAAAGCGATTAACCTACATCTAGAGCCTCGGGTTTACTGTAAGATCATCCAGCACAATCTGATACCCCAGAGTGGACACTACGAGAGGATCTCCTAGTTGACCCAGTATTTACTTTACTGTATCTGCACTAGGAAGCTTGTCTGCCTCCCTTATATTATTATGCAGACGATGATCTGCGCTACGCTGCCTGGTCAGATAGGCAACCTACCCTATGGACGTCTGATCACCACCCTGCTTATCCGCTTAGGTGTTGATTTAGTAGATGAGAGGATTCAGGAGAAGACCTTCTCATCGGTTCTGGACTGGGAGGCTGTCTGTAGGATGGGCATGCGAGATGCTCAGGTCAGTGATGAGGAGAGGAATGCTCTGGTGCGTCCTCGTACTCAGGTGGAGGTGGCAGACGCTGAGGCAGCAGCAGTAGCCACTGGAGCAGGGGTTCATGGGGGTGATGCTGAGGATGAGGATCGTATGTACATGGATGTGGACTCCATACCTCCGCCATCACCTCTGCATTCTACTGGAGCTGGTCCATCACAGACTCCTTCACGTACGGTTGGTCCTTCAAGCCCACCATCTGATGATATGATGGGATTACTTCGTGAGATTAGGGAGGCTCAGCGTGCGACGGATTCGAGAGTGGGAGAGCTTCTAGATGCTCAGCGTGCGTCGGATCAGCGGATGACTACGTTGACGGCTAGTCTCCAGACGACCCAGACTCAGGTAGCCTGGCTGACTAGAGTCTATGCTGAGGACTATGACAGAGATCGCAAGGCACCGCCTCCCCCATCACCTCCAGCTTCATGATGTATTTTTCTTTTCTTTTGTATTACAGAGTAACTGTCCGGGTTGTGGACTGTACTCTGCTTTGGATATGTATATAAACTAGCTTTTAGTTGGATGTATATAAAACTTGTTTCTCCCTTTATATGTGCATTATTCTCTTTCTTAATTTTGTCTCAAACAACACGGTGCTTACAATGTGTTTCTATTACAGCTTTTAAATTTTTCCTAACTCAGTTCACTCACTTTGTGGAATCATACTGGTTCAACAGACAGGGCCTGAGAGCTCTGATACCAAGTTGTCACACCCCAATTCTACACTGTTCAGAATGGTGTGATGAACCGCTAATAACCAACGGTTCAACCAGGATCTCAAATAGGCTGTGTCTGTTTGGTTTAAACCATACACTTCCACAATCATAATCAGAGTAAATACACAATAGCGAAAGTCTTAATATTGAATGAACTGAGAATCTAAATGTGATAATCATAAATAAAATATCCAATTATCTTGTATTAATTGAGACATAAGTAAATAAAATAAAATATCAAATTACATTTCCTCAATAATCCAAATAAAAATTTAATCGAAAACACATGAGTTGCACTCGCATGACGAGTCATGCATCTCCACTATATCTTCTGCGTCCATCGCCGCAATATGTCCGTATGC
Organism: Protea cynaroides; assembly: GCA_028583415.1. Classification (NCBI taxonomy): domain Eukaryota; kingdom Viridiplantae; phylum Streptophyta; class Magnoliopsida; order Proteales; family Proteaceae; genus Protea; species Protea cynaroides. The sequence continues at coordinate 44,770,984 of CM053273.1, read as the reverse complement.
GGGAGAACTCATATAATCTTCCACAGTCTTCCCATCATCAACTAAATATTCAAATTCGAAAAGGGTGAGCACACATCACGGCTCAGTGAGCAAACAAAACAATGCAACAAGCATATGCATGCATTCAATTCATAACTGTGGTCTGGTATATAAGTTTGCAATGTGCTATAGAAAGGTTCGGAGGCTGCCTCACCTCTATACACGAGTATGTGGAGCCGCCCAATGAATACCGGCATAGCCGTCCCACATGCACCCACCATGGACAAGTATACACCCAATGAAAACGGCATTGCTGTACCGGCTGCCCATACCAACACGTAAGCCCCTATTGGCGAGGGCTTGCAAACTGGGTTCGCAACTAACCAATCCTAATGTCAACAATGTATCTGTAAGCACCCCATTTTTGCCACCCTTTGCGTAAGTGAACCAATCTGACAGATTTTTGGCCTTTAACCCAAAGATTTGTGATTCTCCACTGAACCCCACAGCAGGGTCATGGGCTATTATCTACTTGGATGAATATGATTATCTTCGAAATGAGACCAGAATCATCAAATTTTGACTTCAAATAAGGAAGATATCGCAGTTTGAAAGTCCAGGGGCACTTATGTAATTATTGTATCATGCATGCATTATCATTCAAACTTCAAGGCATCATATCTGGGTCATCTGATATCGGAATCAGATCATTCAAAGGCCAATATTCCTTATTTTTAATCCTCTTCAAAGTGGACGTGAAAAATCCCGGGTAGAAGTCTCCGAAGGGTCCCATGCAAGCTTTCATGCAAAATTATCGTTAGTACTTCAAAGCTTCATATCTTTTCCGTTCTACGTCGGATTCAGATGATTCCAAGGCCATTATTCTTCATTCATGATGTTCTACAAAGTGGACGTGAAAAATCTTGGGTAGAAGTCACCAGTGGGCCCATGCAAAATTACACATGAAAATGGTCATTTAACCTTTAGAAATTCATATTTTGGTCATCCCATATCCAAATCAGGTGATTTTAGTTTCATTATGTTTCATTTTTAGTACTCTACAAAGTGGACGTAAAGAATTTCTGGTAGAAATCTCTGAAGGATCCCATGCAGAATGGTCAACCAAATTATCGATAATCGGCCTGCTTAAACTTCAAAAATTCATAAGTTGGCTATTTTATTTCCAAATGAAGTGATTCAAGTCCCAATATTTCTCATTTTTAATGTCCTACAAAGTGAATGTAGAAAATTTGGAATAAAGGCTATTGAAAAATTCCATGCGAAATGGCAACGGAAATAGCCCATGAAATGACAGAGAGAAACCCAGTCGATCCAGTCAACTCAGCTCAACCCAAGCCAGTCTTGGCCCAACCCAATCAATCCAGTCAACTCAGCTCAGACCAATCCGGACCAAGTCATATCAGCCCCTATGCATGTATTTCTTTTATATAATATATATATATATATAACGGTTAGATTACCATCAATAGTGATTTATACCATTGAATTTGTCATCATGAATATTTGGATGTTCATTGCCATGTTTGGATGCTCATTGTCATGTTTGGATGCTCATTGCCATTGCCATATTAGGAATTGCCATGCTTAGATAGCATACTAGATCATGCCATATAGGCTCTTTCCTTATTTGCGGTGCATGCCATATTAGGGAGATTTTCACAATCTAGCTATATGTGTATTTCTTGCCATAAATGTGTTATATGCCATATTTAGATTTTGATAATTATTTAATTTATGCAACACCTTAGTCAAACTGGCATATCTGTACACCTGGCAAATATATTAGGTGTGGGGACGTGCATTTAGGCACCCACATTCTTGGGAAGGGCATAATGGGAATAATAAAAACCTTAATAAAGAAAGAAAAATGCTTTGCCAAACCTTTCAAAATTAGAATTCAGGATGAAAAGGATAATAATTTAGGATGATTTTGCCCCTCGGTAAACCCTAAACCTAGAACAGGTTCTAAACCCTAAACTTAGAATAGGTTCTCAATCCCAAACCTAGAATAGGTTATAAATCCTAAACCTAGAACAGGTTCCCACTTTCTAACCTAGAATAGGTTATTCGACCCGAACTACGCGAATTTTGATTCCTAGGTCAAACCCTAGGATACGTAGGCTATTTGGGAGAATTCCAAATTCGGATCCACACCTTAGTCCACTCGGACTATCCACATATCCACTAGGATATTTACCCATATTTTGACCCAAATAGGGTTATCAATTTTGAACTACGTGGATTCTGATTCCTAGGTCAAACCCTAGGATACGTAGGCTATTTGGGAGAATCCCAAATTTGGATCCACACCTTAGTCCACTCGGACTATCCACAGATCCACTAGGATATTTACCCATATTTTGACCCAAATAGGGTTATCAAGTTCGAACTACGCGGATTCTGATTCCTAGGTCAAACCCTAGGATACGTAGGCTATTTGGAAGAATCCCAAATTCGGATCCACACCTTAGTCCACTCGGACTATCCATAGATCCACTAGGATATCCACCTATTTTTATCCAACCCGAACTACATGGATTCTGATTTCTAGGACAAACCCTAGGATACGTAAGCCATTTGGGAGAAACCCAAATTCAGATCCAAACCTTAGTGCACTTGGACTATCCATAGATCCATTAGGATATTTATCCACATTTCAACCCAAATTGGGTTATCCACATTCCAACTCAGAAAGGGTTATCCATTCCTGGATCCACTAGGACTATCTATCAGTCTACATGGACTATCCAGATCCTAACCCATAGGGTTTCTTTGTCACACCCTAATTCTGCACTATTCAGAATGGTGTGATGAACCGCTAGCAAACCAATGGTTCAACCAGGATCTCGGACAAACGATATCCGTTTTATCTAAACCTCATACGTCCACATTAATAATCAGAGTAAATACACAATAGCGGAAGTCTTATAGTAAAATGAACTGAGAAATCTAACTGTGATAATCATATTTAAATAATAAATTATTCTGTATCAACTAAGACATAAATAAAAATCAATTACATGTCTTTACTAAATCCAAGTAATGAAAATAAAATCTAATCGAATACGCATGAGTTGCACTCGCAAGAGGAGTCATGCGTATCCACTTCGTCTTCAACTTCTATCATCGCCATGTGCCCGTACACTGGAGCATTGACATAATCTTCGACGGTAGTACCTGCATCATCAACTAAAAATATTCGACGTCGAGGGGTGAGCACACATCATGGCTCAGTGAGCAAACAAAACAATGCAACAATACATATGCATGTATTCAATTAATATCTTTGTCTGGTTTTAAGTTTGCAATGCGCAATAGAAAGGTTCGGTGGTCAAAGGTTAACGTTTATTGACCCCTCCTCTATACACAGGGTGTGGAAGTCCACCCAAAGATTAACGTTTATTGTCGTCCCCATCCACCCTACCATAAACATTGTACAACAAAGGTTAACGTTTATTGCTGTACAGTGCCATACCAACACGTAAGCCCCTCGCGGCGAGGGCTTGCAAACCGGGCTCGCAATTAACCAATCCTAATGCCAAACAAGTGTATCCAAGGCCTCACCCCCAAAGATCCCTCAGAATGTCCATAGAGATAGAGCTAAGGCTCCCCGGTAGAGTCAGAGACTACAAGGACCGAGACCACCTCCCCTGATACTCTACGACGTAATAGTTCTGCTAAAGTAATGGCGATACGACGATGCTAATGCACAAGACTTGAGTTAGAGATAGAGCTAGAGTGCTGAGGCCCAGCCTATGACACCCCCCCTGATACTCGCTCGCATCAAGTACATCAACCACACACATACTTTCACATGCTTATTCTTATCATCATCATCATCATCATCATGTTATAAACAATAAAGTAAATATGCATGAACAAATAATAGAAATATTGGATGACATGTTGTATGCACATTACAAACATATTCGCATAGAATCAAGCATAGCATCGGACTCAAGAAATAAAAATAGTTTGTTATTAATCAATTAGTTTGTAGGTCTTGTTTCCTCACCTTAACTTGATCGTAAGTCCTCGTTCAAGCTTTAAGAATAACCTTTATATTGATATTATATTGCTAGAGGACCTAACAAAGTAGATAGAATTTAATTAGAATTAATTCTGATTTTAAAAACCATCTTTGTTAGCGGGGGTCGATGCTAGGGTCTGAGTTATGATCGACCCTGGGTGCGACCACCCCTATTCTGGGCTTCCCGAACACTGGGGGGCGATGCTCAGGGTCTGGTAGGGTCGATTGGCCATCGACCCCCCATGTGACCCCCTGTGGGTTTTGTCAATTTCTCTTCCTTCAGTCCATTCTTCGTGTTTGGGGTCCTATGGCTTGCTCCTATAGTCCATTCCACACTTGTTCTATGGCCTAGAACCGTGATTCATTCACCTATATGGCTTTCATGACTTTCCCCATGGTTTTCCATGAAAACCTAACCATGGGTGGGTGATTTGAGTTTCTTCGAGATCACACCCTCTTCATTATCTACACTAAGGTCTTTAGAAATTCATGAAAGTAGTATCCATACCTGAGAAGAATACTTCTCTGCAACTCTTCTCCTTTTTCCTTTTTCTCTTCTTTCCTTCTCTTCTTCTTCTCTTCCTTCTCTTCTCTTTCTCTCAATTCAATTAGGATTCTAAAAGGAGTGAAAGAGGCTTAGGGACGTCCTATTTATAGAGTAGAAACTCCTAAAATAAGTCCATTGAGATTAGGAAGGAATCCCATTGAAATTAGGAAAGTTTCCTAATTTTCGGTTCATGCTGTTTTTACCGAGTACCGAGGGTTGATAGGGGGGTTGGAGATCCCGTCGACCCCTGGTCCTTAAAATATCCGACCCCCCATGTAAAACTGGGGGTCTGACTTCTACACTGGGGGGGGGGTCCGACCCTCCCTTACTGGTATGCGACCCTCCCCTTATTTTAAGTATTTTTGGGTCACTTTAATACCTGAGATCGTGTTCTCCTTCACGCACTTGGTCCATTTGGCTCAACCATGATGGGTAGACCTGGTTCAAGGTGGTAAGACCGGGTTAGTTTGATACGGGTATTACATTCTCAACCTTTCAAGCATAAACTTCAATTTGAACAAAGAATTTAATCATGCACAAGCATAAATCACAATCATAAACTTTAATCACACCTGAACTACGATGGTGAACCTGATTTTCAGAATAATTTCGTGATACGTAGGCAATCTGATGGATACAGATTCGGTTCAATGATATCAAACCACTTGGTTTGGTTCGGTTTAACAAATAGAGTCTAGCATAGAAAAAGAATAGGAGACCGATTTTGATCGGGCGGTTTGGGTGCCTAACCCCTTCCCATAACCGTAACCTAATGCTTACCCAATCTCTGATGGACTAGAAATCCAATCTAAGGGTCATGAGTCAATCGAATTTTTACCTTGGGGTGAGATTTCACATTTTCCAAGGTCCTAGACCTTAATCTAGGTGGCGACTTCTAAGATTTCCATCTTTGTCCTTACAGTGGCGACTCCACTGGGGACATAAACGTCAAACTCCTAAATGAAAACTTTCTTTATGTGAATTGGATGCTAACTTTTAGGATACTATATTTATGCTTGTATAATATTGCTTTGGGGGGAATGGATTCAGTCACACATTCGTGCGAGTAGCCGAACCGGGTCCCATGTATATGGGGCAACCCGCTAGGCAAAACACATAACCTTGGCCTATACTTTGTGAGACCACGACCGGTGAGCAGCCTCTAACGAGCGTTTCTTGGGTCCGCCTGAGAATGCGTTATGCTACTCCACGTCGCTTAGATCCTTGCAACATAGTATATAAAGGGATTGGGGGCCCATTATTCATCGTGCATTCGGTGATAGGTTACCCCATCCTTGTCAAGGTGACCTTTTCTGTCCTAACCCAGATTGTAGCCCAATGATTGTTATTTTTGATTCATCCCTGAACCGACCCAGTAAAATTGGCTTAACCATGACATCCATGTTCGAGACGTCGAAATTCTGCCCGTTTTTGTCCTCGATTGGTCAACATGTTAGAATCTACACGATGAGCATCTTGCTCTCACCCATTGGGAGTATGAGGTATGTATACACCTGTTCTACGTCATAGTAGACGGTCACTATACACCCTCCATTAAGTAAGCTTGATGTGTCGAATCTCTCATTGTTAACACATTGATTTCAAAAAATGAACAGAAAATCTCTGTCAAGACATAGATACCATGGTCAAGAAGAAATTTACTAGTTTGTTCATCTATGAACTGCTTTTGCTAACCATCCCTAATAAGGACGATGGATTAATATATCCATTTCAATTTCATCGAATTCGGTAATCCAATTGGCCAGATCTTGGTACCACTGATTATCCATTTTTGGAATCATGAGGTCCCAAGACTGAACACATGGTTTAATCAAATTCAATTAAATTGACTCAGATAATGTTTATCCAATCACCCTTATGAGGGAGCTAGCTTTGTTGGTTAAGTCATCTTTGATTGTGCATGTGACTTCGTCCATTCCTCTAGATGTCTAGAACCTTGATAATATTCCTCCATTGGATTTCAATGCCTTTGAAAAGAGAATCAAATTGCAATCATGAGAGGCCCCTATAATTAGGGAATTGTCTTGATCTCCCACCTTGAGATCCATCCATTGTTATATTTCTAAATGAATCAATGAAAATTAGTGAATCTAGATCTTGATTGAACATCAAATCTTGTAAGAAAGTAGGTAACCAGATTTGGGAACACAATCAGTAACTCAGCCAATCTGATCCAATAGAGCATTCAGTTTAGGCAGTGACAAGCACCTATACCTGAAAAAGTCTACAATATTCTTGTACAGTTAGTCCCTAGGCCTACTCAAATATCATATTCAGTTTATCTCATAATCAAGGAAAGATTCAGCCCCTAGGCAAATCCAATCATAGTTCCCAATTCATCTCTGAATTAAGGAAAGATTTAGCCCCTAGGCAAATCCAATCATAGTTCTCGATTCATCTCTGAATCAAGAAAAGATTCAGTCCCTAGGCAAATCCAATCATAGTTCCCAATGTACCTTGGAATTAAGGAAAGATTCAGTCCCTAGGCAAATCCAATCATAGTTCTCAATGTACCTCAGAATTAAGGAAAGATTTAGCCCCCAGGCAAATCCAATCATAGTTCTCGATTCACCTTTGAATTAAGGAAAGATTCAGCCCCTAGGCAAATCCAATCACTGTTCTCAATTCATCTCAGAATTAAGGAAAGATTTAGCCCCTAGGCAAATCCAATCACTGTTCTCCATTCACCTCTGAAATAAGGAAAGATTCAGCCCCTTGGAAAATTCAATCACCGTTCTTAATTCACCTCTGAATTAAGGAAAGATTCAGCCCCTAGGCAGATTCAATCACATCCAGTTCATCTCAGAATAAAAAAAAAATATATATATATATATTCAGCCCCTAGGCAGGTCCAATCATCATTTTGGTCATCCAGAATTAAGGAAAGATTCAACCGCTATGCAGATTCAACCACATCCAGTTCATCTCAAAATAAAAAAATATTCAGCCCTCGATTCAACCACCATTTTTGATTCATCTCAAAATTAAAGAAAGGTTTAACCCCTAGGCAGGTTCAATCATCACCTCCCAGATCATGTTAGAGTCGATGAGACATTCGGCCCCTAGGCTTTTTCACCCTTCACCTCCTGTTTAGGTTCCGGTTCATGTCGAAACTAGGAAAAGTTCCATTCATCTGAATTTAAATAGCCACTCGGCTTATCCAACCATCAACTTTGGTTAGGGTTCTGATTCATGTTGGAACTAGGAAAAGTTCTATTCATCCGAATTTAATTAGCCACTAGGTTTATCCAACCATGAACTTTGGTTAGGGTTCTGATTCATGTCAAAACTAGAAAAAGTTCCATTCATCTGAATTCAATGAGCCACTAGGCTTATCCAACCATCAACTTTGGTTAGGGTTCAGATTCATGTTGGAACTAGGAAAAGTTCCATTCATCTGAATTCATTTAACCACTAGGCTTATCCGACCATCAACTTTGGTTAGGATTTTGATTCATGTTGGAACTAAGAAGAGTTCCATTAGCTAACCATCAACTTTAGTTAGGGTTCTAATTCATGTCGGAACTTTGAAGAGTTCCATTCATCTGAATTCAATTAGCCACTAGGCTTATCCAACCATCAACTTTGGTCCAGGTTCTAATTCATGTTGAAATTAAGAAGAGTCCCATTCATCTGAATTCATTTAGCCACTAGGCTTATCCAATCATCAACTGTGGTTTAAGTTCTGATTTTAATTAGCCCCTAGGCTTGTCCAACCGTAAACTCCAGTTTAGGTTCCGATTCATGTTGGAAGTAAGAAAGGTTCCATTCATATAAACTCAATGTGAGCATGAGTTAGCCTCTAGGCTTGTTCAACCATTACCTCTGGTCCATATTCCATTTCATGAAGGAATCAAAGATAATTTTAGTCATTTCAACTTAATCAATCCATCATCTCTAGCAATTCGAGTCCAATCCATGATTGTCATCCTTGGCCTCTATCAATCGGAGCCCAACTCAAGCAATCCTTGCCTCTAGCAATTAGAGCCCAGTCCATGACTGTCAATCTTGATCTTTATCAATCAGAGATCAATTCAAAGTCAATCTTGATCTCTATCAATTAGAGACCAATTCAAAGTCAATCTTGATCTCTATCAATCAGAGACCAATTCAAAGTCAATCTCGATCTCTATCAATCAGAGACCAATTCAAAGTCAATCTTGATCTCTATCAATCAGAGACCAATTCAAAGTCAATCTTGATCTCTATCAATCAGAGACCAATTCAAAGTCAATCTTGATCTCTATCAATCGGAGACCGATTCAAAATCAATCTCTCGCTCTATCAATTAGAGCCCGATCCATGTCTATCATAGCCTAGTGCTACAAGTTAGGATAGCTCATCAGGAGTGGTGAATGAAAAACATTCCTCATTGCTTGTCAGTAAAGATCAATTCCAGATTCTGGAGTCATCAAGAAATCATGAACCTTCAGCTATGATAGTGTTGTCCCATCTCGGGCATTTCTGCCCCATTGGCCAAGGAAATGCTAGAATCCAAAGAGTTGCCCTCATATTTCTCATTGTTCAAAGAGAGGGAATGGAATTTTCCCGAGCAGTAGGATTGATTAAAGAAGAGATCCAATATGCCCTAGGCTAGGATAGGAACCAGAATCACGGCTAGGGAATGGTCCAATGAGGAAAGCCCTTGAGCCCTGAACTGGGGCATGAACCGGATGGACCTTGGGTCCAAATTGAGTGCGGTCCAATGAGGAAATCCAATAACCCCTGAACTGGGACAAGAACCGGATTGACCTTGGGCCTAAATTAGGTATGGTTCAATGAGAAAAGCCCTTGATCTAAGCTGGTCATGAACCAGATTGACCTTGGACCCAAATTGAGTGTGGTCCAATGAGAAAAGCCATTATGCCCTAAACTGGGGCATGAACCAAATTGACCTTGGACCCAAACTGAGAGTGATCTAATGAAGAAATCCATTGAACCCCCCAAGCCAAGCCATAAACTAGTCTAATATTAGACTTAAAATGGTGTAGTGCAATGGCGATACCCCTTGCTCCCCAAGCTGGGTCACAAGCTAAAATGATTTGAACTCAACTAGAAGCAGTCCATTGATGAATCCATTGAACCCCAAACTAGGGCATGAACCAGAATAACCTTGAGCTTAAAAAGCAATAGTCCGGTTATGAATGGATCCCAAACTAAAAAAAAAAGAAGGGTAAGAATTGTATGGAACCCTAAAAGGTAGGTATCTTGCACCTATTGATAGAGGGGCATGATGAGTCCTGCTGTTAGAGGTCTGAAGGAAGATTTATTCCCACAACAACTGAAGGTGGTCGTCGAAGGCATTATGCCCAACTGGAGCCGCTTGGACGAACTAGTTGTTTCAACTTTCTATCATCAGTATTCGATAGGTCATCCATGTTTGGGTCCAATATTGATATGCTTATTGACAAGTCCAGTCCAATCTGTCCTGTAAGTAAAAGAAAATCACCCCGTTCGGGATTTCAAACTCTGTGCTTTGTCTTTTCTATACATTTCCTCCCAGTTTCATACATCCTCCTATTCTACGTGCATAGTCAATTCTGACTCTGAAGATGATTGAAATGATGAGCCATCCCTTGAACTTCTACGCCACCTGGCCTCTTGAGAAAGAAAGGTCCAACCCGTCTGGAAATGTTTTAAATGATCAATCGAGAGACACAAGAGTAGTCTCAAGAAACATGTATTGGAGAAGCTGCCATTTGTTCTATCTGTGAAAAGATTCCAATGAAAGCATTACATAGTAACAGATCATATCAACAAGTCAGCCAATCAGTACAAATGAGTGGAGGACAGATGTGCCACCAAAAAGATGGAAATACCAAAGTTCTTACAAAGTACATCATCTGCAAGCAAGAGATACATGATGAATGATCAATCTCAAAATCAAAGAATGAGGTCATTGGAATACCCAAAAAAAAAAACAAAAGAAAATTCGAGCCTATGTTTTACCTCCATCAATAATGGGAGGCAGTCACATCAGAAAAAAGGTGATGATTAACTTCTAGAGATACGGATTCACCATTTCAGATAAAATCAGATATTAGATGAGCAGTCACAAATGTTCATAAAGTTTACAAAAGATCAGAGTACTAACAGGGGCAAAGATGTTCTATCTGATTGAAAATGTTTGGAAGAAGAAGATTCAAATCCAATATTTAAAGTCATGATTCAATTTTGCGATCAAGCGAAGCACTGCATTATGTGGCCTTCACATCCAAAAAAAAAGAAAAAGAAAAAAGAAAAGAAAATAGTAAGATGTTGAATGGCATTAGAGTTTGACAGTAAGCCAACTGTCCCTCTCACTTCAAGAGGATGGTAGTTCCAATCAAATCCTGATAGCAAGTTCGATCGTTCGTCGAGATTCACAGCATATTGGACCGGACATTTGATTTTGGCCAATTACATCCCGCCTTTACAGGAGACGATCTCATCACTTCATCATCATCAGAGAAAGATCTCTCATCGGCATTAGACTCTCTCTCCCGTTTATCAATCTGACGGCCTTCCAAGGAGTCTCTATCTCAAGCCCTTCTTTTGATTCTCAGTTTTTATGGCATTGTATCTCGTGATCATGTCATCATTTTATATACAAATTCAGGAATCTGGCTGGAACTCTCATCTGTCGTTCATTACATCCGACTGCTTCCCAAGGCCTTCATTTCTTAAGCCAATAAAATTGGATCTTCTCGAAGATAAATCCATTCTACATAAAGAACCAAATACTCTCCCAATGGTCCTCCCAGACCTTCAACATTAATACTTGTCAACAAACTTAAAGGTTTTAGGCCCAAATATGATCGTGACTGATTTGGCATCTCGATGTAGTTTGTTGAGACACGTGTTCCATCTAAACATCTCTAAGAAAGGAAAACATAATTCGGCACTATTTTTAATTTTGGTGTGGGACTTCATTTCCCTAAGATCGCTTTTAGTGATGATTCAAATAGTTGCCCGCCTATTAATGCATGTAGGTGACAATTTAAATAGTGGGGCAAGGCTACCCATTTGTCATGAAAGTCATGCCGTTCGGACTTCCTCTAAGGGTTTCAAACCATTGGATAGGACATAATTTTGGCAATATCCTCACCATATCAGGACTCTTTATTCAACCCAAGATGGGGTTTGCAAAAAGAAAAAAATGAAAAAAATAAAGGAAAGAAAAGGAACCTCAGCAAGGAAAAGCAATCCAAGAAACCTCAATGGGCAACCCATAATACCTCAGTGGCGATAGGCGACCTGATTCAACCCTAAAGCATTACCCTCATTGGCCTTTATAGAAAAATTCAGTGGTTCATATAGACAAGTGTCATTCCCCAGTCTACCCTCCATAAGGGAAAGAACCTCTCTTGCTCTCCAGTAAATCATACTCAGAAGAGTTGAACAAACCATCATCTGTTTGCCTTTTGGGCTCCATAGCACCGCCTTTCAATAGAATTCTATCTTCAAATCCTTTTATCACGTTAGGGAGAGAGCGAATTCTCATGGCCTGGTTACGGATGTAGCCAAATTCATCAAATCATCAGTTCCCTCATTTTTCAAGATTCAAGAAGGGTTTATCTAAGAAATCACTTTCTGCAATCAATCTATCAATCTTCCCTTGACCTTCGAAGCATGGTCAAATTTTGGATGCAATCCAGATTCAACCTAGTTCTAACTCTGTTAGATTGCCTGTTTCCTTCTATCATGCCCTAGCACACTACAATAGTGGTCTGTCACAACATGTAGACACTGGGGCATAGATATACCCTATGTAGAGGAATTGAACTTGATAATGAGCTTTACATCTAGGATCCATTGTCTAGTCTGAAGTCACTGACTTTCCTAGTCAATAGAAGTAGGTCCATCCAAGTTAGTTTTTGCCAATTTCTCAGTTCTCCCAATTCTGTTGATGAAGAAAATCCAATGAGGTCGCTCACCTGTTAGGATTTGGTCAACAAATTCTCTGAAGAAACACTTCGAATCCTTTGCTCCTCGTGCCTACTTTGGGGCCATGGTTCATTCATCATTCAAAATTGGCACAACAATGTTGCAAAGCCCTGAGCTTTTCATGAGCCTAGATCAAGGGCCAAACCCATGTCACATTTCATCGCCGCTTGGCTGTTCTACCAATTTGGTCTACCATAGTGCACAGTCAAAGAACTTAGTTGACCAGATGCCTCTCGACAGTTTAACACCAAGGTCAATCAATAAAATCACTTTGGTTATAGATTGTCAAGCTCCCCTCATTCTTGTCCAAAATCCTTGCTAGAGTTTCTTTCAATCCCAAATCCAACAACACCAATGTTGGCTGAAGAAAATCATCACTTTCAAATTACATGGAACCCTTCCCAGGGAGCAACCAAGTCATCACTATCGTGCTAAAATTGAGTCAAACTTGTAGTACCAAGTCATAAATGACAAATTTCAAATTTAGGTATCATGCCAGCAAAGTCCATGACACCATTTCCATTGATACCATGTTTATGCCTTCACCAACAAAGCAGGGGCAAAAAACCTTAGAAAACTGCCAAGGAATTTACCATCATTTTAAATATGTCCTGCACTCTATAGGTTCAAAGTCAAGAGACTTCCAAGATGGGTCAGATTTTAACCCTAAAGGTTCAAAGTCAACAAGGACTTCCTGTGTGGGTCACTTTCGAGCATCCTAAAGGTTCACAGCAACAAAGCTACTTAAGAGGATATTCTAGTTTCCACTCCCGAAGGTTCATAGCCATAGAGCTTCCAAGAAAGATATTCCAATTTTCAATCCCGAAGATCCAAAGCTGGTAGGAACTTCAAAGATGAGTAATTCAGTATCATCCTATAAGTGATCTTCTGAGTTCTTGCTCATTTCAGAATCAAATGTGGAGCCCTAGCTCATCCAAAGTTTAAATCAATCTTAGTCTTTAAATGAATCGAATGTAGAGCCCTAGCTCATCCAAAGTTCAAATCAATCTCAGTCTATAAGTGAATCAAATGCAGAGTCTTAGCTCATCCAAAGTTCAAATCAATCTCAGTCTATAAATGAATCAAATGTAGAGCCCTAGCTCATCCAAAGTTCAAATCAATCTCAATCTATAAACGAATCGAATGTAGAGCCCTAGCTCATCCTAAGTTCAAATCAATCTCAGTCTAGAAATGAATCGAATGTAGAGCCCTAGCTCATCCAAAGTTTAAATCAATCTCAGTCTAAGTAAATCATATGCAGAGCCCTAGCTCATCCAAAGTTCAAATCAATCTCAGTCTATAAGTGAATCAAATGTAGAGCCCTAGCTCATCCAAAGATCAAATCAATCTCAGTCTAAGTGAATCAAATGTAGAGCCCTAGCTCATCCAAAGACCAAATCAATCTCAGATTATTAGTGAATCAAATGCAGAGCCCTAGCTCATCCAAAGATCAAATCAATCTCAGATTATTAGTGAATCAAATGTAGAGCCCTAGCTCATTCATAGATCAAGTCAATCTCAGCCTATAAGTGAATGCAGAGCCCTAGCTCATCCAAAGATCAAATCAATCTTAGATTATTAGTGAATCAAATGTAGAGCCCTAGCTCATTCAAAGATCAAGTCAATCTTATCCTATAAGTGAATGCAGAGCCCCAGCTCATTCAAAGATCAAGTCAATCTCAGCCTATAAGTGAATCAAATGCAGAACCCTAGCTTATTCAAAAAAATAATCTCAGAATCCCAATAAAAAAAGCCTTAGTTCAATCAAAGAAAACACATCAAGTCTTACATCCAGACAAATCAAAGCCGAGCCCAAGCTCATGCAATCAGCCTTGTATTCACAGCCTAGCTTCATACAAGAAGAGGTTTATCAGCCTACAAATGGATCAAGCTGGGTCTAAGCCCGCACATACCTTGCATTGAGTTCCACCTCAGCAAGAAGAGGTTCCCAGCCTATAAATGAACCTTGTATTCACAGCCTAGCTTCATACAAGAAGAGGTTTATCAGCCTACAAATGGATCAAGCTGGGTTCAAGCCCCCGTATACCTTGCATCATGAGTTACACCTCAGCAAGAAGAGGTTCCCAGCCTACAAATGAGCCTTGTATTCACAACCTAGATTCATACAAGAAGAGGTTTGTCAGCCTACAAATGGATTAAGCCGGGTCCAAGCCCGCACATACCTTGCATCATGAGTTCCACCTCAGCAAGAAGAGGTTCCCAGCCTACAAATGAGCCTTGTATTCACAACCTAGCTTCATACAAGAAGAGGTTTATCAGCCTACAAATGGATCAAGCCAGGTTCAAACCCGTGTGTACCTTGCATCATGAGTTACACCTCAGTAAGAAGAGGTTCCCAGCCTACAAATGAGCCTTGTATTCACAGCCTAGCTTCATACAAGAAGAACAATCATCAATTTTCCAAGAAGAAGAAATCTTCTTGCCAGTTGAACTACATTCTGGGCTTGATTTCTAGGATACCCTTAGAATACGTAGGCAGTTTAGGACAAATTACCCTAAGTGCAGTCCAATAAGAAATCTCACTCATATCCCAAAAATGTGGTTCTTTTATCTTCAGCCTTCAATTGGTAATAATTTCGGCTAAAGAGGGGCATCTGTAAGCACCCCCCACCCTCTGTGTAAGTGAACCAATATGGTAGATTTTTGGCCTTTAACCCAAAGATTTGTGATTCTCCACTGAACCCCACAGCAGGGTCATGGGCTATTATCTACTTGGATGAATAGGTTGTGAAATTATCTTTGAAATGAGATCGGAATCATCAAATTCTGACTTCAAACAAGGAAGATATCACAGTTTGAAAGTGCAGGGGTATTTACGTAATTATCGTCTCATGCATGCATTATCATTCAAACTTCAAGACATCATATCTGGGTCATCTGATATCGGAATCAGATCATTCAAAGGCCAATATTCTTTATTTTTAATCCTCTTCAATGTGGACGTGAAAAATCCCGGGTAGAAGTCTCCGAAGGGTCCCATGCAAGCTTTCATGCAAAATTATCGTTAGAACTTCAAACCTTTATATATTTTCCGTTCTATGTCGGATTCAGATGATTCAAGGCCATTATTCTTCATTCATGATGTTCTACAAAGTAGACGTGAAAAAATCCCGGGTAGAAGTCTCCAGTGGGCTCATGCAAAATTACACATGGAAATGGTCATTTAACCTTTGGAAATTCATATTTTGGTCATCCCATATCCAAATCAGGTGATTTCAGTTTCATTATATTCCATTTTTAATACTCTACAAAGTGGACGTAAAGAATTTCTGGTAGAAATCTTCGAAGGATCCCATGCAGAATGGGCAACCAAATTATCGATAATTGGCCTGTTTAAACTTCAAAAATTCATAAGTTGGCCATTTTATTTCCAAATGAAGTGATTCAAGTTCCAATATTCCTCATTTTTAATGTCCTACAAAGTGAATGTAGAAAATTTAGAATAAAGGCTATTGAAAAATTCCATGCGGAATGGCAACGGAAATAGCCCATGAAATGACAGAGAGAGAAACCTAGTCGATCCAGTCAACTTAGCTGAACCAGTGGAAAAGGAAGGAAGAGAAGTAGGGTTTTTTTTTTTTCTAAAACGTGAAAAGAGAAGAGAAGAAGGAAAAAAGAGGAAGAAAAGGAAAGAGGGGAAGAAAGAGATGATAGAGGACAGAAAAAAAAAGAAAAAAAAGGACCGAAATAGAGAGCAGGAAGACAAGTGGGAGAGAGGAAGAAAAGGAAGAAGCAGGAGCTGGAGGAGGGAGATTAAGAGAGAGGGAGGGTGCAGAGGAGTCATCACCGACCACCTGATCACCACCATTATTGCTGCCCGCCACCCTGCTGTGCACCTCAGGTAGGGCCCTGCTGTACCACTTCTTCCCTTCTTTACTTATTTATTTTTATCATCTGCAGTACCCATGGCCAGATCTTCACCGATGCAAACCTGCTACCTCTCCTACCTTGCCACCTGCATCTCCATCACCCCACTCATTCCCATCTCACGGTCCAACATTCACCCAACAAACCCGATATCTCTACTCGCTGAAACCTGTCCTAACCAACCAGATTTACCACCATCTTTTACCCAATCACCACTTGGCCAGGCTTCCCGTGAGCCACGACTATACTCATCATCATTGCATGTCTCTATTGATCCATTCCCGCACTCCATCTCTCATAACCATTGTAACATAATACATTTGATCCAGTGAAACTTGCACCTCCCATCACAGTCCTGAAATGCCTCATTAAATCAAAGCCATTCATTGATAATTTTTTCAGATTATGTGTGATGAATGATAAGTATAACCATTAATTTTGAGTATCTTATGTGAATGATAAGTATGACCATCAATGTTGAGAATCTTATGTGAATCAAACATGCCATCAATTTTGAGAATTTCATGTGGATCAAACATGCCATCAATTTTGAGAATTTTTATGTGAATGAAACATTGCCATCAATTTTGAGAATTTCATGTGGATTAAACATGCCATGATCTGAGTTTTTAATGAGGTGATTCGACTATGGCTGAAATTTTAATGTGATAAAATGGTACCATTGATCTATAATTTTTAATATGGACCATCAGTCTGGAATTTTTATTGATCATTGATTTGGAATCTTTAATGATTAAATATGGACCATTGAATGTTGATTCAGGATCTAAATTGCAAGATGTTCATTATGAGTGAGTTTAAATAAATCTAAACGGTTAGATTATCATTTTAAATGAATCTAAACCGTTGGATCATCTTTGTGATTGATTTAAATAAAGCAGAATGATTGGATTTTTGATCTGAATCATTGGATGACATAAAAAACTGATTTAAATGAATCTGAACGGTTGGATTACCATCTTGAGTAATTTGGACCGTTAGATTATCTTTTGGAGTGATTAAAATAAATTTAAACGGTTATATTACCATCAATAGTGATTTATACCGTTGAATTTTTCATCATGAATATTTGGATGTTCATTGCCATGTTTGGATGCTCATTGCCATTGCCATATTAGGAATTGCCATGCTTAGATAGCATACTAGATCATGCCATATAGGCTCTTGCATTATTTGCAGTGCATGCCATATTAGGGAGATTTTCACAATCTTGCTATATGTGTATTTCTTGCCATAAATGTGTTAAATACCATATTTAGATTTTGGAAATAATTTAATTTATGCAACACCTTAGTCGAACTGCCATATCTGTACACCTAGCAAACATATTAGGTGTGGGGACGTGCATTTAGGCACCCACATTCTTGGGAAGGGCATAATGGGAATAATAAAAA
Organism: Protea cynaroides; assembly: GCA_028583415.1. Taxonomy (NCBI): domain Eukaryota; kingdom Viridiplantae; phylum Streptophyta; class Magnoliopsida; order Proteales; family Proteaceae; genus Protea; species Protea cynaroides. Next base: position 44,753,157 of record CM053273.1, on the reverse strand, counting down.
CCTTAATAAAGAAAAAAAAATGCTTTGCCAAACCTTCCAAAATTAGAATTCAGGATGAAAAGGGTAATTTAGGATGATTTTTCCCTTCGGTAAACCCTAAACCTAGAATATGTTCTAAACCCTAAACCTAGAATAGGTTCTCAATCCCAAACCTAGAATAAGTTCTAAATTCTAAACCTAGAACAGGTTCTCACTTTCTAACCTAGAACAGGTTATTCGACCTGAACTATGCGGATTCTGATTCCCAGGTCAAACCCTAGGATACGTAGGCTATTTGGGAGAATCCCAAATTCGGATCCACACCTTAGTCCACTCGGACTATCCATAGATCCACTAGGATATTTATCCATATTTTGACCTAAATAGGGTTATCAATTTTGAACTATGTGGATTCTGATTCCTAGGTCAAACCCTAGGATACGTAGGCTATTTGGGAGAATCCCAAATTTGGATCCACACCTTAGTCCACTCGGACTATCCATAGATCCACTAGGATATTTACCCATATTTTGACCCAAATAGGTTTATCAAGTTCGAACTACGCGGATTCTGATTCCTAGGTCAAACCCTAGGATACGTAGGCTATTTGGGAGAATCTCAAATTCGTATCCACACCTTAGTCCACTCGGACTATCCATAGATCCACTAGGATATCCACCCATTTTTATCGAACCCGAACTACATGGATTTTGATTTCTAGGGAAAACCCTAGGATACGTAGGTCATTTGAGAGAAACCCAAATTCAGATCCAAACCTTAGTCCACTTGGACTATCCATAGATCCACTAGGATATTTATCCACATTTCAACCCAAATAGGATTATCCACATTCCAACCCAGAAAGGGCTATCCATTCTTAGATCCACTAGGACTATATATTAGTCCACATGGACTATCCAAATCCTAACCCATAGGGTTTCTCAACCTTTCAAGCATAAACTTCAATTTGAACAAAAAATTTAATCATGCACAAGCATAAATCACAATCATAAACTTTAATCACACCTGAACTACGATGGTGAACTTGATTTTCAGAATAATTTCATGATACGTAGGCAATCTGATGGATACATATTCGGTTTAATGATATCAAACCACTTGGTTTGGTTCGGTTTAACAAATAGAGTCTAGCATAGGAAAGGAATAGGAGACCGATTTTGATCGGGTGGTTTGGGTGCCTAACCCCTTCCCATAATCGTAACCTGAAGCTTACCCAATCTTTGATGGACCAGAAATCCAATCTAAAGGTCATGAGTCAATCGAAGTCTTACCTTGGGGTGAGATTTCACATTTTCTGTGGTCCTAGACCTTAATCTAGGTGGCAACTTCTAAAATTTCCATCTTTGTCTTCACAGTATCCAAGGCCTCACCCCAGCATCCCTCAATACACCCATAGAGATAGAGCTAGGATCTGGTGACCAGGACACACCACAATGTCACGTCCCCCCCTGATGCCCTACGAAGTATTAGTTCTGCTAAGGTAATGGCGATACGACGATGTTAGTGGACAAGACTTGAGTAGAGATAGAGCTAGAGTCTGGTGACCAGGACACACCTCGATATCACGTCCTCCCCCTGATGCCCTACTCGCATCAAATACGCTAACCATACACAAACATTCACATGCCTATTCCTAACATCACCATCATCATCATGTTATAAACATACGAAATTAAATATGCATGAACAATAATAGTAGGAATAGAAGATGATGTGTTGACTGCATATTATAATCATACAATCATAAAATCATACATGGCATTGGACTCAATAAACGAAAATAGTTTATTATTAGCCAATTAGTTTAGGTATTGTTCCCTCACCTTTGCTTGAGTGTAGATCCTCTTTCAAGCTTTAAGAATCACCTTTATAACACTAGGAAAAACCTAACAAGTCGATAGATTTTAATTAGAATTAATTCCAACAGTTTTAAGCTTGCCGTAAAGCTAGGGTCATAGGATGGGTCACAGGTATCTGAGACCCCAGGGTGTAGGGTCGGTTACCTATCGACCCTATGTGCGACCATAGCCTCCCTGGACTTTTCGAGAGCATGGGGTCGATCCTATAGTCTTGTAGGTCCATCCTAAGAACGTTCTATGGCTCATAGCTATGTTTTTACACACTTTTCATCGCCTATGATGATTACCCTCATGGATCCTTCGAAACTCATCCATGGGTAGATGATTTGGGTTTCTCCCAACCCTAACTTCTTCATAAACTATTCTTAGGGTCTTACATAGTTCATGGAGAATGTATTCATACCTTAGGGTTGCTGAGATTCAGAGATTTCTTTGAATTCCTTCTCTTTAGTTGTCTTCTCAAATTCTCCTTCTCTTCTTCTTCTCCTCCTCTTCTCTTTCTCTCACTATCAATTAGGGTTTCAAAAGGAGTGAAAGAGGCTAAGGGACATCCTATTTATAGAGGAAAACCTCCCAAAATCCGTCCCAACAAGTTTAGGAAAGGTTCCCTTTGAATTAGGAAAGTTTCCTAATTTCTGGTTTCTGTCAGTCTTCCTAGGGTCGATACTAGGGTCGCAGAATCCATCGACCCTAGGGTCTCAAGTCATCCGACCCTAGGACCTGAAAACCATGGGTTGGATTCTGTTGAGGTGGGGGTCGACCCTACCTGTTTAGGCATGCGACCCTACCCTCCATTTTTCTATTTTTGGGTCAATTTCATACCTAGTCTTGTGATTTCCTTCACACACTTGGTCCATGTGGCTCGACCATGAGAGGTAGACCTGGTACAAGGTAGTAAGACCGGTTAGTTCGGTACGGGTTTTACACACTCCCTCTCTGAGCGATGGGGTAACAATGCAAAATTTGAAATGACGACCCTTGGCAAAGGGTTTTTTGTATTTAGGTTCTTTTCCATGGAAGCCTTAATGTTTGTTTGGAGGAGAAAAGTGACAAGGGTTAATGGTCACCTATGCGTCTTCAATGCTGGGTCCCAAACTTTAATGTTAACAATGCTCTTGTTGGTCAGTATCATCAATGGGTTAGGTTACCTGGCTTGGCCCTCTAGTACTGGAATGAAGATTTGATTTTTTCTATTGGGAAAGCATTGGGTAGGCCTCTTTTTCTTGACAATAACATGAAAAACAAGGTGATTGGAAGATTCACAAGATTCTATGTGGAGATGGAGAATGGTGGTTCAAGGCCAGATGAAGCCATGGTTGAAAAAGTTATGGGTGGCCACCAATTTCTTTTCAAATAGATGGTGGAATATGAGGAGGCCCCTGTCAGGTGTTTGGAATGTGGTACTTTTGGTCACTAATCTGGTGCATGTAAACAGCGATGCGAAGAGGTCTTGAGAGAGACGGTTGCTCCTACAATGGGACTCCGACTATCCCTCCAACAGGAGTGACCCCTATGGAGGTGAGGCTATCTGAGATACTGAAACTTGTCAGTCCTTCCAGAACTACAGTGGGTTGTTGGGCAGATGCTGAAGATGATGATGATTTTAAAGTAGAGGATGGTGAGTTGCAGCACTCTAAGGCTATCTCTGGTAAGAGGGGTGAGGCTATCTCTGGGTTTCCTATATCTAGTAGGGGCTTAACCACTCAGATGGTTTCTTCTGGTATTATTATTGCAAGTAGTCCAGGGTGGGTTGAAGTCGTTTATGATGATATCATGGCTGTGGATGAGGCATTGCAGATGGCTGCTAGGGCTTTTATAGAAGTATGAAAGCGTCATCGAGGTCGACCAGTTGGTAAGGGGAATTCACATGGGGTTGATGTTGGACAGACATCTCGTGTGAACCTTGAGGATATAGCTGCTACAGTGGTAGGGAAACGTAATCAGGATGTAAGACCTACTACCTTCTCTCCAAGGATGACCCGTAGTAGGAGGGGAGTAGAATGATGGTTTATTTTTTATCTTTAGTTGAGGATGGTTTTTGTTTTCTTTTTGGTTCAGCTGGTGGTTCCCTGCTATGGCTTACAAGCTATAGATAGGTTGCCTATCTAGTTGAACTTTATTTGTAATTTCTTATCTTTCTTTTCCTTATAAAAAAATTAGACTTCTAGAAAAAAAAAGAAAAAAAGAAAAAGAAAAGAAAAAGTACAATATTCCTTGGTCACAAGCAAAAACAAGAAAAACTGAGAAAAATAAAAGGGAAGGGATATGAACTTTGGCATCCCACCTTAGGCCTTGGTAGTTTCTCACTATCAGAGGTCTCTCACCTCTTGAGGATCTCACTCAAACTATTTCTCATAGCTATGGGCATAAAACCAGAATTTCATTCATCTTTCAAATCTTCTCTGTCCTTGGCTTAAGACTTTACATGGTTTAAATAGAGAATGAAAATAGATCTAATAATGGTAAACCTCACCAGTTAAGAAAGTAATTAATAAAGGAAACTACTCAACAAGGAAATAATTAACAATGGAAACTGAAATGACAAAGGAAATAAAATCCTACTATTATTAGTTTGACAATCTACTAAACTTGGTATTTGTAAGACCCGTGCCCAAACACCATCTTGGTTTGACCATTTTGGATACGTAACAAGTCTTACCACGGCTATCGTATTGGACTAACACAGCCAAGAACAATGAAATGCCCAAGAGGTGACACAAAATCGTAACCTTGAACCTCCTAAGTCATTTAAATGCGAGGCATCACTCTACGAGAGGGTACGGACCCAATAAACTCAAAAATACGGCACCCAACACTTACGCACCTAAGCTAGACCAACCAAAAGTGAGGTTCGGCTTGGAAAGGTGGTCCGACTGAGCATGCAGCGGCACCCTTAGGTGCTAACTGGTTGGTGACCAACGGCCTCGGGACCCTCCGATTTGAATTGTTACTTTCCCTAAGCATGGAGGCTTATTATGTACGGCCTGAATATGAAAAGGAAGGAGGGAAATTATCCCCATTCCATTTTTAATTCCTTGAGATCTCATGCTTACTGATTTTGTAAGGAGAGAGATCTCTAACTATTAAATCAACCAAACCAAAGTAGAGAAGAAAGAATCTCTTATGCATTTCTCTAAGAAGGAAGAAAAGACAAAGAGAGAAGAGGAAGAGGAGAAGAAGAAGAAGAGAAGAGAAAGGGAGAACCCTTCCTCTGAATACTGCCCAAGAGAGAGAGAAAGAAAAAGGAAGAGGAAAGAAACTTACCTCTGGAAGCAACGGATACTCGCCAGAGAACTCGAAGGAGACTAATGATTGTAAGTATTCCTCCACTCTGGTTGTGAATTGGTAACTTTCTCATGAATAGTGGATTTAAAATGATTGTAAGCACTCCTTACCACGTTTGGAAATTGATGAGAAGGAACTTGCAATGTAAGAATAGGTTAATGAGATTTTTAATGGAGATACATGATGATGGTTTATTATATAGCATCCCTAGCCATTAGTGGTTCTCTATGTGGTAACGAGGTTGCCTTCACAAGTAAATCAAAGGAAGGGAACCTCAACCACCATTAATGGTGAAGCCATGGGAATATGGCTACTATTCACGATTTTGGATCATGGACAGTAGTGCATACGGTACAAGAGAAGGGATGATAACGAATCATAATGGACTAAATGAATGCCCATGACCTCTCAGAGATCTGAGAGTGACCGGTGGAGCCCAGGACCATAGACAATATCGGATCCCAAGGTTTGGACACAAGATCCAAAGGTTTCTAGTTCAGATTTGTCAAAATGGACACCGTCCAGACGGAAACGGCATTTAAAAGGAGGTGTAGACCATGGACCATGCACCCACAAGACCCAAAAACCATTGGACAAGGTCGGACAACACCCCAGAAGTGGAGCAGCAGGCACTCAGCCACTCGAAGATGTGCGGCCTCAACCACGTGCCACATGTCCTCCAGCTAATGAGGTGCGGTCGCGATCACGTGCCGTACACCATCTTGCTACTGTGGTTGCCCGTGCTCGACCAGTGACTTGTTACAACACCTATTAGACTATTTATGGGAAGCATAGGACCTTGTGACAATGTTAGACTATGTATTTCATTATTGTTATGAGTGTTAGTGTGGTGGATTCAGATTATAAAGTAAATGTCCGTTTTCATGCCACCTCTGTACTTTTAGATAGCTAGCTCAACATACTGGGGCTAGGCAGCACCCTAGGGTGCAGGCGCAGACCATCGGCTATGTAAAGAGTGTGGCTGCAGTCACCAGCCGCATGCCCTGCACCTAGTGAGGTGCGGCTGTGACCACAAGCCGCATGGCTTTTTGGCTGCAGCACCTCTCGTGCTCTGCCAGTAAGCTGCCGTGCAGCCTCATAGACCATGTTTGAGGGCTGAAAACCCCCAGACCTCTGTAATAAGAAGTCCTTCTTAGTATTAAGCTAAACAGAAGGTAGAAACTGACTATTGAATGGGATGTCCATCCATACGTCATCTGTCTTGCCAAACAGTAAGCTGTTAGAAGATGGAATTGAACCATGGACTTTGGAGTATGACCCTTAGGCTTAAGACAATAACCTAAAATGTAAAGATACGCTGTGAAGCACGGTTACTTAGGTATCAATGGACCTAACCTAAGGGCTGTCTTGTAGAGTATCAATCCACGCACCACCTACCTCATATGGACAACAAGTCTGTCATAAAGTAGAAGTACTTTTCGATTATGAACGGTAATAAATTTTAGATGCTATGCTAAGACAAATAGTTAGTAGGCATAAATCATAGATAGGTGAATAATACTGTTAACACAGAAACATTAAGCTTAATCTAAAGCAATGCTAGAATGTACTTTGTTAGATGATAAATCAATGGATAACATGGCATATGATTTTGATAGAGATACGAAGGACACCCAGAGAGAAAGCTACTCGATTGATACTATGGTAGTCTACTCCAGTAGCTTTCAGTAAGGGAATCAAACCTTTTGTTTGCATGTGTTCTTTATTGATTATGAGATGTTGTTGTGAGATTGATAACATGCGTTGTGTAATAACATGCTATCTAATAAACTGCCTTGTTTGTCCATGCATATGCATTCTATTGTATGCGATCAATGATTCTTATAGTGGGTTGGAAGCAGGGTGGTATGGGACGTCTCATGACCTCTCCATGAAAGGTAGAGTTGGTCTTGGTGATTTATTATGTTTGGTTAAGTCGGTAAGGAGGAAGGTGGGTGGTATGGGATACTTGCACCACTTTTTACTGGCGTTGTTTTGGCATTGACCTATGTAACTTAGCTAAGTCACGACGTCCTATGTGGAGGTTGAAATCTTGGTGATGGTACAGTCTAGTAATATGATTAACTAGGTGGACATGGCTAGTTGCACATAATTACCCGTATAACTGTACCCCTAGCCATTAGGGGGTTATATAATGGCATAGGTTCAATAAAGGTGATATGAGCATAGCTGCAATGCTCCCCATATTCGACGTAGTGTGAATGGGCGGACGAATCGACCAGTGGGATTATCACCTCCTCAAGTGTCACATGGGTGAACTTGGTATGAGTCATGGTCAGTGAGGACCAAGACGCCAGATCTATACATGGGGGTGGTGATTTACTCCGAGGGAGGGTTCATCCACTAGATGGGGGTGACCCATGCAACCCGGAGGCTTCGTTTTAGTCATCCAGAGTTGGCACATACAGTTATCATACTTGATCGTAGTTATAGTTGCATGCATTTGTTTGTTACATGTTTGGTTTTCTTATTAAGCTCAGTAGTTGAGCTTGCCCATGTACGCACAAATATTTTAGATGATGCATGTACACTGTTCGATGCTTTGGGAAGCTATCCATCTGGTGTGGAGGATTACAATAGTGAGCCTGAAGAAGAGATCCATGATCCCACTTGTGATTGTAGAGATTACATGTAGGCTTAGTTTGTGCCTACTATTACTCTTGATATTTTTTTTTTGGGTTTGTTTATTGGGGAAAACATTTCATCCTAGAATTTAATTTAACTAGTGTTTTGATTTAGCCTTAGAACTGAACAATATGTTAAACTGAATGGTTCACTTTAATGGTTTGGAACTTGAATAATTACTTAAATGAAAGAGTTAATAAACCTTAGAATCGTCAGCTTAAAAGTTATTGATTTGTAAGTCTTCCGCTTTTTCTGATTTAATCTTGATAGTATGATATAAATAAATGTTTTATTTACTCTGTTAAATGATTGGTGAGTATATTAAGTATGGTTTGGTAGTTGGTCGTACCACGACGTGTGATCTTGGAAGGGGATTTCTATTGCCCTAATAGGATGAGGAAATCCCGTTACATTCTATAGTACCGATATGTCGAGAATGGGGTGTGACAGAAGGTAGCATTAGCGTATATCATGCTATAGTCATTACTAAACCTACTCACCTATAAACATGAATGTTGACACTAGGTGAACAAAAACACACAACTAAAAAACATAAGAATAATATACAAACTGAGAATAAGCTGTAGGAAGAGACCAAAGAACAAATACATTATTGAAGAGCAAAATGAACAAAGATAAACTAAGATTAGCTTTAAAAAAGTGATGACAAGTAAAACATATACAAAACGGGATGGGTAGATAGTCACAGGTCGAAACCTTACCCATAAACAGAAGGTGGTACACTAGATGGGGTAAGTAAAAACAGAAGATAGTCTGAGAAACATTATGTCAGGATTACTAGTTGTGAAACCTTCTACAGAACGGGCGTGTTGAACTCCACCATTGTCTCAGTAGGAATAAGTGTTAATGAAACCATAGTAGTCAATGTGCTACTCAAAATAAATCTTTTGACCAATAAGCCTCAAGAGCACCTGGCAATTGCAAAACGATATACTCAGTCGCTATCACACGTAGCTTTACACCTGGGATGTCTTGCAGCATGCGCCTCTTAAAGCGGCCATACTCGTCTGAATGTCCCGATGACACTCTCGCAGACCGATAAAAAAAAATGAGCAAGCATCTACCATCAAATCCTACAGCTCTAGAATCTCAAGAACTTAAACCTGAAGAGCAACTACAGGTAGAGCCAAATTATCAGTATCCAGTGCAGGTGACAAATCCTCTCTAGACTCCTTATGAATCGGTGTCAATAACTTGCCATCATCCATCTTTGCTAGCTCACCGTCAGTCAATGACTCTGTTTATATTGACTGAATTCTCTTTCGCTTGATCTGTCAACTTCTCGACTGCCTATCTAACTAAGGGATCCTCTCCAACTCATCGACACTGATGACAACATCCTGGAGATTTCATTTGGCAAAAGAATTCAGCCAAAATCAGTATGGACTGATGCCCCCATACTCTCCTTTGTAGAGATGTCAATTCCAATCGAAAGGACAAGGCTGTAGGTAAGCCCCGTAAGGAAGACGGTTAGAACAAGTGTAGAGCATTGTAGTAACCAAGTTCCTAAAAGCCCAAATAAGGTAGATAAAGCATTGCTGGTCATACCTTGACCATTGAGATGATGCGTATTCTACTGCCATTGCAGTAGATGACTACTTCCTAGTGGATATTGGATGAACAAGAGAAATCCTGGAAGTTGAGAAAAAATTATCCTTGAGAGACCAACATCTCTAACATTTTGACATATGAGGATCACGAAGAGATTAAAACCTTAGACACCGATGTTTCGAAGGAAAGCACGTAATGAGTAAAACTCAATTGTGTTGGAAGAAGAATGATAAATTTTGGATGTTTTATTCGAAGGTCAGTGTTAGTGTAAGCACCCCATTTTTGCCATCCCCAGCTAAATAGAGTCTTACTGGTGTGTAGACCACAAAAATAGGGGAAGTGTGTGAAGATAAGGAAAAGTTCAGGGGAGGCAAGTGAAAATAAAGAAAGTACAAGGGAGGTGAGTGAAATTCTCTTAAATCCGTCGATCGATCAGTCCCTGCATGCGCCCTATAATGTTCTGAGCATAACCGATGTGATCCCAAGTATGTAGGAGTCCGAGTGAACATATATGGCAAGTTGTGAGTCACATTTCAAGGTTTAGATTTTTGGCTACGACTTCAAGGTGATTTTTGGCGGGCCCCATAGTAAGACAAAAGCTGTAACTTTCATGGAGGTGTAGGTCATGGAATTACCTTCAAAATGAGACCAGAATCACTCAATTCCGATGTCACAAAGGAGATATGACAATTTAGTTGGGTTGAAAAAGTTCTTAAATATCGAGGGGCTTTCTTGCAAATTATCATAAATTAAGGATTTAATTAAGCTAATTATCATAAATTGGATTGATTGAACTTCATTTTGTCATATTTTGGTCATCCGACATCCAAATTAGGTGATTCAAGCACCATTATTCTCCATTTTCAGTCTTCTTCAAAGTGGATATGGAAAATCCGGGACAGAGGCCTCCAAAAGATCCCATGCAGAGTTGTAAACCAATATGCTCGTTTAAGCTTCAGTCCTTCATATTTTGGTCATCCGACGTCCAAATCAAGTGATTCAAGCGCCAGTATTCTCCATTTTCAGTCCTCTTCAAAGTAGACATGAAAAATCTAGGATAGAGGTCACCAAAAGATCTCATGCAGAGCTGAAAACTGATATGCCACATAAAATGATAAAAAAGAGAGAGAAAAATCAATCCAGCTTGGCCCAACTCAATCCACATATGACCGGACCAGTCAACCCTAGCCAGTCCAGTCCAATTCAGCCCGTACCAGTTCAGACCAAGTCAGTTCAGCCATGTACCATGTATAATATATATATATATATATATATATATATATAGAGAGAGAGAGAGAGAGAGAGAGAGAGAGAGAGAGAGAGAGAGAAAGAAGACAATAGGCAAGAAGAGCTGAAAAAAGAAAAAAATATAGAAAGAGTGGGAGAGATTCGGTAAAGGAGAATTAGGGTGAGAGGTGAGGTGGCTGACTTGTTTTGAAAAATAGGAAAGAAGTGGCCAAGTGTCAACTAGGTTTTAAATTTGTAAATAAGAGAGGAATAGAGAGCAGATCTGGGAGACAAAAAAAGAATATAGAAAGAAAGACTGAGAAAAAAAATGGAAAGAGGGAGAAGAACCAAGATTGCATAAGGAGAAGAGAGAACTAAGGAATGGGGAGAAGAGAGAAAAATATTGAGAGAAAAATAGAGAGATAGAGATCGAGAGCAGAGAGAAACACAAGGGAGAGAGGATAGAGAATACAGGAGGAAAACATTCAAAGAAGAAAGAGATTAAGGAAGAATGGAGAAGGGACATATGAGAAGATGTGAAGAGAGAGAAGAGAGAGATGAAATAATAAGAAAGGCAGAGAAATAGGAACAAGGAAAAATCAAAAAAAAGGAAAGGGAGAAAACTTAGAAGGGAGATAGTTTTGAGAGAGAGATAGAGATCAGCTGGATCCAGGATTCTGGTTTGGTGGTGCAGCAAAGAAGAAGGAGAGATGCCGAGGTCAGTCCACACCCCTTTTTATTTTTATTTTTTTATCACCTCCCAGTTAATCTCACTAACTAAATTCATCATCAACCCTTGCTACACCCTGCAATTCCTTACCTTCCACCTGTAAGATCCCATCTTCAAAACCCGATACCCCTCAAACTATTTACTGTCCCTGTAGTCTACACCATCAAACCCTCAAACCTGCCATTATCCTCGCAAGCCCCTGTTCACCGATAACCTACCTTCCATCTGGTCCAGCCAACTCACCGACCAGACCACCATGTGTCACCCCCATTCTCCATCGCCACCTCACGAACATCATCGTCCCCTGCATCAACCGACGCACCACTGCCATTACCCATGCACGATAATCGGATACCTCCTGTGACTCACACTCCACCAGCACCCAACACCTATCCATGTTTTACCACTAACCTGCAACCATCTTCACACTATCAATCTACCTGAGTTGCTTACAAACCACCCCCAACCACTTGCGCAGCCCCCTGAGATCACTGTCCACTACTGATCGGCTGAGACCTTCAACCCCTCTCCCTTATTGCTACCTTACCGCAACACCCCTCATAACCAACATCACTTGCTATCACCTAACATGACTACCTGTACCCACTAACACCCTTCAACCTTCACTTAACATAACCATCTGTACGAATCTACTAACTTCCTTCAATACCACCTATCTCTAACCCACTGCTTCTTATCACATGTACCACCCTAATCAACACAACCCTAAACCTTCTACAATCACCGAAACTATCTCACTCCTTCCACCATCACCGCAATCCTCACCTTGCGCAAACCTGTGAACCACCTAACCGCTACCCAACCACTTGAACCCAATCCAGAACCCCATTGATATTCCTTCAACCCCCTGCAACCTTTCCTCACCTCTGCAAACAAGATTACCCGCTCACTTGCTTGACGCCACCTTCTTGTTACACCTGAACCTTACCATGCAATCTCCTTGCAACTCTATCAAGACCCACATGCAAATCCACTTACAGACCCAGTAAGACCCCACCTGCGACACCTGCACTTCACTCCCCATTGTAAAGCCTACCCACCCATCATCCCATATATTACCCATGCACAAGCCTACCCAGATTACTATCCCACCTAATCCAATACCATCTCACCCGAACACTCAATGCATATCCGAACACCAATCACCCACTGATCTTCCTGCACTACCTTACCCCATATTATTAACCATTGATTAACCCCGTTACTATCTATTGATCAGCCATCATTCATAAACCACAACCATTTGATAAGCATCGTTGCATCCTAGCCATCCGATTACCCATCCGATTAACATCTTAGCCACCTAAACCCATCCTATCCATTGACCATCTACATACTATCATGATCTAACCATTGATTGAGCATCTACACACCATTTGATCATGACCATTCATTCTACACCATCTGATCATCATCACACCATCCGATCATCATCTACACCATCTGATCTGTTCATCACACCATTTGATCATCATCTATATCGTCTGATCAGCTCATCACACCATCTGATCATTATCTACACCGTCTGATATGCTCATCAGACCATCCAATCATCATCTACACTGTTTAATCTACTCATCACACCAACTAATCATCATTTATACCGTCTGATCATCATTTACACCCTCTGATATGCTCATTACACCATCCATTCATCATCTACATAGTCTGATATGCTCATCACACCATCCGATCATCATCTATACCATCTGATTATCTTTTTACTGTTCGATCATCACCCACACCCTCTAATCATCATCTACACCATCTGATCACTACCACCATTGATCTGCCACTACATCACCAAAACCCTTGATCTTGCATCTCACCAACACCCTTGATTTGTACCACATCCCTTGATCTTTACCACATCCCTACAATGATCCGTACCATATGCTGTTATATTTGGAATGCTCACACTCACACATCTGCCTGTTTTGGAATGCTCACATGCTTACTATATTTGGAATGCTCACACTCATAAGTTGTCATAATTGAAATTCTTACACACTCACACGTTGCTATGCTTGGACACACTCATAGGTTGCTATGTTTGGACACACTCATAGGTTACTATGCTTGGATACATTCACATGTCTATTTGCTATATTTGGATTGCCTCACACGTTGTATTTGGAATGCTCACATGCTATATTGGATGCTTACTGCCATATTTGGATGCTCATATCATATACACTACTATGTTTGAAGATACACTTTCATAAATCTTAAGTACAAACCAAATAAGAAAAGTGAAAACCCAAAAATAGAAAGCACACAACAAAAAGAGATAGGAAACCCTAGAAACCTAAAAATAGAAAGCACAACTACAATTGTAGGAATTTGGTACACTTCCGAAACCGGAATGGTAGGAATTTGGTACACATCCCAAATCCAAATGGAAGGAATATGGTACACATCCCAAATCCGAATAGAAGGAATTCGATACACATCCCAAATCTGAATGGAAGGAATTTGGTATACATCCCAAATCCGACCCTCACAGCCTTGAATGAACTACATCATACCTGATTTTTGGGCAAACCCTAGAATACATTAGCAATTTGGGACACACCCCCAGCACAATACAGTTACAAGCCTTTTTTGAACTATATTGTACCTGATTTCTAGGACATCTAGAATACGTAGGCAATTTGGGAGAGTTTCCAAATACGATACTATGGCTACTACAACCCACATAGACCATCAGATTTAATTTGAATCATCATCAAGCATAAACTTCAACTTGAACGAAGAATCTAATTAAAACACATGCATAAGCTACATCTATAATCTTTAATCATACACAATCCTTTCAAATCACATGGTAGGAATTATGTTTTTAGACCTAATTCTCAAAAGATAAAGTCTCAAGGGATACATAGGCAATTCAAAAATATTTCCAAATTTGGTCCAAGATCGAACCATCATTTGGTTCAGTTCACTGTATAGTATTTTACATTGTTTGTTTATTTTCTTTAGAGCATGTATGGCTGAACCTTAGGTTAGCAGAACTAGCAACTTGGTTTAGGACATCCCCCATTGAGCGCTAGTCATCTAGTTGACCAAGCACAGTGAGAAATAGAGTTTAAGGAAAGTATAAGAGGTCGATCTTGATTGGGCAGTTTGGGTGCTTAACACCTTCCAAAACCATACCCTTACCCAATCTCGTGTAGACCTGATCTTATGGGTTATGAGTCAATAGAAGTCTTACCTTATGGTGAGGCTACATTTTTAAAGGTCATAGACCTTAATCTAGGTGGTGACTCAAACTACAGATTTCTTTGATATTTCTTGAGGAGGATAGCGAATTACCTTTCTCTCATTGTCCTCATAGTGGCGACTCCATTGGGGATTTATATTCACTCTTAGGACGTTTTCCTTACATTAACTACTTGACATTGGATGCTAGATCTGTCACAACCCATTCTGGGGAATCGAGCGTGACATCCAGGCCAACCCTCGTGGCAACCCGAATCTTCTAATGACCGACAACCAAAATGATCTACCAGCAAATCCCATAGTTTAAATGTCACACCCCAATTCCGCACTATTCAGAATGGTGTGATGAACCGCTAAATAACCAACGGTTCAACCAGGATCTCAAATAGGCTATCCCCGCGTTATCCAAACTTACACGCATCCACAATCATAATCAGAGTAAATACATAATAGCGGAAATCTCATAAATAAATGAACTGAGAACTAAGATGATATCAATAATTTAATAGCAAATTATTCTGTTTCCAACTGAGACATAAATATTTAAATATCAAATACAAGTCTTTATAAATCCAATGAAAGAAACATATAAAATATCTAATCAAATACACACGAGTTGCACTCGCAAGAGGAGTCGTGTGTATCATCTTCAGCTCCAGCGTCCATTGCTGCTATATTCCCGTACGCAGACGCGTTTATATAATCTTCAACTGTGTAACCTGCATCATCAACTAAAAATATTCGACGTCGAGGGGTGAGCACACAACACGGCTCAGTGAGTAGCCAAAACAATGCAACATTACATATGCATGCAAAGAAAAATCAATTTATATCTTTGGTCTGGTATATAAGTTTGCAGTATGCTATAGAAAGGTTGAGGTAGCCAAAGGTCGCGTTTATTGACTCCGCCTCTATACACGAGTGTGTGACGTTACCCGAAGATCACGTTTATCGTCAACTCACATGCACCCAATCATGAACAATATATAACAAAGGTTACGTTAATTGCTATATAGTGCCATACCAACACGTAAGCCCCTGTTGGCGAGGGCTGCAAACTGGGCTCGCAACTAACCAATCCTAATTCCAAACAGTGTATCCAAGGCCTCACCCCAAGATCCCTCGAATGTCCATAGAGATGAGCTAAGGCCCCCCGGTAGAGTCGAGACTACAAGGACCGAGACCACCTCCCCCGATACTCTATGACATAATAGTTCCGCTAAAGTAATGGCGATACGACGATGCCAATGCACAAGACTTGAGTTAGAGATAGAGCTAAAGTGCTGAGACCCGCCAAAGGTTAACGTTTATTGACGTTCTCATCACACCTCCCCTGATACTCGCTCGCATCAAGCACATCAACCACACACATACAAGCACATGCCTATTCCTATCATCATCATCATCATCATGTTATAAACAATAAAATAAATATGCATGAACAAGTAATAGAAATATTGGATGGCATGCTGTATGCACATTACAAACATATTCGCATAGAATCAAGCATGGCATAGGACTCAAGAAATAGAAAATAGTTTATTATTAACCAATTTAGTTTGGGGTTAAGGTTCCTCACCTTAGCTTGCTAAAAGATACTTTTCCAAGCTTTAAAATAACCTTTATAGTATTATTATATTGCTAGAAGACCTAACAAAGTCGATAGAATTTAATTAAAATTAATTCAGAATTTAAAAACCATTCTGTCAACTGAGGGTCAATGCTAGGGTCGATGCTAGGGTCGATGGGTCTATTGACCCTCCCCTCTTTTTGGACTTCCCGAATGCTGAGGGTCGATGGTCATAAACACCTAGGGTCGGATGGTCTATCGACCCTCGGTGCGACCCTCGGTGCACTCTGGTCCAATTTCCACTTTTAATCCATTCTTCGTGTTTGGGGTCCTATGGCTTGCTTCCTACATTCACTCAACATTCATTCCATGGTCTAGAACCATGTATAAACCATCTAAATAGTTTTCGTGCATCCTCCTATGGTTTTCCATGGAAACCTAACCATGGATGGATGGTTTGGGTTTCTCCGAGATCACTCTCTCTTCAATAATTATCCTAAGGTCTGTAGAAACTCATGGAATTAGTATCCATACCTGAGAAGATTACTTTTCCTCTGAAATTCTCTTCCTTTTTGCTAGGTTCTCTTCCTTGCCTCTCTTCTTCCTCTTTTCCTTCTCCTCTCTTTCTCTCAATTCAATTAGGGTTGTGAAAGGAGTGAAAGTGGCTTAGGGACGTCCTTTAAATAGACTAGGAACATCCTAAAATAAGCCCCTTTGAGATTAGGAAGGAATCCAATCGAAAATCTCGAAGTTTCCTATTTTCTATTTTTGGCAGGATCCGAGGGTCGATGGGAGGGTCGATGATCCCGTCGACCCTAGGGTCTTAAGCTGTCCGACCCTCCCTTCAAAACTGAGGGTCTGACTTTTTGTTTTGGGAGGTCCGACCCTGCTTAGCTGGGTGTGCGACCCTCCCTTAAAATAAAGTATTTTTGGGTCGATTTGATACCTGGGATCTCGATCTCCTTCATGCCCTTGGTCCATTTGACTCGACCATGATGGGTAAACCTGGTTCAAGGTGGTAAGACCGGGTTAGATTGACACGGGTCTTACAACTCCCCCTAACTTAAAAAAATTTTGTCCTCGAAATTGTACGTACCTTCTGAATCAAATAAGTGAGGGTATTGTTTCCGCATAGCATTTTCTTCTTCCCATGTAATTTCTTCCATGTCTCTACTTTTCCAAGTGACCTTAACATAGTAGATATCTCTGTTGCGTAGACGTTGAACCTTTCGACTGGTGATTTCTGTTGGTGTTACTTCGAATGTCAAATCATCAGTCAATTCCGGCAAATCTACTGTCAAGACATGCGTTGGGTCTTTGACATACTTCTTCAATAGGGAAATGTGAAATACGTCATGCACACTTGACATAGATGGTGGTAGTGCTAACTGATAAGCCACTTTTCCACGCTTAGCTAGAATTTCATATGGTCCGACATATCTTGGACTTAGTTTTCCTTTCTGTCCGAACCTCTTCAATCCTCGCATAGGCGATACCTTCAGAAATACTTTATCACCTACGGCGAACTCTAGATCCCTTCGTCGAGTATCCGCATATTGCTTCCGACGGTTCTCGAGCTGTTCTTACTCTTTCCTTGATGATGTCGACCACTCGACAAGTCTCTTCAACAAATTCCGGTCCAACAATACTACGTTCTCCAACTTCATTCCAAAACAAGGGAGTTCGACACTTCCTGCCATACAGTGCTTCATAAGGTGACATCTGTATAGTAGCCCGATAGCTGTTATTGTAAGCGAACTCGATCAATGGTAACTTTTCGTCCCATGATCCTTTGAAATCAATCACACATGCTCGTAGCATATCTTCTAGAATCTGGATTATACGTTCTGATTGTCCATCTGTCTGTGGGTGGAATGCAGTACTAAACTTCAATGTCGTACCCATAGCCTTTTGCAGTCCTTCCCAAAATTTTGAAGTAAATCGTGGATCTCTATCGGACACAATGCTTTCTGGAACACCATGTAACCGAACAATATTATCCACATACAGCTTTGCTAACCTTTCTAGTGTATATTGGGGTCGTATCGGTATGAAGCGAGCTGTTTTAGTCAGACGGTCTACAATCACCCAAACTGCGTCAACTACTCGAGGAGTCAATGGTAGTCCTGTGATGAAGTCCATAGTGATGCAGTCCCATTTCCATGCTGGTTCCGTAATGGCTGTAACAGATCCTGCGGGTCTTTGTCGTTCAACTTTTACTTTTCGACAATTTAGGCATTGAGACACGAACTTAGCTACATCCGCTTTCATTCCCCTCCACCAATATAATTTCTTCGGATCATGATACATTTTTGTACTTCCGGGATGTATCGAATAGATGGTGGTATGGGCTTCTTTCATCGGTCGGTGTCTAATGTCCATACTTTCCGTTTTAGGTACACATATTCTCCCTTTATATTTTAGTACCTTCTCATCATCCAAGGTGAACTCGGGGGTTGGTCCTACCTTTCTCAATATCTTCTTGTACTTGTTCTCGGATAAGGATCTGATTTGATAGCTGTCTTCACTTCGTCCACTATATCCGGTATAATCTTCAATGCCGCGAACATATTCGAGAACCGATGAATAAACCCTTGGTTGGCTGATTCATCTGTTGTATCTATCACATACTGCTCGTTGCCGTGGTTGAACACCATTCCGTTGGTACACATTGCTGCAGTCGTGCTAACTTCTCCTTGAGATTTTATCATTGCTTTTCTGCTCAATGCATCCGCTACCACGTTCGCTTTTCCCGGATGATACTGGATATCACAATCATAGTCTTTCAATAGTTCCAGCCATCTCCTTTGTCTCATATTCAACTCCTTCTGATTAAATAGATAAGTAAGACTTTTATGGTCCGACTTAATCTGAAATTTCTCCCCGTATAGGTAATGTCTCCATATCTTGACCGCATGTACTACTGCCGCTAACTCCAAATCATGAGTGGGGTAATTTTTCTCATGTACCTTTAACTGTCTTGAAGCATAAGCAATCACTTGCTCTCCTTGCATGAGCACACATCCTAATCCCAATCCCGATGCATCAGTGTATAAGGTAAATGTCTGTCTTGGAACGGGAATGGTCAGAATCGGGGCGGATATCAATCTGGCCTTCAATGTCTGGAAGCTCTTCTCACATTTGTCGGTCCACACAAACTTCTCACCTTTCTTGGTCAAACTGGTGAGAGGTACGGCAATCCGAGAATAGTCTTCTACGAATCTCCGATAATAACCAGCTAGACCCAGAAAGCTTCTAATTTATGAAATGCTCTTTGGTGCTTCCCACTTCACAATAGCCTCGATTTTGCTGGGATCCACTTTGATTCCTTCTACGGATACCACGTGGCCTAGGAATGTGACTTCACTTAGCCAAAACTCACACTTAGAAAATTTGGCATATAGCTTCTCTTTCCTTAACCGCTGTAAGGCTGCGTTTAGGTTCTTGATATGGGTTTCCTTGTCCTTGGAGTATACCAATATATCATCAATAAATACTATCACCGACGTATCCAACATATCGTGGAAAACTCGGTTCATAAGTTCCATGAACGTTGCCGGTGCATTAGTTAATCCGAATGACATTACTAAGAATTCATAATGTCCGTATCTTGTCCTGAAAGCTATCTTCGGAATGTCACCTTCTTTAATCTTCAGCTGATGATAGCCCGATCGAAGATCGATCTTTGAAAATACTTTTGCTCCTTGTAACTGATCGAACAAGTCATCGATCCTGGGTAGTGGATATCGATTCTTGATTGTCAGTTTGTTCAACTCCCGATAGTCGATACACAATCGAACGCTACCATCCTTCTTTTTCACGAACAGCACCGGTGCTCCCCATGGAGATATCTCGGGTCGAATATAACCCTTGTCTAGCAGTTCTTGTAGTTGCACTTTTAATTCCTTCGGTTCAGTAGGAGCCATTCTATAAGGTGCCTTTGATACTAGTGCGGCTCCAAGTATCAGGTCTATTACAAACTCTGTGGCACGGTCGGGTGGTAATCCGGGTAGTTCCTCCGGAAATACGTCAGGGTAATCCCGTACGACATCGATATCTTCCATTCGTGGTGCTTCCTTGGTTAGGTCGACCACTGATACTAGATACCCGACTGCTCCCTTCTCAAGGCACTTCTTAGCCTTTAATGCTGAAAGTATGAGCTTGCGTCTCCGGGGAAGTTTGGTTCCCGAGAAACTGAATTCTGCCCCTTCTTTGTCTTTGAATGTTAGCTTCTTTTCGGCGCATAACAAATTTGCAGAATGCCGAGCTAACCAGTCCATTCCCAAGATGACGTCAAAGTCTGCCATCTCAAGTTGTATCAAGGTTGCATCTAAGGTCTGCTCTCCAATGAGAACTGGACATGGTCCATAACCCTTTTCTAGTTCCACTTCTAACCCCATCGGTGACCGTACAAGTAATTTGTAGTCTAATGTCTTGATGGGTAAGTTTATCTTCTTTCCAAATGACACAGATATAAATGAATGAGTAGCTCCGGAATCGAAGAGTACTCTGGCGGGTACGCCATTTATAGGTACAATACCTGCGATTTATCCTTACTTAGTCTACATGCTCATTCAATGTAATTATAACTTTAAGAGTTTCAGTCATACCTGTGACCACATCGGGTGATGCGGCCGCATCTTCGGACGTAACAGCATATACCCGTCCCCGGATGGAATTGCTTCTTGGGCTTTGGGCACTCTCTTGCCATATGTCCGGGTTGGTTGCAGTTGAAACACTTCGGGGCTTCAGAATTTGTCTTTGGCTGAGGTTGAGCTGCGGAAGTAGTCTTGGTTGCAGCATTAAAATTCTGAGGACGGAAGGGCTTATACGTCCTGTTATTGCCTCCGTTATACGAATTCCCAGCTGGCCTTTTTATGCCTTTGTTTTGAGTGAAATAACTCTCTTTCTGGCTCGATTCAATCACTCGAGCGATCTGGACAGCTTCATTATATATTGTCTTTTCTAATCCCAGAACATGTTCCCTGATGCTTCCTTTTAGTCCCGTGACAAACCTACGGGTTTTGGTTTCTTCCTCTTGCATACTCAGTGGTGCGAAGAAAAACAGCTCTTCATAACGCTGTTGGTACGCATCCACTGACATCCGTCCCCGATAAAGACTCGGGGAACTCCTTCTCCATCGAATCCCTCGAAGCTTCGTGGAAAATATTTCTCGAAGAAAGCTTCTTTATATATAGCCCAAGTCAGTAGGGCGTGCTTAGTCAATAGATAGGCCCTGGTCGATTTCCACCAATGATGTGCGTCGCCTTTGAGCATGAAGGTGGCACACAATACTTTCTCCTCTTCAGTAATAGTCATCATAAGAAAATTTCTTTCCATCTCGTCTATCCAGTGTGCTGGCCATAATGGATCAGACGGTTTGCCATTAAATTCCCTGGGCTTCATCTTCAAAAATCTCTCCACTAGTCGGGAGTGGTCTAGCTGATTCTGGTATGCCCCAAACATATGGGGTGGGTACTGATAGTTAGCCTGTGCTGCTCCGGGACCTGCACCGGAATTGGTGCAGCCGGTTGTTGAGGTGTCCGTTGAGCTGGGTGGTTACCCACCGGTGCCGCACTAGCTTGCCCAATGTGCATGGTTGCAGCCCGAGTGGCTTGAAACATAACTCCCATTGCAACCTGCATTTGAGCTTGTGCGTGTTGCATCCGTTGCAGCCGCCGTGCCGGATTCATCACCACTCGTTGCTAGCTCGGTGGTGGAGGTGGCAAGTTTGTAGGGTTTACCGGTTCTGGATTTTCCGGTACATGGTTATTCTCTTGACTAGTCTCCTCCACGGGTGGTGGTGGTGGGACTGTGTTTCGGGTCTGTCGGGTCACTCTACGTCCAGACATATTTCCTTCTGAGATGGGTGGTGCCTGAAAATCATCAAAATCAGTGAGAAATCATTTATACTTCATGTAGGCACGCTAACCGATATAAAATTCAAAATCCCCAATTCATTCTGTAAAAAAAATACTGTCTTTTCTATGTAGGGTCGATGGTGAGGGTCGATGGTATGTCCGACCCTTGGTATCCGACCCTGGGAATGACCTATTCTTCCCGAGAGCTGAGGGTCGATGCGAGGGTCGATGGGTATCCGACCCTCAGTCCGACCCTTGATTTTTTGTCAGATTCCCGAGAGCCGAGGGTCGATTGGAGGGTCGATCCGAGGGTCGATGGTGTCAGTCGAATTGTCCGACCCTCGGACCAAAAATCAGATTTTTAAGATCCGATTTTGGGTCATTTCTCACTATTCCTCCTCCGTTTCGACTCGTCTCTTCTCTCCGAGTTGCTACAGTGCTACTTCACTGTTGTGGATCATTCTTAGTCCGAGTTTCGACATCCACATCACCTCTACAGGTATACTTTCCCAACTTTACCTATTTTTAGGTTTTTATTTCTAGGTTTTTGCTCATTTAACTTGTATTTTTCAAATTAAACTTTTTCCAACCGTAAAAATTTGATTTTTATTGGGGGCTTTTGTTATTGGTGTCTCGAGGAACGAAAGCCCTCAAAAATTTCTGAGTTTCATCGGTTGGTCATCGAGAAACTTGAAATTTTCTCTTTTTGCCCTAATTTGTCGACATTTTTGATTTTTCTTGAATTTCTTCAAATTGGACATCGTCAGTTAAAATTTCCTACTGCATGTGGGTTGTAGGATATGTTTTAACCTACGTAAGTTCTTGTGCCCACTTGTATGGTGAGAAATGGGACTTTATGGTCAACTTATGTCGTTATTAAATCAAATTTTGGATTTTTATCCTGCTAACTCCTTGTTTCTTTTCTCTTTCTTATTTTGCAGATACTATGGCCCGTACCAAAGTGCCAAGATTGCGTGATCCACTTCGCTTCCGTTCGAATGAAGCCGAGGCACAGTATGCTGACTATGCCCGTAAGAAAGTGGAAGGGGGTCGCATGGTGAACTTGGCTGAGCTAGCCTTGTTCAATGTAGAGGGAGCATTTGGTGATATGGGGTGGCTCCCTGTCATCACATATGACGCGTGCACATGTCCAGACTTGGTGCGCCAGTTCTATTGTAATCTCCAGGTGGTGGGGAATTACAATGATGTTGAACACGGTCAGGAGTTGCGCATCACCAGCTACGTCAAGGGGGTGCACATCTCCTTTGATTATCGGCAACTGGCCGATCTGTTGGGCATTCCCTATGATGGCCCTATGGTGTACTGTGCGCCGGGAGAGCCACAATTTGTTGAGATGGAGATGAGGGCAGAGATCAACAACCAGTTGCTCCATCCCGATAGATGGCAGATGAGAGCTTGCTACTTGCGTCCAGCTCCACGGGTTTTCGCAAGATTATCCAAAGCATAATCTGATCCCGCAGAGTGAAGGCTGCTGCTGCTGCTGCTAGAGCTCGTGGGGATCCGATCGACGATGACGATCGCATGTATATGGATGTCGACGCGATACCACCGCCATCACCCACACATGCGGCTGGAGTTGGTACATCTTCTACGGCGGCTCCTGCACCTGAGGCCGGTCCTTCTCATCCACCTTCTGATATGATGGAGATATTGCGTGAGCTCAGGGATGCTCAGCGCAGATCTGATTTGAGGATGGATGAGCTGTTGGCCGCTCAGCACGCATCAGACGCTCGGATGGGAGAGCTCCTAGAGGTGCAGCGTGCGACTGATCAGAGGATAGCCGGTCTCACAGCTAGTCTCCAGACGACCCAGACCCAGGTGGCCTGGTTGACTAGGGTCTATGCTGAGGACTATGACAGAGATCGTGAGGCCCCGCCTCCTCCTTCGCCTCCAGCTTCCTGAGTGTACTTTTATTTTTCCTTGTACTACAGAGTAACTGTCCGGGTTGTGGACTGTACTCTGCTTTAGCGATGTATATACGTTTTGTTTCTCTCACTCATTGTATGTAACCTGTTTTCCCTTTAATAGATGCATTATTCTCTTTTTAATTTGGTTTCAATCATCACTTGTGCTTACAGTGTGTTTGTATTAAAGCTTTTTAATTTATCCTATCTCAGTTCACAATGGTCTTGAATGTGTGTCAGTTCGGCGGGCAAGGCCTGAGACGCTCTGATACCAAGTTGTCACACCCCAATTCCGCACTATTCAGAATGGTGTGATGAACCGCTAAATAACCAACGGTTCAACCAGGATCTCAAATAGGCTATCCCCGCGTTATCCAAACTTACACGCATCCACAATCATAATCAGAGTAAATACATAATAGCGGAAATCTCATAAATAAATGAACTGAGAACTAAGATGATATCAATAATTTAATAGCAAATTATTCTGTTTCCAACTGAGACATAAATATTTAAATATCAAATACAAGTCTTTATAAATCCAATGAAAGAAACATATAAAATATCTAATCAAATACACACGAGTTGCACTCGCAAGAGGAGTCGTGTGTATCATCTTCAGCTCCAGCGTCCATTGCTGCTATATTCCCGTACGTAGACGCGTTCATATAATCTTCAACTGTGTAACCTGCATCATCAACTAAAAATATTCGACGTCGAGGGGTGAGCACACAACACGGCTCAGTGAGTAGCCAAAACAATGCAACATTACATATGCATGCAAAGAAAAATCAATTTATATCTTTGGTCTGGTATATAAGTTTGCAGTATGCTATAGAAAGGTTGAGGTAGCCAAAGGTCGCGTTTATTGACTCCGCCTCTATACACGAGTGTGTGACGTTACCCGAAGATCACGTTTATCGTCAACTCACATGCACCCAATCATGAACAATATATAACAAAGGTTACGTTTATTGCTATATAGTGCCATACCAACACGTAAGCCCCTGTTGGCGAGGGCTGCAAACTGGGCTCGCAACTAACCAATCCTAATGCCAAACAGTGTATCCAAGGCCTCACCCCAGCATCCCTCAGAATGTCCATAGAGATAGAGCTAAGGCCCCCCGGTAGAGTCAGAGACTACAAGGACCGAGACCACCTCCCCTGATACTCTATGACATAATAGTTCTGCTAAAGTAATGGCGATACGACGATGCCAATGCACAAGTACTTGAGTTAGAGATAGAGCTAAAGTGCTGAGACCCGCCAAAGGTTAACGTTTATTGACGTTCTCATCACACCTCCCTTGATACTCGCTCGCATCAAGCACATCAACCACACACATACAAGCACATGCCTATTCCTATCATCATCATCATCATCATGTTATAAACAATAAAATAAATATGCATGAACAAGTAATAGAAATATTGGATGGCATGTTGTATGCACATTACAAACATATTCGCATAGAATCAAGCATGGCATAGGACTCAAGAAATAGAAAATAGTTTATTATTAACCAATTTAGTTTGGGGTTAAGGTTTCTCACCTTAGCTTGCTAAAAGATACTTTTCCAAGCTTTAAAATCACCTTTATACTGTTATTATATTGCTAGAAGACCTAACAAAGTCGATAGAATTTAATTAGAATTAATTCGGAATTTAAAAACCATTCTGTCAACTGAGGGTCGATGCTAGGGTCGATGCTAGGGTCAATGCTAGGGTCGATGGGTCTATTGACCCTCCCCTCTTTCTGGACTTCCCGAATGCTGAGGGTCGATGGTCATAAACACCTAGGGTCGGATGGTCTATCGACCCTCGGTGCGACCCTCGGTGCACTCTGGTCCAATTTCCACTTTTAATCCATTCTTCGTGTTTGGGGTCCTATGGCTTGCTTCCTACATTCACTCAACATTCATTCCATGGTCTAGAACCATGTATAAACCATCTAAATAGTTTTCGTGCATCCTCCTATGGTTTTCCATGGAAACCTAACCATGGATGGATGGTTGGGGTTTCTCCGAGATCACTCTCTCTTCAATAATTATCCTAAGGTCTGTAGAAACTCATGGAATTAGTATCCATACCTGAGAAGATTACTTTTCCTTTGAAATTCTCTTCCTTTTTGCTAGGTTCTCTTCCTTGCCGCTCTTCTTCTTCTTTTCCTTCTCCTCTCTTTCTCTCAATTCAATTAGGATTGTGAAAGGAGTGAAAGTGGCTTAGGGATGTCCTTTAAATAGACTAGGAACATCCTTAAATAAGCCCCTTTGAGATTAGGAAGGAATCCAATCGAAAATCTCGAAGTTTCCTATTTTCTATTTTCGGCAGGATCCGAGGGTCGATGGGAGGGTCGATGATCCCGTCGACCCTAGGGTCTTAAGCTGTCCGACCCTCCCTTCAAAACTGAGGGTCTGACTTTCTGTTTTGGGAGGTCCGACCCTGCTTAGCTGGGTGTGCGACCCTCCCTTAAAATAAAGTGTTTTTGGGTCGATTTGATACCTGGGATCTTGATCTCCTTCATGCCCTTGGTCCATTTGACTCGACCATGATGGGTAAACCTGGTTCAAGGTGGTAAGACCGGGTTAGATTGACACGGGTCTTACACTAAACAAATAATATCCATAATAATCAATAATAATTAATAATAATTACATCGGAATCATAAGAGTTGCAATGGAATCATAATAGAGAACATATGCTTTTAATGTTACCGTTACATAATAAGTTTGTTATGTATTACAACCGTTTCACATATACTATCCATATTACATATTTCCTCATTATAAATAACTAGAGTAAATCTGAAATAAAATATTATAGATAGACCAAACCATTATCTACTTACAAATATAAAAATATGGAGGTGAAGCACTGACTCAAGTCCCGTAAACACAGTCTTTATAGGTACAGCCCTCAACATGATCCCTCAGCACCAATCCGCCAAGATAAGTGTCCTCTACATCTGTTGGATCCATATCAGCCACCACAAAAGAGGTACCTACAACCAAAGCTAAAAGAATTTTGATATCAAGGGGTGAGCTCCCATCCCAGTTCAGTGAGAAGTCAGGTATCAATGGAACCCTAATTCAACGATTTAATGATGCATGAATGTAAATAAACAAGCAATTGTGAGTGGCAATCAAATGTGTATGCAGCCATGGTCGGCTTGTACCCTTGCGAGGATCTGTCCCTGGCTCCCTCCTGGACTAGTGCTTGTGGCTCCACCCTTAAAAAAAGGTTAATATCCCACCGCCTGAACATATACCAATGGCTCCCCCCTGAGTACTCTGTACCTTACTGCCTGAAATAATTTTCCCTCACTAAAGCATAAGTCATTTGACCATGGTTGATGCATGATGCATAAGACAGCATATAAAGGGGCTACATTCCAGCGAAGATCCCTGGCTCACCGCTCCCACGGATCACCGTGCCTCCACTAAAGTGTAACTAGGGCATATGACCATGTATTGTGCTCCCACACGCCACACATTCATATACCCCATCAAGCACAATCACATCCATATCAACAATCACACAACATGACATGTGTACACAGTAAATAAAGCTGTACTCAAGTAGAGATCCTTGTTTTACCGCTCCAATAGATCATTCTACCCCCACTAGAGTATAGCAGACCAACATGGTTTGTGTATTATGCTCCATCATGCCACATGACCATCATACATGGTAATAAGTAGGGTTGCACCCCAGTAGAGATCCCTGGCTCACCGTTCCCATGGATCACCGTGCCCCTATTAAGGTACTAGCCAATCCCAACGTGATTCATGAAGTCACCCATTACATGAATCACCACCATACATGGGTGGCACCCCAACAGAGATTCCCAAATACCTACTCTAATGGTTCACCATGTCTCCACAAAGGTACTAGTAGACCAACATGGTACGTATGCCTATGCTCCAACATGTAACAAGCACCACCATACATGGTCCTGCATATATACTGATATGACAGACTATGCCAATAATATGGCCCGTGTATTGTGCTCCAACACGCCACACGCCCATCATACAACGTCCAACATACATAGTTATTGTTATATGCAAATACATGAACATATATACAATTTATTCGATGACATGTTGCTGTAAGAAAATACACATACAACAAACACATGCTCAAACTCTATGAGACCGAACCCCTCATTTATAAACACCAAAGGTGCTACTGAACCTTGAACCCAATAGAAGGCTTTGTCTACTACTCGTGTTGTTTTACCTAATTAGTTAGATAAGCTTCATTAGATTAGTGAACATCTTTTAAACCAGTATAGACAAGTCCTAGTGTCCATGCATAGGTCCCAAGATAAGCTGGGAACCAAACGATCAGTCTCCTATAGTCCAAACTAGGATTAAAGGTCAAAATGGTCTGAACTGAAGGATATAACCGGGTGGTGGTTCCTCCGGTATCATCTCCCGATTATACACTTAGTCATTTCTTAATTTAGCTTAACCAAAGGATGAATCGGATTGTGCATCCTCCGAAAAACCATTTGGTTCATTACCACTGTCATAACAATGAGGTTTCAGTAGGTTATCCGAAGGCTTAGCTGGGTGGTGTACCATCTGGAAATACCTCCACTTAATATTAAGCCTGATCAGAGGCTAGGATCAGTCAGAGCCATTAGTTCACCGAAGGGTCTCACCCAAGGGTTGTGCCCTTTGTAGGGTGACTCTAATTGAGTATTGGTCTGACATACCAAGGCATTTGCCTTGCTGGAGCACTGGTCTGAATCACCCGAGGCAAGGTCGGGACCAGGCCTCAGGTTTAGGCCTAGAAACCAGGCACGAACTAGAAAAGGTTTCCCTCTTTGGGGAGATGCTTCCCCCCTTGGTTTCCTTCACTCTAAGTGATGGGAAACACTCTACCACCTTCGTTATACACAATGGGACTCATTTGAGACCCCAATGGTATCTCCATACATGGAGGGGACGATGACCTAGCTTTCTAGGTTGGATTCGATCTCCATTTATGGAGGCCATGAATGGTGGAGTTCCACCATAGGTTTCTCATGCATTCTTCATAAGAAATGAAAAGGAATGAGGGAAGGGAACCTACCTCAAGGGAGAACCGATGCTTGAGCTCTAAGCTTGGAATCTAGCTTCTTCTCTCAAGCACTCTTACTTACTCCAAGGGTAGAAAGAGTTAAATAAGGGAGCTTGGGCTTCCTTTTATAAAATCCCATGGAGAGAGAAATCACCATTCGGACACAAACCAGATGCTGGCAACTGGGTGATGCACCATCAGGTAGAGCATCCGGTTGGGCTTAAAAATGGGTTTAAACTTGGTTTGGTGGGCCAGTTTGGTGGGGATGTCTTTTGGGTTACTTAAATCTTCTTTCCCACACTCTACTAGCACTAGGTGATCCTAGGATTTGACCTGACATCATATTGAGGGTCCAATGTCAGGGTGCCAAGGGTTGGCACAGTAAGACCCAGCATAAAGGGATCCGAACTGGTGAGGAATCTGGGTGTGGGTCTTACAAGATCTAGGATACTATATTTATTGTTTGTACATATTGTTTTGGGGGGAAGGGGTTCTGTTACATACTTGTGCGAGTAGCCGACCTGGCTCCTCATGTAGATGGGATCACCTGCCAAGGGAAACACATAACCTTGACACGTATCTTGTAAAAAGTCTTGACTGAGGAGAGTCCTTAACGATTATTTCTTAGGTCCACCCGGAAAGGCATCATACTACTCTAGGTAGTTTAACAATTTATGAAATGGTATATCAAAAGAAATCGAGGGGTCCGTGATTCACCATGTAGACTGAAATAGGTCCACTCCTCCTCGTTAAGGTAGCCTTGCCGGTCCTAACCCAGTTTGAGGCACATGTATGTTATTTTTGGTCCATTCTTGAACCAACATGGTAAAATCTACTCGATCATGATATTTACACCCAAGACGTTGAAGTTTTACTTGTTTTTGTCCTTGACTTGTCAACATGCTCGGATCCACTCTTGAGCACTTTTCTCTCACTTGTTGGGAGCGTGAGGGTTGTTTACACCTGCAAACACATTAGTCTGGGCTGTCACACCTCAATTTCGACTGAACCAGAAGTGTGAGTGAACCACCACTAAACCAACGGTTCACACCAGGATCTCAATAAGATCATATCCACTAATACAAACCATTGCACATAACCATAATCAGAATATAAATAAATACAGCGGAAGTCTTAAATTAAATGAACTGAGTTCTACATTATAAGTATAGTAACCAATTATTCTCCACACCAAAACGTAAATAAAATATCTTTACACAATTCATGAATCCAACTAAAATAAAATAAAATAAAATAAATCATCCTAGAGGTACACACAGAAAGGGCACAAGCATGAAGCGTCATGTTTGTCCTCCCCTGCTTGCACTTTTAAAGCAGCAACACCCCATATACTGGAGCGTCCATGTAGTCTTCCATAGTATAACCTGCATCAACATCTAAAAACATGTATATATACAAGGGTGAGCTCACAACTTAGCTCAGTAAGAAAATCAAACAATGCAACAAGCAACATGCATGAGTAACATTCACATTATGGTCTAGTTTTAAGTTTTAATATACTATAGAAAGGATTAGTGACCACCGCACCTCTATAACACGAGTGTGTGAATCTGCCCAATGGATCAAACACCACTGTCATCCCACATGCACCAACCATGGAATAGGGATAGAGCTAAAGTGTTCGGATCACACACCGCCAATACTTCCCCTGATGCCCTACCCATACCAATACGTAAGCCCCTATTGGCGAGGGCTTGCAAATTGGGCTCGCAATTAACCAATCCTATATGTCACCACAGTATGCCCTATCCCAACACAGCTTCCTATGGCATAGAGATAGGGCTAGAGTTTGGTGGCCAGGCCGGAGACCACAGTGCCACGTCCTCCCCCTGATACCCTACCCGCACCAAGCATGCTAAGATAGAAGTGATATGAAAAGATGCTAGTGTAAGGACTGATCCTAGACCCCAGGCCCTTTCCATTTTACACACCAACGAAAACAATCACATGCCTAACAATCACAACTTAACATAGCGAGTATGCATGAACAATATAATAACTGAAAGTACAGATGACATGTGAATATGCACAAGCAACACTCCATAGAACAATAGTTATTAACCACGTTTTACTGTTATTAGTTAATTAGGGTTTGGGTCCGATTCCCTTACTTGATGCTCGATTGCTTGCTTTCTTGGCATCACAACGTCCAATCTTGTTATCACAGGGTCCTATATGATGTCAGGGTTTAATTAGAATTAGTTCCTTAGGGTTTTACGTTGGTCGAAAACCTACTAGGTCAAAATATACCCAAAACAGTGCATACCAGTCGCAGGTACCGATCGCTGCACGTGGGGGAAATGGTGCAACTGGTATAATCGACCGGTCCCTCCTTGACCAGCTCTCCAGAGGTACCTATCGCAATATCGGTCTCATATAGTGCAACCGGTATAGTCGACCAGTATGCCTCTGGAAGAGCACCAACTTGGTGTAGCTCTTCCGTCGGTCACCCACTATGACTCCTAGGGGTCCTCCTATGCATTCTAGGCCTGAACAACGAGTTAGGGTTGTTTTATGTTCCATTCAAGTCCTAGTTCCTATGATTCTTTGCCTAGAATTCAAATCTAGGGTTTATCGAACAATTAGAGTTTAACAAGAATTTAGGGATTTTGATAAATTCCTAGCCTTGCATGGTATTGATCAGTTATGATCAGTCATCCATAATGCTTAACTTAGAGAGAAGTTCAAGCACTTACCATTGGTTCTCAAATATGGTGTTCTTCGTCCAACGACGACTCCTCTTCCACCTTTCTTAGCTCTTTCTCCTCTTCAAATCTCTTTCTCCTCTCTAGGGTTTGTGAGGATCAATCAAAGAGGTTTAAGGAGATTTAGAGGTCTTTAAATAGGCTAAATTAGGTTTTAGAAAGTTTTCCTACATTAGGAAAGTCTCTAGGATTGAGATTTGGCAAGTAGGACCCACAGAGATCTGTTTTCAGATCTAACTAGTCTGCCCACACAGACATATGATACGTGAAATTAATTAGCACATTCTTGATCATATTTAGTTTAATTTTATAATTTATCTTAGACATTTAGTTTAATTTAATTAATGTTTTAAGTATTTTATTAATTTATTTAATTCTTAGTTATTTTTGGTTATTTGGTAGGTTTTTGAATTGGATAAAGACTAGATAAGAGGTGTCAAGACAGCTCAAAGCTTGGTGTTACATTCCTAAATGATTTGGAAGATAATTGATCAAAATCTGCCTTAAAATCAGCATTCTCCAACAAATTGGGTAAGATGCAAGATTGTAAAAGACTGATTTTATGGGACTGTAAGCTTATAAATTAAGAAGAAGGAGAAAAGAAAAATACACAGAGCAAGAGGAGCTGTTCATAGAAGGGGCTACAAGGCACATTGGAGGTGGAGAGTTCGAGAGGGATGGAGCTAGAAGACTAGAGAGAAATCCTAGATTCAAGCTTCATCTATTCCCATTACGAGTTCTTCCCTTTTCTCTGTGATCCCTTTGTTTATGTTTTAGAATTGTCAATGATGAATTGCTAGATTTTTTATTATATGATTAGGATGGATTCATTGAAATTGTGTTGATTAAATCCTTAACTTTTGAATGATTATGTTTTATGCAATCTGGTATTTTTTTACATGTGATTAATTGATCACTAATTGCATATCTCAAGGTATCAATTGAGGGGGCGAAAGCAGAAGATTGATATTAGTTCATAAAATATCAGTCATTGGTTGAGTATTTTCTTAGAAATAAGGGCTCACTATTGTGATCTTTGTTTTAATTCTAATGAACGTAATGAGTTTGTATTAGAATCCTACAAACACGAAAGTAGATGAAGGATTAATACGGGCATAATTTGTTACTCTTGAAAGAGATAGCAGAATATCTTAAGGAATTAATCGTTGCATCAACAAAAATTTATTCAATAAGTTTGGTTTGGTTAAGCATAATTCAATTGAGGAAGTCCGAATCCTATCTTTGGTTTCATAATCTGCTTATTAATTATTAATCTTGGTAATTCAGTTGTCTAAATAATAGAGAGAATTAATTGGGTTTGGTAATTGAACATTCTCCCTGAGGAAACGTTACTCGACTTATCATTATATTATTTGCACGACCCGTACACTTGCGGATTCGACAACAAGCAAATTGGCGCCGTTATCGGGGAGTGGTGTTTTTAATATCAAAACAAACGATTCTCTTTATTAATTTGGATTGTATTATTTTGTTTTATTTTATTTTTTATTTTTTATTTTTTGTTCTTAGTGTTTCTAGTTTAATAAGGTTGTCGGGTGAATTTGTTGGTAAATTTTAATCCAATTGTGTTCAATTTATTATTCAGCTAGAATTTTATTTATTTATTTTTTTTTTCTCTGGTTAACTGCTGCAGATTGCCATAGTGCATGCCACGTACCTGTGAGCTAATTGAAGCATTTGATCCTAAGATAGAACGGACTTTACGGGCATTAAGAAAAGAGCAAAGGCTTAAGCAGAAACGAGCAATAGCCATGGCAGAAAATCAGAACAATCCGAATAAGAGGTTGCTACGGGACTATGCTATGCCAAGCACCAATGGCAACCAAACCAGCATAACTAGACCTGCAGTCAATGCAAACAACTTTGAGATCAAACCTGGTCTCATTCAGATGGTGCAGCAAGAGCAGTTTGGGGGAGATATATATGAAGATCCCAACGCACATTTGGCCAACTTCTTGGAGATCTGTGATACAATTAAACTGAATGAGGTAAGTGAAGATGCATTTAGATTACGACTCTTTCCCTTCTCTTTGAAAGACAAGGCCAAAGGATGGTTGAATTCCAAGCCCCCCAACTCATTTACCACCTGGATTGCATTATCTCAAGCATTCCTAAATAAGTACTTTCCACCAGGTAAAATTGCCAAACTTAGAAATGATATCACTACTTTTGTGCAATATGATGGTGAGTCATTATATGAGGCTTGGGAAAGATTTAAGGAATTATAGAGACGGTGTCCACACCGTGGCCTTCCTGAATGGTTGATTGTGCAAACTTTTAATAATGGTTTGACACATTCAGTTAGAATCACCATAGACGCAGCTGCAGGAGGAGCTTTGATGGGTAAGTCAACCGAGGCAGCATATGAGTTATTGGAAGAGATGGCTTCTAATAATTATCAATGGTCCAATGAATGAGGTCTGCCAAAGAAAGCTTCAGGTATGTATGAGATTGATGGCATTAACATGTTAAATGCAAAAGTCGATAATTTGGTGAAAATATTTGGTAAGTTGGGTAATGTAAATTCTGTTACTAACCTTAACCCTGCTTTGAGTTGTGAATGGTGTGGAGGCGCACATATTAGTTCTGAGTGTTTGCAGGTTGAATAGGCACAATTCGTGTCAAATATGAATAGACAGCAGCAACACCATCAACAGTTGAACAATCCTTACTCACAATCCTACAACCTAGGCTGGAGGAATCATCCTAATTTTTCCTGGAGAGACCATGGCAATCAAGGTAGCAGCTCAAAGCCTTTCAATCCTTCAGGTTTCCAACCAAGGCCTCAAGGAGTGGTCCAACAGCCTGAGACCAAACCATCGTGGGAGCTGGCTATTGTAAAATTAGCCAATGTGACTTTAGAAAGAATTGAGAGGATGGAAACCAAAGTTGACCAGTTAACCACTTACAATCGCAACTTAGAAATTCAAATGGGCCAATTGGCTAATGCTTTCAACTCAAGAGGACAAGGTAATTTGCCTAGCAAAACAGAGATTAATCCAAAGGAGCAATGCAAGGTAATTACCTTGAGAAGTGGTAAGTAACTCGGTCAGGTAAGTAAAGAAGTGGCAGCGAGTGATAGAGAAGAAGTGGCTCATGAAGAGGTAACCAAAGAGAATGAAACCGAAAAAACTGAGCATAATGAGACACAATCACAACCACCACCGGAAGTAAAACCTTATGTGCCTCCTATTCCTTTTCCTCAGAGACTTAAACAAAATAAAATTGATAAACAATTTGAAAAGTTTCTTGAAAAGTTTAAACAATTGCATATTAACATTCCTTTTGCAGATGCCTTAGCACAAATTCCTGCTTATGCAAAGTTTCTTAAGGAAATTATGTCAAATAAATGGAAATTGGAGGATTATGAGACTATTGCTTTAACTGATGAATGCAGTGCAGTCATTCAAAATAAACTGCCACCAAAGCTAAGAGATCCATGGAGTTTTTCAATTCCTTGCACTATTGGTGAAGTTGATTTTTCTAGAGCTTTATGTGATTTAGGTGCTAGTGTTTCATTAATGCCTTTATCTGTGTGCAGAAAACTTGAGTTGAAGGAGCTACAACCTACTACTATTTCTTTATAGCTAGCTGATCGATCAATAAAGTATCCATTAGGTATTTTGGAAAATGTATTGGTCAAGGTAAAAAAATTCATCATTCCTGTCGACTTCATTGTGTTAGAAATAGATGAAGATACCGAGATACCTATTATTTTGGGTCAGCCTTTCTTGGCCATAGCTGGGGCTGTCATAGATGTTAAAAATGGTAGGTTGACATTTAAGGTTGGTGAGGAAGAGATAGAATTTAATTTTTTTAAATCAAATAAATATCCTTCTTTTACTGACCATGTTTTTCAAGTTGACTTTATAGATCTAATCACTCGAGAAGTTTTTAAGCTTGAAAATCCTAAAGAATCTCTTGAAAAATGTTTAGTGAGTGCAGGAATGACAAATGATGAAAATTTAGAAGTTGCAGAAATGGCATATGCTTTGGAGGACACACAGACTAAATCAAGGCAGAAAGGTTTTCATTTTGAGAATCTAGGCAAAGGTAAATCATTACCTCCCCCTTCTAATGTGCAAGCACCAGTTTTAGAGTTGAAACCATTACCCCCACATCTCAGGTATGCTTTTTTGGATGAAAATGATAACTTACCTATTATTGTAAGTGCTTCATTATCTAATGTTCAACTTGATAAATTATTGCGTGTGTTAAGATTAAGAAAATGAACCATAGGATGGACTATTTCAGACCTTAAAGGAATTAGCCCCTCATTGTGTATGCATAGAATTTTAATGAAAGATAACCATAAACCTATTGTTGAAAATCAGAGACGGTTAAATCCTAACATGAAAGAAGTAGTGAGGGCTGAAATTCTTAAATGGTTAGACGCATGAATTATTTATCCTATATCTGATAGTTCATGGGTTAGTCCTGTGCATGTAGTACCTAAAAAGGGTGGAATCATTGTTGTGCATAATGAACATAATGAATTAATTTCCACTAGAACAGTGATTGGGTGGAGAGTGTGTATTGATTATAGACAACTTAATAGTGCTACCCGTAATGATCATTTTCCTTTGCCATTTCTTGATCAGATTCTTGAAAGACTTGCTGGGTATGAATATTATTGTTTTCTAGATGGTTATTCGGGATATAATCAAATTCCTATAGCCCCGGAAGACCAAGAAAAAACCACTTTCACTTGTCCTTATGGTACTTTTGCATTTCGGAGGGTGTCTTTTGGTTTATGTAATGCACCTGCCACATTTCAACGTTGCATGATGGCTATTTTTTCTGATTTTGTTGAAAAGATCATGGAGGTTTTCATGGATGATTTTTCTGTGTTTGGATCTTCTTTTGACAGTTGTTTGGCTAACTTGTCTAAAGTCATGCAGCGTTGTGAAGAGACCAAATTGGTCTTAAATTGGGAAAAATGTCATTTCATGGTGTAGGAAGGCATTGTGTTAGGCCATAAGATTTCAGCAAGGGGTATTGAGGTGGATCGAGCAAAGATTGAGGTTATAGAGAAATTACCACCACCTATGAATGTGAAAGGAGTCAGGAGTTTCCTTGGTCACGCAGGGTTTTATCGGCATTTTATCAAGGATTTTTCTAAAATTTCAAAATCTCTATGTAACCTATTAAATAAAGATGTTGCATTTGATTTTGATACTGATTGTTTGAATTCTTTTAACAGGTTGAAGCAGGAGTTGGTATCTGCACCAATCATGGCTGCACCAGATTGGAGTTTACCGTTTGAGCTGATGTGTGATGCAAGCGATTTTGCATTGGGTGCTGTTTTAGGCCAAAGGAAAAATAAGAAGTTGCATGTTATTTATTATGCTAGCAGACTTATGAATGATGCTCAAATAAATTATGCAACTACTGAAAAATAATTGCTTGCTGTTGTGTTTGCAGTTGATAAGTTTCGATCATATCTTGTAGGGTCCAAGGTGATTGTTTACACGGACCATGCGGCAATCAAGTACTTATTGACTAAAAAAGATGCGAAGCCAAGGCTAATTCGGTGGGTGTTGTTACTTCAAGAATTTGATGTATAGATTCGAGGTAAGAAGGGAATGGAAAATGTGGTAGCTTATCACTTATCCAGGCTGGAGGTTCAATCAAAAGTAGAAGATGTGCCAATCAATGAAAGCTTCCCAGACGAGCAGTTGCTTGTGGTTGCTGTTGTTCCTTGTATGCTGATTTAGTGAACTATCTGGTTAGTGGTATTATTCCTCTGGACTTGAACTACCATCAAAGGAAGAAATTCTTGTGGGAGGTAAAACATTACTTTTGGGAGGAGCCTCTATTGTACAAGCATTGTGCAGATGGGATGATCAGAAGATGTGTACCTCAAGAGGAGATTCATGACATACTATGCCATTATCATTCTTTAGAGTGTGGTGGACATTTCAGCACTTCTAAGATAGTTGCAAAAGTGTGGCAATCTGGCTTTTATTGGCCAACCATGTACCAGGATGCTAGGGTGTATCTGGCTACATGTGATCGGTGTCAACGAGTAGGAAACATGACCAAAAGGAATGAGATGCCATAAACCAGTATTTTGGAGGTTGAATTGTTTGATGTGTGGGGGATTGACTTCATGGGTCCATTTCAATCGTCTTTCAACAATCAGTTCATAATGGTAGCAGGAGACTATGTTTCCAAATGGGTGGAGGCAATAGCAACTCAGACCAATGATTCTCGGGTGGTAACTAAGTTTCTTAAGAAGAATATTTTTTCGAGGTTTGGTGTACCAAGAATTATCATCAGTGATCAAGGATCCCATTTCTGCAATCAATCGTTTGACACTCTATTAAAGAAATATGGAGTCACACACAAGGTGGCACTTGCTTATCATCCTCAAACAAATGGGCAAGTGGAATTAGCCAACCGAGAATTAAAGTTGATTTTGGAGAAAACTGTTGGAAAATCAAGGAAAGATTAGGCAACCAAACTTGATGATGTATTATGGGCATACCGGACAACTTTCAAGACACTCTTAGGCATGTCTCCATATAGACTTGTCTTTGGAAAGTCTTGTCACCTACCAGTTGAGTTGGAGCATAAGGCTTATTGGGAAGTTAGAGAACTGAACATGGATTTGAAGGCTGGTGGAGAAAAGAGGTTGTTACAATTGAGTGAATTGGAGGAGTTTAGGCTGAATGCTTATGAAAATACTCGGATTTACGAAGAAAAAACTAAGTATTGTCATGATAAGCATATTCAGAAAAGAGACTTTGAGGTTGGACAACGAGTACTACTCTTCAATTCACGACTTAAGCTATTCCCAGGAAAGCTTCGGTCAAGGTGGTCTGGCCCATTCACGGTAACAAAAGTATATCCATATGGTGCTGTTGAAGTTTATAGTGAGGTTACTGGTACATTCAAGGTAAATGGGCAACGTTTGAAGCCCTATCTTATTGGTGATGTGGTACTTAAAGGAGTGACATACTCCTTGGAAGAACCTAGCTATGGTTGATGGATTGATAGTCAAGCTAACGACTATAAATAAGCACTTTTTGGGAGGCAACCCAAGCTACACTATCTTTCTCTTTCTTTATTATTATTATTATTATTTTCTCTTTTTTGTCTTCTTCTAGTTGTTGAATAAATATGACCGTACTTACCCTCTTTTGGTTGTGTTGTTCAGGTACGAGCACATGGAGTAATAAATCGATTTGAATATTATTCTTCCTTTCTTATTTACTTTCACATTGAGGACAATGTTTAAATTAGGTTTGGGGGATGATTGATAATTCTTATACCTGTTTACCTGCTTGGTGTAATTTAAAAAAAAAAATACATCTTTGGTTAACCCTCGAACTAAAAATTTTTGTGAGAAAATAAGAAGAATGAACTTGTTATTTGGAGTCATGATTTACATTTGGGTTTCTAGTCATGTTTAAGCATTGAAGTTTTAACTTAGGATGGGCAATATCTTATAAAACGAGATTAAGCATATTCATTTTCTTCAAAAGATTATTGAAATTCATGTTCTAGGTAAAGTTGTGTGAGTTGCGTGACTATGCATAAAATATGAGTGCACTGCTTTTCTTGTGAGTATTCCCTTTGATCTAGGCCTAAACATGGTTTAAGTAAATAGGGTGGTATCATTGAAAAAAAAAAATTTCAAGCTAATGGGAAAGCATGTGGTGGAATTGAGAAATGAATAATCAAATTTTTACTCAACCATAAACACATGTGTATAGTGGGAGAGCATAAAATGCAATCACTATACCAAACATTGCTTGAGGTGGGAGAACATAAAATGCAACCACTAAAAAAAAAAAAAAAAAAAAAAAAAAAAAACCCTCAACCGTAAACACATGTATATAGTGGGGGAGCATAAAATGCAATCACTATACCAAACATTTCTTGAGGTGGGAGAGCATAAAATGCAACCACCCAAAAAAAAAAAAAAAAAAAGAGTGAGTCCTAGTTTGCTACCATTGTTTGTAGTAGTGAGAATGGATGATTGCAAGTTTAGTTGTACATAAATAGATTATGTTGGTTGCATGATAAGCATGATTAGTTTAGAATTATGTGTGGATATTTGAATTTGAGAACATGAGTATGCTTAGTTTTTCTTTATTTGCTATTGTTGTGTTAAAGTTGAAAATTTGATGTTTACATGGTAGGAGTCTTGGATGTGAGGAGTGATTTTAAATATGCTTCTTATCCTTTGTTTTAAATATGGTTTTTCTTTTGCTTGAGGACAAGCAAATATTTAAGTTTGGGGGTATTTGATACGTGAAATTAATTAGCACATTCTTGATCATATTTAGTTTAATTTTATAATTTTTCTTAGACATTTGGTTTAATTTAATTAATGTTTTAAGTATTTTATTAATTTATTTAATTCTTAGTCATTTTTGGTTATTTGGTAGGTTTTTGAATTGGATAAAGACTAAATAAGAGGTGTCAAGACAGCCAAGTGTGTACATTCCTAAATGATTTGGAAGATAATTGAACTCGCCTTAAAATCCAGCATTCTCCAACAAATTGGGTAAGATGCAAGATTGTAAAAGACTGATTTTATGGGACTGTAAGCTTATAAATTAAGAAGAAGGAGAAAAGAAAAATACACAGAGCAAGAGGAGCTGTTCATAGAAGGGGCTACAAGGCACATTGGAGGTGGAGAGTTCGAGAGGGATGGAGCTAGAAGACTAGAGAGAAATCCTGGATTCAAGCTTCATCTATTCCCATTACGAGTTCTTCCCTTTTCTCTGTGATCCCTTTGTTTATGTTTTAGAATTGTCAATGATGAATTGCTAGATTTCTTATTCTATGATTAGGATGGATTCATTGAAATTGTGTTGATTAAATCCTTAACTTTTGAATGATTATGTTTTATGGAATCTGGTATTTTTTACATGTGATTAATTGATCACTAATTGCATATCTCAAGGTATCAATTGAGGGGGCGAAAGCAGAAGATTGATATTAGTTCATAAAATATCAGTCATTGGTTGAGTATTTTCTTAGAAATAAGGGCTCACCATTGTGATCTTTGTTTTAATTCTAATGAACGTAATAAGTTTGTATTAGAATCCTGCAAACACGAAAGTAAATGAAGGATTAATACGGGCATAATTTGTTATTCTTGAAAGAGATAATAGAATATCTTAAGGAATTGATCGTTGCATCAACAAAAATTTATTCAATAAGTTTGGTTTGGTTAAGCATAATTCAATTGAGGAAGTCCGAATCCTATCTTTGGTTTCATAATCTGCTTATTAATTATTAATCTTGGTAATTCAGTTGTCTAAATAATAGAGAGAATTAATTAGGTTTGGTAATTGAACATTCTCCCTGTGGAAACGTTACTCGACTTATCATTATATTATTTGCACGACCCGTACACTTGCGGATTCGACAACAAGCAACATATCGATCGATCGGTATATAAACTGGTATCATAAGACCGGTATGATAATATTTCTCTGTTTTGGTTTATTTTCGTACCTGATTGTCATTCGCTCATCCCGTCTGGTCCGATTATGATTGGAAGACCTGTTACGACATAAAATAGAGGTTTAGATCGGGTTCATGGAGTGCAGGTCTTACAACTCCCCCACCCTTAAAAGAAATTTATCCCCGAAATTTGCATGTGGGTCTCACATGGGCGGTCTGTATATGCCCTCCATCGTACAAATCCCAATGCATTGAACCGTTCAATGTTGATACGTCAATCTTGAAAACGACCAAAAAATCCATATCATGATATAGGTACTGTGATCAAGTAGAAGTTTAATGGTTTGTTCACTCATTCACTGCTTTTGCTAACCATCTTTCTTGAAAACTAAAAATAAGCATATCCGCTTCAATTTCTTGGCATTTGATAAACCACGTGTCGAACCTTGGTGCTACAATGATCCGTACAAAATCTTGAGGCCCCAAGACCAATCACGGGGTCATTCAAATATAATTAAATTGTTACAGAT
The DNA here is from genome assembly GCA_028583415.1 of Protea cynaroides. Lineage (NCBI taxonomy): Eukaryota > Viridiplantae > Streptophyta > Magnoliopsida > Proteales > Proteaceae > Protea > Protea cynaroides. The sequence goes on along the minus strand of CM053273.1, from coordinate 44,711,467 downwards.
ATTTAATGGATAGTTTTCATGAAGGGGTTAACTTTTTTTGGTCGAGCCAACTTGTATGTACATGTGTATTCTTCTCATGTCTAGTTATTTCCAAGTCATAACATTTGTTCATTGTTCCGTTTCGATACTAAGTGAAAGTCAAGTAGGTCTGCGACCATTTTTACCCCGTAGGCTAGAGCCCCCACCTTTAGAAAACTATCTAGAACTCTCACCCCAAAGTTTATTTAATCATCATGTTAGAGTTTATATAGGATTCAAAAAAAAAAATCAAAAAGAAAAAAAAAAGGGTAAAGGTTGAACTAGGGAGGATAAGATTGTCATATTAGATGATACAGTTTAGATAGCCATAAAAGTTCAGACCTGAGAGAATACCTGAGTGAGTAGACGAAGCATCCAATCCTATTACATCCACTCATAGGAAGGTCATTGTCATATTAGATGATACAGTTTAGATAGCCATAAAAGTTCAGACCTAAAGAATACCTGAGTGAGTAGACGAAGCATCCAATCCTATTACATCCACTCATAGGAAGGTCCTACCATCATCGATTCATATCCCGGCTCATGTTCACAAGGAGGATTTTATACCTCAAAGTCCCATAATAGTTGAAAGATAGCACATTGAGAGCCTAATGTTCCAGAGCAGAGTTGATCATCTAGAATCAGAGTTGAGAAATCCAAGAGGATAGAAAACTAAATCAAAGATCCTGAGAAATTGCATGTTTCTTTCCCATTCTAGCATATCTGCCAAATTTAAATGAAAAATTAAGATAGGAAGGCATTTCATTTACCTTTGGTGACTAAGGCACTTTGACTGATGGAGTTGGTTTTTGACTCCCAAGTATTACTTTCATCACCCAAGGTGACCAGAACTCCCAGACTCAAAAGAGTAGCCCTCGAACCTTCAAGAAGGCCCCTCTCACCTCCCAAAATATAGGATGAAAAAGAAGACCATGTTATTAACTTTATCCTAAAATTAAGGTAGTCTGAAAATGAACTTCAAATGCACCCTAAACTGGGGCATAACAAAAAATGTCAATACATCCTAAACTAGGGCATAACCAAAATATCAGTGGATTTAGAGTAGGGTAAACCAAAAGGACAATGGACCAAGCTGGGGTATAGGTCAGAGTTTCATGACATCCAAACTGGAGCATAAGATTGGAATACATCAAATCCAGACTGGGGCATAGACCTAGTGGACGTAAAACTCGAACTGGGGCATAGTTCAAGATGCTAATAGACTCAAGCGGGGTATAACTCAGGATGGAAAGTGTCAAACACCCATCGATAGATGGGCGTGATGAGCCTTACTAGAAAAAGTCTGAATGGTGATTCGGTCTCACAATCGATCATAAGTTGGCGTCAATGACATTGTATCCAATTGGGGTAACTCAGTGAATTACTTGTCTAAACTGGCTATCATTGGTATCTGATAGGTCATCTATGTTTGGGCTCGAGTTTGATAAGTCTGTAGACAGTCTAGTCCAAAGCGCTCTAAAAAATAAACAATAATTATCTCATTTAAGACATCAACTATAGTGATTTACTACTTCCAATCCATTCCTTCCCAGTTTGATATCTTCCTCTTCCGTGTTTGTTGCTAATTCTAATTCTGATGACGATCAGGATGATGAGCTACAACCTGAACTTCTACTCCACCGGGGTTCAACACATACATGAAAGTTACAAATGATTAAGTTGAAGACATGAAAGCAATCTTAGAGATACAAGTTTATACATCAAGACGTTACCCATTTGGTCGATTTATAGAAAGAGTTTTACAGGATATTTATCGAAAGCAGAGAATGTTTACAGACTCATACAAGTGGTTCATTTGGTTTCGCAAATAGGTTTACACACAAGGAGTCATCAAGTTTACATCAATCCAAGTGATCAAGTCCCCTACAAGTGCATGACATCTATAGACATGAAGCGTGTTATAAATCAACCTCAAAGTCAAAAATGAGCTCAAAAAAAAAAAAAAAAAAAAAAAAAAAGAGAAAAGAAGAGAAGAGCTATGAAAAAATAATGATGTTAGTTGGCACTCTTTTTTGGAACCCCAAAGATGGGTAGGTTTAGTAGCGATGCAATAAGGCATGGGGCAACTTCTTTGAAACCCTGATGGTGGACAAGTTTAACTACAGTATAACGAGACATGGGGCAGCTTTCTTTGGAACCCCTGGTGCTAAATTGGTTTAATTATCGGTACCTTACGCATAGCAATCTCTTTCAAAGCTCGGTGGCAAATTGGTTTAATTATCATGCGGCGACATATGAACACATTATCGGTACCTTACGTATAGCAGTCTCTTTCAAAGCAGTTTCTTAGAACCTGATTGAAGACATCATCGTTTGTTATGCATCACATTGTGTAATGGGTTGGATTTTTTATATTGGCCGCTACATCCCACCATTACGGGGGGTGGTCTCATTACTTTATCGTCGTCAGAGGTTGATTTCTTATCGGCTAAAGACTCTCCTCCTATTCATCAATCTGATGGCCTTCCCAAGAGTCTACATTATATGCCCTTCCTTTAAACGTCGCTATACTTTTTGATGTTGTCCCTTGTAGACATGTCGTCTTTTGATGCATAAATATTGTTCAATAAATCTGACTGGAATATTTATCTATTGTTCATCATTTCGACGGCTTTGAAGAATTCCATAGTCCTTTGTTGCTAGCCAACAAAATGGCATCGCCTAGTGGTGATCAAGCCATTATGCATAAATAACCAAACACTCTCCCAATGGCAGACCCATTGGACAGTTTCTTATCCGTCTATCTGAACCTTCGTCATCATACTCGTCTACAGATTTAATGGTTTTGGGCCTAGACGTGGTTATAATCGATTCGGAATTTCAACATAGCTTATTGAAACTTGTTTTTTTATCTAAATGTCACCAAGCGGATAAGCATTGTTTGGAGTCTTTCCAAAGATTAGTGTGGGATTATGTCTCCTTAGGGTTACTGCTAGTGACGATTCAAAAAAGTCACCTGCCTATCAATGTGCGTAGACGCAAAATTAGATATTGGGGTAAAAAAAATCAAATCATCCCCTTATCCAAACATCATGAACTGAATTGAGCCTCCTTGTTTGAAACTTTAGCTGAGTTAGTTGAATATAAAAGAAAAAAAAGAAGTGAAAGAAAATTAAGTCAATGTTATCATTTGCCCTCATTGAAAAGACTTGATTACCCTTTTGATCAAAGAGAGACTCATATAAATTTGGCAAGAATGCAGAACATATCAAGATTGCCCTCTAAAAGGAAGGAGCATGTTTCTCTAAATCTAGATTAAGTCAAGTTTGGGAAAATTGATCACATCACAGTCTCCCTTGTTGTACACATATCACATGTATACTTGTTATTCACATCATAGTTTCACAGTTGCGCACACCACATATTCACTGAGTCACACACACTACATATTCATCATGTTACACACATCATGGTTTCATAGTGGCATGCACTTGTCACACATTTGCACACACCATAGTTTCACTTTGTTATATACATCATAGTTCTACAATTCCACATACATATTCATCTTGTACACGTCACAGTTACATACAATTGCACACACTATGGTTCCACAGTTGCACAATCATAGTTTCACAAATCATTATTTCAGAGTTACATACATTACATTTTCACACACATGATTATATTTACACACATTGTGCTTGCACACATCTACTTGATTACACCTTGTTGCACACATTTTATGTTCACACAGTTGTACACACTAGTTGCACATACTTGCATACATCATAGTTTTACAGTTGCATACATCACAATCTTTGTTACACACATTACATGTTCACAACAATGGTAGGAGTTTAGGTCTCATCCTTAGACCCTATTGACAAAAATGATGGGAGTTTAGGTCTCATCCCTAGACCCTATTGACAAGAATGGTAGGATTTTAGGACACACCTGTCATACCCCAATTCTGAACCAACCAGAATGGTGTGATGAATCGTCCATGACCAACGGTTCAATCAGGATCTTGTATAGGTCGTGCCCGTTCGATTAAACAAAGATACATTCCATAAGCAAAATCAGAGTAAATAAATGATAGCGGAAGTTTTTAATATTAATGAACTGAGTATCTAACAGTAATAGCATAATTAAGTATCCAATTATCTCCAATATACCTTAAGACATAAAATAAAGTAAAATAATCAGTTACATGTTCCCATAACTAAACAACTAAGTTAATAAAAAACGCATGAGTTGCACTCACACGATGAATCATGCACATCTTCTTTAACTTTTACGTCCATCGTAGCAACGTGTCCATATGTTGGCGCATTCATATATTCTTCAACAGTAAGACCTGCATCAAGAACTAAAAATATTCGACGTTGAAAGGGTGAGCACATATCATGGCTCAGTGAGCAAACAAAATAATACAACAAACATATGCATGCATTCCATTCATATCTTTGGTCTAGTTTTTAAGTTTGCAATGTGATATAGAAAGGTTTGGTGGCCGCCGCACCTCTATACACAAGTGTGTGAATCCGTCTAATGGATCAAACACCATTATCGTCCTACATGCACCCACCATGGAATAGAGATAAAGCTAAAGTGTCCAGATCAAACACCGCCAACACTTCTCCTGATTCCCTATCCATACCAACACGTAAGCCCCTATTGGCGAGGGCTTGCAAATTGGGCTTGCAACTAACCAATCCTAATGCCAAACAGTGTATCCAAGGCCTTACCCTAGCATCCCTCGATTCGTCCATAGAGATAAAGTTAAGGCCCCCTGGCAGAGTCAGAGACCACACGGTCTGAGACCACCTCCCCTGATGCCCTACGACGTAATAGTTCTACTAAAGTAATGGCGATACGATGATGTCAGTGGGCAAGACTTGAGTAGAGATAGAGCTAGAGTCTAGTGACGAGGTCAAAGACCACCATGCCACGTCCTCCCCCTGATGCTCCACTGGCATCCAATACACCAACCACACACATGCATTTACATGCCTATTCATAGCATCATCATCATCATCATGTTATAAATAAACAGAATTAAATATGCATGCCCAGTAATAGTAGGAATATTGGATGACATGTGAGAAGCACATTACAAGTATACAAGTATAGAGTCAATCATGGCATTGGACTCAACAAATAAACAATTTATTATTATCCATTTAGTTTAGGTCTTGTTCCTTCGCCTTTGATCATTGGTTGTTCCTCTTCTAAGCTTTGTAAATCACTTTTGGACCACTTGAAAACCTAATAAATTTATGGATTCTAAGTTAGAGTTCATATTCATTAATTACAATGTTTAAATGTTCCTTCTGGAACCAATCAGACCTCCAGAAGCTGAGTGGTCGCATGTGTGGCTGTACCTGTGGTCTTAGTTTGTGACCACAAGGTGTGTGATCGATACGTGTAGTCGCATATCATGCGACCACACACACTCAACCGCACCTTCCCTGAAAACTTTTCGAGGACGTGTGGTCGACACATGTGCCTCATGTGGTCGACCATAGCTGCGACCACACGAGTGTTTGGTCGACTTTCATTCCCAGTCTAACCCCTTCATGATTTGATTCCTTGAACTGTCACTAGCATCCTTCCTATGATTGATCTATGAACTTAATTTCATATTTTTCATAATTATCTACTCCAACCTACTCTTCATGGATTTCCTTTGAGTTTTCGTCTATGGGTTTCATGGTTGAGATCTTACTTTAAATTAACTTCCTCCATGATCTATTCTAGGCATTCAACTATTCTAGGAGATGTTTTAATACCTTAATCTTGTTGAAGAATCAGAGTTCTCCTTGAAATTCCTTCTCTTAGTCTTCATCTTCAATTCTCATTCTTTTCCTCCTCCTCTCTTTCTCTCTCTTTCAATTTGAGTTCTTAAAGAATGAAAGAGACTAAGGGATGTCCTATATATATAAGAATACTCTACATTTAGAGTCCTACTTTGATTAGGAAAGAACCCCCTTCTGATTAGGAAGGTTTCCTAATTTCGGAGTCAATTATACCATCGTGTGGTCGTACGTGGGGTCGCAGGATCCGTCGACCACACGTCCCAAATCTGCCACCACACATCCCAGACTCTAGTGGTCTCATTATTCTGAGGTGTGGTCGACCACACCTATTTAGGTATGCGACCACACGTCTCAATTAGATGATTTATGATTCAAATTACATACCTAGCCTTCTGATTTCTTTACGTACTTGGTCCGCTGGTCCAACCATGATAGGAAGACCTGATACAAGGTGGTAAGACCGGATTAGTATGATATGGGTCTTACAACACCCCTAGACCCTATTGACAAAAATGGTAGGAGTTTAAGACACACCCTTGGACCCTATTGACAGTAGTGGTAGGAGTTTAGGACATACCCCTAGACCCTATTGACAGTAATGGTAGGAGTTTAGGACACACCACTAAACCCTATTGACAGTAATGGTAGGAGTTTAGGACATACCCCTAGACCCTATTGATAGTAATGGTAGGAGTTTAGGACACACCACTAAACCCTATTGACAGTAATGGTAGGAGTTTAGGACACACCACTAAACCCTATTGACAGTAATGGTAGGAGTTTAGGACACACCCCTAGACCCTATTAACAACTATGGTGGGAGTTTTGGATACATCCCTAAACCCTATTGACAGTAATGGTTGGTGTTTAGGACATACCCCTAAACCCTATTGACAACAATGGTAGAAGTTTAAGAGACACCTGTAGACCTTATTGACAACAATGGTAGGAGTTTAGGACACACCCCTAGACCCTATTGACAACAATGGTAGGAGTTTAGGACACACCCCTATACCCTATTGACAACAATGGAAGGAGTTTGGGACATACCCCAAATCCAACCCTCACAAAGCCCGAACTATGCGGAACTTGATTCTTAAAAAAAAAAGGTCTCAAGGGATACGTAAGCAATCTGGAATATGGCCCAGATTCAATCCAAAGAAGAAAAGAAAGAAAGAAAGAGTGAAGAAAAGAAAGAAACAACAAGCAAGCTAAAAAAAAAAGAAAAGAAAAAAAAGAAGAAAAAGAAGAAAAAGAAGAAAAAGGGTTATAGCATCAGTTCAAGAAGGTAACAATGGCAGAATCCAGATCAGTTGTAGAACAATGCAAAAATGGGCTGCTTTTTGTATTTTGCCTTAATTGTTTACAATCTCGATCGAAGAGGGGCATCTGTAAGCACCCCATGTTTGCCATCCCTATCTAAACAGACTCTTATTAGTGTATAGACAATAAAAAGAAGGGAAGTGTGTGAAGAAAAAGAAAAGTTTAGGGGAGGCAAGTAGAAATAAAGAAAGTACAGGGGAGGTGAATGAAATTCTCCTAAATCCATCGATCGATCAGTCCCTGCATGCTCCTTATAATGTTTTGAGCCGAATTGAACTGATCCCTAATATGCAGGAGTCTGAGTGAATGTATACAGCAAGTTGTGAGTCCCAACTCAAGGTTTGAATTTTTGACTGTGACTTTGAGGTATTTTTGGCAAGCCTCATAGTAAAACATTAGTTGCAATTTACATGGATGTGTAGGTCATGGAATTACCTTCGAAATGAGAATAGAATCACTCAATTTTGATGTCAAACGAAGGAGATATGACAATTTTAGTTGGGTAGAAAAAGTGCTTAAATATCCAGGGGTTTTCTTGCAAATTATATTAAATTAAGGATTTAACTAAGTTAATTATCATAAATTGGATTGATTGAACTTCATTTCGTCATATTTTGGTCATCCGATGTCCAAATCAGGTGATTCAAGGGTAATTATTCTCCTTTTTCAGTCCTCTTTAAAGTGGACATGAAAAATCTGGGACGGAGGCCGCCAAAAGATCCCATGCAGAGTTGCATGCTGATATGCCCATTTAAACTTCAATCCTTCATATTTTGGTCATCCGATGTTTAAATCAGGTGATTCAAGCGTTATTATTCTTCATTTTCAGTCCTCTTCAAAGTGGATGCAGAAAATCTGGGACAAAGGTTGTCGAAAGATCCCATGCAGAACTGAAAGCCAATATGCCACATAAAATAATAAAAAAAAAAGAGAGAGAAAAGTCAGTCCACCTTGGCCCAACTCAATCCATACATGATTGGACCAGTCAACGCTAACCAGTCTAGTCCAGTTCAGCCCAGAGCAGTCCAGACCAAGTCAGTTCAGCCATGTACCTATGCATGTATATTATATCTAGTATATTATATATACATATATTAAATATTCATATTTGTTATATGTACATATATTATATTATATAATACATATATTGCATATTATATGTATGCAATGAGCCGTAGGGTTCTAAGCACACTTAGAAAGAGGAGAATAAGAAAGAAGAGCTGAAAAAAGAAAAAAAATATAGAAAGAAGGAGAGATTCGGTAAAGGAGAATTAGGGAGAGAGGTGAAGTGGTTGACTTGTTTTGGAAAAATAGGAAAGAAGTGGCCAAGTGTCAACTAGGTTTTAAATTTGGAAATAAGAGAGGAATAGAGAGCAGATTTGGGAGACAAAAAAGGAATATAGAGAGAAAGTTTGATAAAAAAAATAGAAAGAGGGAGAAGAACCAAGATTGCATAAGGAGAAGAGAGAACTCAGGAACGGGGATCAGAGAGAAAAATAGAGATATAGAGATCAAGAGTAGAGAGAAACACAAGGGAGAGGAGACAGAGAATACAGGAGGAAAAGATTCAGAGAAGAAAGAGATTGAGGAAGAATGGAGAAGGGAGATATGAGAAGATGTGAAGAGAGAGATAAAAGAATAAGAAAGACAGGGAAATAGGAAGAAGGAAAAACCAAAAAAAAAGAAAAGGGAGAAAACTGGGAAGGGAGATAGTTTTGAGAGAGAGATAGAGATCAGCTGGAGCTAGGATTCTGGTTTAGTGGTGCAGCAAAGAAAAAGGAGAGAAGCCGAGGTAAGTCCACACCCCTTTTTATTTTTACTTTTTTTTATCACCTACCAGGTAATCTCACCGACTAAACTCACTATCAATCCTTGCTACACCCTGCAATTCCTTACCTTCCACCTATAAGATCCCATCTTCAAAACCCGATGCCCCTTAAACCTGCTACTGTCCCTACAGTCTACACCATCAAACCTTCAAACCTGCCATTATCCCTGCAAGCCCCTATTCACCGATAACCTACCTTCCACCTAGTCCAACCACTCATAGACCAGACCACCATATGTCACCCCCATCCTCCATCGCCACCTCATGATCACCATTTTCCCCTGCATCAACCGATGCACCACTGCCATTACCCATGCATGATAATCGGCTACCTCCCGTGGCTCACACTCTACTGGCACCCAACACCTATCCACGTTTAACCGCTTACCTGCAACCATCTTCACAATATCAATCTAACTGAGTCGCTTGCAAACCACCCCCAACTACTTGCACAGCCCTGATATTACTCTCCACTATCAATCGGCTATGACCTTCAACCCCCTATCCCTTATTGCTACCTTACCGCAACACCCCTCACAGCCAACATCACATGCTATCACCTAACATGACCACCTGTGTAACACCCCAGATTGTTCAAGGTAACTATTGATTTATTTGGACCATGTTGTGAAAAGTGGAAGCAGCCTATAAAGTGAAGAAAGGCATTTTGGTAATTCTTTTACCCATGTCATCATGGGGTAAATAGCTACTACAATATCATAACTAATGATGATGAAGGTCTTTTAGAATTTAAATAAATTACTAATATTAAAAGTCATTGCTTGAAATGGATGTGCATGGTGGTGAGATCACATAAGTGGATATGTAAGGATCCTTACCACCTAGTTTTAAAATAAATTAGGCATTAGTCTATTAAAAATATTCATAATAGACTAATGGTAAATATTTTAATCTAAGTGTATCCCTTCTAAGTGAGATCAAACCCATTAGGAGTAAGGAAATTGAATTTTAATTATTATAGGTTATAAGAGTATGGGTCTAAAACCTAACCCGAACACCGGTAAGGTCCGTTCGGGCCCAATTTCTTAATTTTAATGGTTTTAAATTTTAATAGATTGTGTTATACTATTAGAGTTCGCTTCATGATCTAGAAAATTATGTGAATCTAGAGTTGAAAAGATTACGTTAGTTGTTATAGTTTATTAAATTACATACATATGGAAGGAATAATGCTAATTTTATAGATAGAAATAATAAAATAGGTTATATAGTTTACATATAAAAGGGGTCTGATAAACCCGATAAGCCCGATCCGGACCGAACCAACCCGAAATCACTTCAATAAACCCAGCCCGATAACAAACCGACACCGGACCAGCCCGTTAGTTATTGTGTCCAGCGCAGCCCACCCCAGCCCGAACTCTTAATAGACATGTTTTGGGCTGGGCTTATAAAACCCGACACCGATTCAGCCCGGACCTAAATCAGCCCAGACCGGCCCGTTGACACCCTTAAGTGCATGTATATCAAAATGAATATTTGAAGGGGTAAAATGGCAATTTCACCTATGTTGGTTATCCTTTCAAGTTTAGACACCAAACTTAGGTCTTAGATATGAGAGAGGGGTAAAAAAAGGATTTTACAAGGAATTAGGTTATAAAAAAAATTATAAAAGCAAGAAGAAGCTATCAATGTTTTCACTTGGGCAGTAAGAGAAAACATTGGGGATAGAGAGGGTTCCTCTCTATTTCGTTGGAGGAAAATTGTACTCAAGGAGCTCTAATCTTTCGGTTTTGGTGTGGAGAGAAGAATGGTTGCACTTAGTGAGGTTGTGGTAAAGAGATTTCGGTTGGGCTGAAGTTAGAGAAGATGAAAATCAAGAGGAGTTGCAGGAATTTGGGGTTTTTGTGAGGAAAACGATTTTCAGCTTTGAAGCTTGGCGAATCTAGCTTTAAGGGCCAGCCAGAGGTGTTATTAAGGTAAGCTTAAAGTTTTAAGAGTAATAGATTTGATCGCATGTTCATTTTAGGTTGAGTTTGTAAGAGATTTTATTTATTGGAGATGAGTTCTTGAGGAAGAAGATGATGAATAGTAAATCTGTTCAACATGTTCTTCATGTTTGGTATGATTTGAAGCATTAAAGAAATTAATGTATAGTTAAACAACTGATTATAGCTATGCGTGTCATCTTAGAGGCTTGATATGAGAGGGATTCTTGAGCAACCTAGGTGTTGTAACTGCTGGAACTTTGTTGAGAGTTGGGTGATTTTAATTTCAGCAAACAAGGTTTTAAGAGCCAAGTATTTGGGGGATTTTCACATGTTTTGAGGTAAGCATTACTGCCAATGCTTTTCTTACTGTTTGCATGATTGATTTGAAGCTGGTAAGTGTTATTTCAGACCAAGGATTTGGTTTTTCTAAGGTTGAAGATGATGAATAGTTTTACAGTTCATCACTCGTTGCTTTGGGAATGGTTATAAACATGGTAAATACATCAATAACAATGGGGATTTGCTCAAATCTTAGTCTAGGTTTTGAGGATCATGGTGAGACCAGCTATCTCAATGTATTGCTGTTTTATGGATTTCTATTTGATGTTTTATATCACAGTTTCAAAGGTGTTTCCCAAAAGCTGAGTTTTGCTAAGAAAGCACAAGGAGCCGAAATTATGCTTGGTTATGGACTTGCATAGATGTTTAGAGATGTTGGGTTTTATTTAAAAAAAAAAAAAAAAAAACACATATTTACAGGTGCTTTATAAGTGGTTGGCACAGCCCAAAAGGGGCTGGGAAGCAATACCAAACCAAATCTATGATGCGAGGGCGTTTTTCTGCCTTCATGGTATTTAATGAAACACCTAGCTAGCAACCAACTCTATTTTCGATTGTTTTTGGTGTAATTTTTTTTAGGATTCTTTATTAACCTGTAGAGTACATGTGGTCCAAATTTGAGAAGTTTTCATATGGTTTTTGACATCCAAATGAATTTAATAGCAATTAAAGGTCTATTTTTTCAGAAATTTGCTGTTACAGCAAGCTTTAATGTTTAAAGTGTTATGGTTCCTACATGGGGACCCAAATGGACATGAAAACTAATCATAAGGATAGAGGACTTTGTTATGGTGCATTGTACGATGTTAGAAGAGAATTTTAAGATTAATTAAAGCTTTATATGTTTAGGTGTTTCAACTAGGACAGCATAGTAGGGAAATATTTGGATTTGAGCCGAAGGGAGGTCATTTTTGGCTAAGAGGTCCAGGTATGGAAATAATATACTCCCCAACAGTTTTAATATCATTTTTTGAGTTTGCTCATGCCTTTTATAAGTGGAAAATATGGCTTTATGGCTGTAGGAGGTGAAGAATTGTTTGTTGTATTCAAATTTTATTAAGAACTTCAAGGAGCTGTAAGCAAGGAATTTGTGAATTTCAAAGTGAGTAATTGATATCTTAAAGTAGGCTAGTACTACAACTATATTATGTGCATGTTGTGGTGATGATTATTTATTGGGTTTGATGTTCATAGATATCCTTTTATGTAAGGCTGAAGTAACTCTCTATTTTTGGTATATGGTTTAGGAATGGTATGGTGCAAGATGCTAAGTACAGTAAATGTATTGTTATTTGTTGCTGATACATTGTAGTATACGTATTTTTATGAATGTATGGAGTTTCCTTCATGTTTTATATGGTCCATAACTCTGTAGGAAGGGGTAAGGTTACTTCAATGAAGATTGTTTGTAAGCTGTAATAATGTGGGATTATGAGCAAAACTAAAGGACAACAAACCTCATGTATGTATGTTTAAGTTTTTACTTGGTGATGGTGATTAGAACACTTATAGTAAACTGCTGTAAACTAATAGGAACTTCACAAGATCAAAGGAAGGTAAGAGATAGGTTCATACTAGTGAAGATAAGAGTAGAGATGAAGTCGATTTAGACTATAGTAGAAAATGATATCTCCTTCTAACATGTTAAGGAAGGTATGGACAACAAGATGAGTTTGAGACGGCTTTGATGACTTGTTATAGCCGTTAATGTTAGACAAATGGTCAATCAGTTTAGTCAGTAGTTTCATACACAGAATGACACAAAATGGTCAGCAAGCTTAAGTCATGATTATCAGAAAGTAAGACCTAGAAATTCAGTCTAGGTGAGCATAAACATCATGGTAATTGGCAAGAAACGAAAGCATCCAGTGAGCCAAACATGCGACAAGAAACAGAAGCATCTGGTGAGCTGAACAAATGGCAAGAAATGAAAGCATTCGGTGAGCCAAACACGCGGCAAGAAACGGAAGCATCCGGTGAGCTAGTCAGGTGACAAGAAACGAAAGCATCCGGTGAGTCAATCAAAGGTAAGAAACGAAAGCATCCGATGAGCTATTCAGATGACAAGAAATGGAAGCATCTGGTGAGTTAATCAAAGGTAAGAAACGAAAGCATCTGGTGAGCCAGTTAGATGACAAGAAACGGAAGCATTCGGTGAGTCAATCAAAGGCAAGAAATGAAAGCATCCGGTGAGTCAATCAGATGACAAGAAACAGAAGCATCTAGTGAGTCAATCAAAGGACAAGAAATAGAAGCATCCAGTGAGTCTAAACTTAAAGTTTTACATGATGTGCTTATTTTAATAGCTTGATGTAAAGCTAAGTAAGAACAGAGAAAGTAAGGTAGAGATGAATGTCAAGTCAATGAGGTTTGAGAGTGGAAATGAACAGTAGGCACAGATCCAAAGAATGTATTGTATGATTTGAGATAAAGTAATAAATCCTACATAAGTAACACCAAAACCATGATGGGATAATATGAAAAGTTATCAAATGTGAAGCTTAGTCAAGAAAATTTCTTTTATGCCTACTTATAAAAGAAAGACAACTATGGTTGTTTCATTTGATGTTTAATACAATATTTATTACATGTATTCCTGCCAAGATGATCAATTATTCATTGAGCTTTGCTCATCCCAGTTGTTGCTATCTTTTTACAGATATTCCTGCAGGAGGGCGCCATATATTACATGTGCAGAAGACCAAGCTGGGTACTAGACCACTTGACAATTATTTCATTTTATGGACAACATTTAGGAAATGAGATTATATTATAGTTGCTGTTTTTGTTGTGAGTGGCAGTAGGTTTTTGATTGTTAAGCCCCTCACTTGAGGTATCTAATGAAATTAAAGTTTTAATTATGGTTTAACACTTTGGCCACTAGTTATGTAATTAATATAGGTATCTTTCCGCTACTATGTGATCATTTGCTGAACTTTATGGAATGAAATGGATGGATAATTCAGGATGGTTGTTATGTTATTATGTAAGTAAAAAAAAAAAATATTACATGTTTTCTAATGATATGTAAGCTTAGTGCCGACCAATGATTCGTTTCCCTCTCCTGGGAAGGGGATGTTACAACCTGTACCTACCCACTAACTCCCTTCAACCTTCACTCAACATAACCATCTGTATGAATCTGCTAACTCCCTTCAATACCACCTATCTCTAACCCAATGCTTCTTATCACTTGTACCACCCTGACCGACACAACCCTAAACCTTCTACAATTACCAAAACTACCTCACCCATCGACCATCACCGCAATCTTACCAACACCACCATCACCTTGCGCAAACCTATGAACAACCTAACTACTACCCACCTATTTGAACCCAATCCAAAACCCCATTAATATTTCTTTAACCCCGTGTAACCTTTCCTTAAACCCGCAACCAAGACTACCCACTCACTTTCCTGACGCCACCTTCTTGTTACACCTAAACCTCACCATGCAATCTCCCTGCAACTCTATCATGACCCACATGCAAACTCACTTACAGACCCAGTAACACCACACCTGCACTTCACTCCCCATCGTATAGCCTACCCACCCATCATCCCATCTGTTACCCATGCACAAGCCTATACAGATCACTATCGCACCTAATCCAATACCATCTCACCCGAACACTCAATGCATATCCGAAAACTTATCACCCACTGATCATCATGCACTACCTTACCCCATATGATTAACCATTGATCAACACCATCACTATTTATTGATCAACCATCACCCATCAACCACAACCATTTGATAAGCATCGTTACATCCTAGCCATCCGATCACCTATCCGATCAGCATCTTAGCCACCAAGCCCATCCTATTTGTTGACCATCTACATACCATCATGATCTGACCATCCATTGAGTGTCTACACACCATTGGTGATGACCATTCGTTCTACACCATTTGATCATCATCACACCATCCAATTATCATCTACACCGTATGATCTGCCCATCACACCAACTGATCATTATGTACACCGTCTTATCCAATCATCATCTACATCGTCTGATTTGCTCATCACACCATCCAATCATCATCTATACTGTCTGATCTGCTCATCACGCCAATTGATCATCATCTACACCGTTTGATCTGCTCATCACATTGTTTGATCATCATCTACACCTTCTGATCTCCTCATCACACCATCCGATCATCATCTACATCATTTGATCTGCTCATTACACCATATGATCATCATCTACACCATATGATGATCATTTTCACTATCTGGTCATCACTCACACCCTTTAATCATCATATACATCATTTGATTACCACTACCATTGATCTGCCACTACATCACCAAAATCATTGATCATGCATCTCACTAACACCATTGATCTATACCACATCCCTACAATGATCCATAGCACATGCTATTACACTCACACATCTGTCTATTTTAGAATGCTCACATGCTTACTATATTTGGAATGCTCACACTCACAAGTTACCATATTTGGAATTCTCATACACTCGCACGTTGCTATGCTTGGACACACTCACAGGTTGCTATACTTAGATACATTCACATGCCTATTTTCTATACTTGGATTGCTCACATGCTGTATTTGGAAAGCTCACATGCTATATTATATGCTTACTGCCATATTTGGATGCTTGTATGATATATACTACTATGTTTAGAGATACACTTTCATAAATCTCAAGTACAAACCAAATAGGGAAAATGGAAACCCAAAGATGGAAAACACACAATAGAAATAGATTAGAAACCCTAAAAACCTAAAAATAGAAAGTACAACTACAATGGTAGGAATTTGGTACACATCCCAAATCCAAATGGTAGGAATTTGATACACATCTGAAATCCGAATGAAAATAATTTTGTATACATCCCAAATCTGAATGGAAGGAATTTCGTACACATCTGATACTGAAATTATTTTGCACATTCTTGATCATATTTTTCTTAATTTTGCCAATTTTTTAGGACATTTAGTTTAATTTAATAATGTTTTGAGTATTTTATTAATTTATTTAATTCTTGGTTATTTTTGGCTATTTGGTAGGTTTTTGAATTAAATAAGGACTAAATTAGAGGTGTCAAGACAGCTCAAAGCTTGGTGTTAGATTCCTAATTGGTCTAGAAGATAATTGACCAAAATCTGCCTTAAAATCAGCATTCTCCAACAAATTGTGTAAGTTGCAAGAATGTAAAAGGTTGATTTTAAGGAGCTGGAAGCTTATAAATTAAGAAGAAGAAGAAAAGAAAAATGCAGAGAGCAAGAGGAGCTGTTCATAGAAGGGGCTATAAAGCACGTTGGAGGTGGAGAGTTCGTAAGGGATGGAGCTAGAAGACTAGAGAGAAATCCTGGATTCAAGCTTCGTCTATTCCCAAAACGAGTTCTTCCCTTTTCTCTGTGATCCCTTTGTTTATGTTTTAAAATTGTCAATGATGAATTGCTAGATTTTTTATTCTAGGATAAGGATAGATTCATTGGAATTGTGTTGATTAAACCCTTGACTTTTGAATGATTATGTTTTATGCAATCTGATATTTTTAGAAAATTACATGTGATTAATTGATCACTAATTGTAAATCTCAAGGTATCAATTGATAGAGCGAAAGCGAAAGATTGATATTAGTTCATAAAATATCAGTCTTTGGTTGAGTTTTTTTTTGTAGAAATAAGAGCTCGCCATTGTGATCTTTGTTATAATTCTAATGAACTTAATGAGTTTGTATTGGAATCCTGCAAATATGAAAGTAGATGAAGGAACAATACTGGCATAATTTGTTATTTTTGAAAGAGATAACAGAATATCTTAGGGAATTGATCGTTGCATCCATAGAAATTTATTCAATAAGTCTGGTTTGGTTAAGCATAATTTAATTGAGGAAGTTTGAATCCTAAAACTTGTGTCATTAATCTTTGATTTCATAATCTACTTATTAATTATTAATCTTGGTAATTCAGTTGTCTAAATAATAGAGAGAGTTCTTCCCTTTTCTCTGTGATCCCTTTGTTTATGTTTTAGAATTGTCAATGATGAATTGTTAGATTTTTTATTCTAGGATAATGATGGATTCATTGGAATTGTGTTGATTAAACCCTTGACTTTTGAATGATTATGTTTTATGCAATCTGATATTTTTAGAAAATTACATGTGATTAATTGATCACTAATTGCAAATCTCAAGGTATCAATTGATAGAGCGAAAGCGAAAGATTGATATTAGTTCATAAAATATCAGTCTTTGGTTGAGTTTTTTTTTGTAGAAATAAGAGCTCGCCATTGTGATCTTTGTTATAATTCTAATGAACTTAATGAGTTTGTATTGGAATCCTGCAAACATGAAAGTAGATGAAGGAATAATACTGGTATAATTTGTTATTCTTGAAAGAGATAACATAATATTTTAGGGAATTGATTGTTGCATCCATAGAAATTTATTCAATAAGTCTAGTTTGGTTAAGCATAATTTAATTGAGGAAGTTCGAATCCTAAAACTTGTGTCATTAATCTTTGATTTCTTAATCTACTTATTAATTATTAATCTTGGTAATTCAGTTGTCTAAATAATAGAGAGAGTTAATAAGGTTTGGTAATTAAACATTCTCCCTGTGGAAATGATACTCGACTTATCACTATATTATTTGCACGACCTTTATACTTGCAGATTAGACAATAAGCAAATTGGCGCCGTTACCGGGGAGCGATGTTTTTAATATCAAAACAAACGATTCCCTTTATTAATTTGGATTGTATTTTTTTATGGTTTATTTTATTGTTCTTAGTGTTTCTAGTCTAATAAGGTTGTCGGGTGGATTTGTTGGTAAATTTTAATCTAATTGTGATCAATTTATTATTTGGCCAAAATTTATTTTTTATTTTTATTTTTTTTTGGTTAACTGCTACAGATTGCCATAGTGCATGCCACGTACCCATGAGCTAATTGAAGCATTTGATCCTGAGATAAAGCAGACTTTATGGGCATGAAGAAAAGAGCAGAGGGTTGAGTAGAAATGAACAATAGCCATGGCAGAAAATCAAAACAATCAGAATCAGAGGTTGCTATGAGACTATGCCATGCCAAGCACCAATGGCAACCAAACTAGCATAACTAGACCTGCAGTCAATGCAAACAACTTTGAGATCAAACCTGGTCTCATTCAGATGGTGCAGCAAGAGCAGTTTGGGGGAGATATATATGTAGATCCCAATACGCATTTGGCCAATTTCTTAGAGATCTGTGATACAATTAAGCTGAATGGGGTGAGTGAAGATGTAATCAAATTACGACTCTTTCCCTTCTCTTTGAAAGACAAGGCCAAAGGATGGTTAAATTCCAAGCCCCCCAACTCATTTACCACCTGGATTGCATTATCTCAAGCATTCCTCAACAAGTACTTTCCACTAGGTAAAACTGCCAAACTCAGAAATGATATCATTACTTTTGTGCAACATGATGGTGAGTCATTATATGAGGCTTGGGAAAGATTTATGAAATTACAGAGATGGTGTCCATACCATGGCCTTCCAGAATGGTTGATTATATAAACTTTTTATAATGGTTTGACACATTCAGTTAGAATCACCATAAATGCAGCTGCATGAGGAGCTTTGATGGGTAAGTCAACCGAGGTAGCATATGAGTTGTTAGAAGAGATGGCTTCCAATAATTATCAGTGGTCCAATGAACGAGGTCTGCCTAAGAAAGCTTCATGTATGTATGAGATTATTGGCATTAACATGTTAAATGCAAAAGTTGATAACTTGGTGAAAATGTTTGGTAAGTTGGGTAATGTGTATTCAGGGTTTGGAAGCTCTTCTCGCATTTATCCATCCACACAAACTTTTCACCTTTCTTAGTTAGACTGGTGAGAGGTACGACAATCCGAGAATAGTCTTCCACAAATCTCCGATAATAACCAGCGAGACCCAGAAAACTTCTAATTTCTGCAACGCTCTTTGGTGCTTCCCACTTTACAATAGCTTTGATTTTGCTGGGGTCTACTTTGATTCCTTCAGCTGATACTACATGGCCTAGGAAGACGACTTCACTTAGCCAAAACTCACATTTGATAAATTTGGCATATAGCTTCTCTTTCCTTAAACGCTGTAGGGCGGCGTTTAGATTCTTAATATGAGTTTCCTTCTCCATGGAATATACCAATATATCATCAATAAATACGATAATCGACGTATCCAACATATCGTGGATAACCCGGTTCATAAGTTCCATGAAAGTTGTTGGTGCGTTTGTTAATCCAAAAGACATGACCAAGAATTCATAATGTCCATATCTGGTCCTGAAAGCTATCTTAGGAATATCACCATCCTTAATCTTCAACTGATGGTAGCCTGACCGAAGATCGATCTTAGAAAATACTTTTGCTCCTTGCAACTGATCGAACAAGTCATCGATCCGAGGTAGTGGATATCGATTCTTGATTGTCAGTTTATTCAACTCCCGATAATCGATACATAATCGAACGCTACTGTCCTTCTTCTTTACGAACAATACTGGCGCTCCCCATGGTGATATACTGGGTCGGATATAACCCTTGTCCAGTAGTTCTTGTAGTTGTACTTTCAATTCCTTCAATTCAGTAGGAGCCATTCGGTAGGGTGTTTTGATACTGGTGTGGCTCCAGGTATAAGATCTATCACAAACTCTGTGGCTCGGTCGGGTGGTAATCTTGGTAGTTCCTCAAGAAATACGTCGGGGTAATCCCGCATGACATCAATATCTTCCATCCGTGGTGCTTCTTTGGTAAGGTCGACCACTGATACTAGATATCTGACTGCTCCCTTCTCAAGGCACTTCTTCGCCTTTAGTGCTGATAGTATGAGCTTGCGTTTACGGGGAAGTTTGGTTCCCGCAAAACTGAATTTTGCTCCTTCTTTGCCTCTAAATGTTA
Organism: Protea cynaroides; assembly: GCA_028583415.1. NCBI lineage: Eukaryota > Viridiplantae > Streptophyta > Magnoliopsida > Proteales > Proteaceae > Protea > Protea cynaroides. Next base: position 44,691,308 of record CM053273.1, on the reverse strand, counting down.
GCTTCTTTTTGGCGCATAATAGGTTTGCCGAATGCCGAGCTAACCAGTCCATTCCCAAGATGACGTCAAAGTCTGCCATCCCAAGTTGGATCAAGGTTGCATCTAAAGTTTTTTCGCCAATGAGAACTGGACATGGCCCATAACCTTTCTCTAACTCCACTTCTAATCCCATCGGTGACCGTACAAGTATTTTGTAGTCCAATGTTTTGATGGGTAAATTTAGCTTCTTCCCAAATGACACAGATATATAAAGGAATGAGTAGCTCCTGAATCAAAGAGTACTCTGGTGGGTATGCCATTTATAGGTACGATACCTGTGATTTATTTTACTTAGTCTACATGCTCATACAATGTAATACAACTTAAAAGGTTTCAGTCATACCTGTGACCACATCGGGTGATGCGACAGCATCTTTGGATGTAACAGCATATACTCGTCCTTGATGTAACTGCTTCTTAGGCTTAGGACACTCTCTTGCCATATGTCCCGCTTGGTTGCAGTTATAACATTTCGGACCTCCAGAATTTTGCTTTGGCTGCTGTTGAATTATTGGGGTAGTCTTGGGTGCAGTAACAAAGCCTTGAGCACGGAAGGGTTTAAATGTCCTGTTATTCCCCCCGTTATAAGAATTTTTGGCTGGCCTTTTCATACCTCTGTTCTGTGTAAAATAGCTTTCCTTCTGGCTCGATTCAATAACTCGAACAATTTGCATAGCTTCATTATATACCTTCTTCTCCAAGCCTAGAACATACTCTCTGATGCTCCCTCTAAGTCCCATGACAAACCTACGGGTCTTAGTGTCTTCTTCTTGCATGCTGAGTGGTGCAAAGAAAAACAGCTCCTCATAACGCTGTTGATATGCATCCACGGACATCTGGCCCTGATATAAACTTAGGAACTCCTTCTCCATAGAATCTTTGAAGCTTCGGGGAAAATACTTCTCAAAGAAAACTTTTTTATAAATAGCCCAAGTCAATAGGGCGTGCTTGGTTAATAGATAGGCCCTGGTCGATTTCCACCAATGATGTTCATCGCCTTTTAGCATGAAGGTGGCACATAATACCTTTTCTTCTTCTGTAATAGTCATCATAAGAAAATTTCTCTTCATCTCGTCGATCCAATGTGCTGGCCATAAAGGATCAGATGGTTTACCGTTAAATTCCTTGGGCTTCATCTTCAAGAATCTCTCAACCAGTCGAGAGTGATCCAACTGATTTTGGGGGTATGCCCCAAACATAGGTTGTGGGTACTGATAATTAACCTAAGCTGCTTCCGGACGTGGTACTGGAATTTGTGCAGCTGGTGGATGAGGTGTTTGGGGTGCTGGGTGGTTACCCACTGGTGCTGCACTGGCTTGTCTAGTCGGCATGGGTGTAGCATGTGCTGCCTGGAACATAATCCCCATTGCTGCTTCCATTTGAGCCTGTGTGTATTGCATTTGTTGTAGCTGTTGCGATAAGTTCATAACCACGGTTGCTAGCTCCGGTGGTGGAGGTGGCAAGTTTGTAGGATTTGCCTGAACCGGATTTACTGGTGGTGCAACCTGTGGATTTCCCTGTGCATATATATTTTCCTGACTAGTTTCCTTCACAGGTGGTGGTGGTGGAACTGCGTTTTGGCTTTGCCTGGTTACTCTACGTCCAGCCATTTTCCTCTGATATTGGTGATGCCTGAAAAATCATTAACAAACGTGAGGCAATCATTTATACTTCATGTAGGCACGCTAACCGATGTTATTTTCAAAAATTTTAGATCATTCTGTGAAAAATACTATCTTTTCTATGCAGGGTCGATGGTGGGGGTCGATGGTATGTCCGACCCTCAGTATCCGACCCTGGGAATGTACCTATTCTTTCCGAGAGCTGAGGGTCGATGCGGGGGTCGATGGGTGTCTGACCCCCAGGTGCAACCCCTGGTTTCCTGTCAGATTCCCGAGAGCTGGGGGTCGATACGGGGGTCAATGGTATGTCCGACCCCCAGGTGCGACCCCTGATTTTCTGTCAGGTTCCCAAGAGCTGGGGGTCGATACGGGGGTCCATGTGGCGGTCGATTATCCTGGTCGAATTCTCCGACCCCCGGACCAAAAATTAGATTTTTAAGGTCCGATTCTGGGTCCATTTCCCATTATTTCTTCCCCTTTTTGACTCGTCTTCCACCTCTGAGTTGCTACAATGTCACTCCGCTATATTGGTCATTTCGGTTCCGTGTTTCGACGTCCACATCATTCCTACAGGTATGTTTTCTCATTTTTACCTATTTTTAGGTTTTCATTTCTAGGTTTTTGCCCATTTATCTTGTATTTTTCAAATTAAACTTTTTCCAACCATAAAAATTCGATTTTTATTGGGGGCTTTTGTTATTGGTGACTCGAGGAACGAAAGCCCTCAAAATTTTTTGAGTTTCACCGGTTGGTTATCGAGAAACTTGGATTTTGCTCTTTTTGCCCTAATTTGTCAAAATTTTTGATTTCTCGCAATTTCTTCAAATTGGATTCTATTAGTTAGAATTTCCTACTGTGTGAGTATTGTAGTATCTGTTAGAACCTACGTAAGTCCTCCTGCCCACGTGTATGGGTGACAAGTGAGGCTTTTTGGCCAACTTACGACGTTATAATGTCCCAATTTTTGGTTTTTACTTTTTTTCTAACCCATTATTGGTTTCTCTTTCTTATTTGCAGATACTATGGCTCATACCAAAGTGTCCAGAGTTCGTGATCCTCTTCGTTTCCGTTCCAACGAAGCTAAGGCATAGTATGCCCACTACGCTCGCAAGAAAGTAGAGGGTGGTCGTAAGGTGAACTTGGCTGAGTTAGCCCTGTTCAATGTGGAGAGAGCGTTTGGTGATATGGGATGGTTCCCTGTCATTACTTACAACGCGTGCACCTGCCCCGACTTGGTACGCCAATTCTATTGTAACCTCCAGGTGGTGGGGGATTACAATGATGTTGAGAGGGGTCACGAGTTGCGCATCACGAGTTACGTCAAAGGGTTGAACATCTCATTTGAATATCAGCAGCTAGCCGACCTACTGGGCATCTCGTATGATGGCCCCATGGTTTTCTGTGCTCCTGGAGAGCCCCAGTTCTTCTCTCTACAAATGAGGGCCGAGATCGATAACCAGCTCCTTCGTCCTGATCTTTGGCAGATGAGGGCATGTTATATGCGTCCAGTTCCACGGGTATATTGCAAGATCATTCAGCATAACCTGATTCCGCAGAGTGGTCACTACGAGAGGGTTTCTCAGCTGACCCAGTATCTTCTATACTATATTTGCACTTGGCAGCCCGTCTGCCTTCCGTACATCATCATGCGTACCATGATCACTGCTACATTGCCCAGTCACACTGGTAACCTTCCTTACGGACATATGATCACTGTTCTGCTTACCCGCCTAGGGGTTGATTTATTGGATGAGAAGATTCAGGAGAAGTCCTTCTCATCGCCTTTAGATTGGGAAGCTATTTGCAAGATGGGCATGCAGGATGCTCAGGTCAGTAATGAGGAGAGGAACGCGATGGTGCGCCCTCGCACTCGCGTAGAGATAGCTAACGCTGAGGCAGCTGCCGCCGCCGCTGGAGTTCATACGGAGCCTGCAGGTGATGATGACCGTATGTACATGGATGTAGACTCTATACCACCTCCTTCACCTACGCATGCGGCTGGAGCTAGTACTTCATATGCGGCTGGTCCTTCACATGCGGCTGGTCCTTCTCACCCATCTCCTGATATGATGGAGATATTGCATGAGATCAGAGAGGCTCAGCATAGATCTGATCTAAGGATGGGGGAGTTACTAGACGCTCAGCGGGTGAGAGTGGATGAGCTACTAGACGCCCAGCGTACATCAGACATGAGGATGGGAGAGTTACTAGACGCTCAGCGGGTGAGAGTGGATGAGCTACTAGACGCCCAGCGTACATCAGACATGAGGATGGGAGAGCTCATGGAGGCTCACCGCCAGACTGATCAGCGGGTAGCGGATCTTACTGCTAGTCTTCAGACGACCCAGACTCTGATAGCCTGGTTGACTAGAGTCTACGCTGAGGATTATGACAGAGATCGTGAGGCACCGCCTCCTCCTTCACCTCCAGCTTCATGATTGTACTTATTTCCTTTCTTTGTACTACAGAGTAACTGTCTGGGTTGTGGACTGTACTCTGTTTTAGCTATTTGTACATGTTTGTTTATCTCTCATTGTATTTAAAATTATTCTTCCTTTAATAGATGCATTATTTTCTTTTTAAATTTGGTCTCAAACATCACTTGTGCTTATAGTGTGTTAATATTATACTTTTTACTTTTATCCTATCTCAGTTCACAATTTATCGTGAATGTATGCCAGTTTAGCCGACACGGCCCGAGATGCTCTGATACCAAGTTATCACACCCCAATTCCACACACTTCAGAATGGTGTGATGAACCGCTAGCAAACCAACGGTTCAACCAGGATCTCGTACAGGTGGTATCCGACTGATCTAAACCTCATATATCCACATTCATAATCAGAGTAAATACATAATAGCGGAAGTCTTATAGTAAAATGAACTGAGAATCTACTGTGATATTAATATTAAAATAAAAAATTATTCTGTATCAACTAAGACATAAATAAGTATCAAATACATCTCTTTAATAAATCCAAATAAATAAAAACTAAAAATCTAATTGAATACACATGAGTTGCACTCGCAAGAGGAGTCATGTGTATCCACTTCATCTTCAACTTCCATCGCCGCCACGTGACCATACACTGGAGCATTGACATAATCTTCGACGGTAGAACCTGCATCATCAACTAAAAATATTCGACGTCGAGGGGGTGAGCACACATCATGGCTCAGTGAGTAAACAAAACAATGCAACAATACATATGCATGCAGTCAATTCATATCTTTGGTCTGGTTTAAAGTTTGCAATGCGCAATAGAAAGATTGGGTGGTCAAAGGTTAACGTTTATTGACCCCGCCTCTATACACAGGGTGTGGAAGTCTGCCCAAAGGTTAACATTTATTGTCGCCCCCATCCACCCTACCATAACATTGTACAACAAAGGTTAACGTTTATTGCTGTATAGTGCCATACCAATACGGAAGCCCCTGCTGGCGAGGGCTTGCAAACTGGGCTCGCAACTAACCAATCCTAATGCCAAATAGTGTATCCAAGGCCTCACCCCAGCATCCCTCAGAACGTCCATAGAGATAGAGCTAAGGCCCCCCGGTAGAGTCAGAGACTACAAGGACCGAGACCACCTCCCCTGATACTCTACGACGTAATAGTTCTGCTAAAGTAATGGCGATACGACGATGCTAATGCACAAGACTTGAGTTAGAGATAGAGCTAAAGTGCTGAGACCCACCAATGGTTAACGTTTATTGACGTTCCCATCACACCTCCCCTGATACTCGCTCGCATCAAGTACACCAACCACACACATACATTCACATGCCTATTCCTATCATCATCACCATCATCATGTTATAAACAATAAAGTAAATATGCATGAACAAATAATAGAAATATTAGATGACATGTTGTATGCACATTACAAACATATTCGCATAGGATCAAGCATGGCATTGGACTCACGAAAAGAGAAAATATTATTAACCAATTAGTTTAGAGTTCTGTTTCCTCACCTTAGCTGGTTAATAGATCCTCTTACAAGCTTTAAGATCACCTTTATATTGTTATTATATTGCTAGAAGACCTAACAAAGTCGATAGAATTTAATTAGAATTAATTCTGAATTTAAAAACTATGCTTTTACCTGGGGGTCGGAGGTAGGGTCGGAGTAATGATCGACCCTGGGTGCGACCACCCCTATTCTGGACTTCCCGAACACTGGGGGTCGATGCTCAGGGTCTGGTAGGGTCGATTGGCCATCGACCCCCCATGCGACCCCTTGTGGGTTTTGGTCGATTTTCTTCCTTAAATCCATTCTTCGTGTTTGGGGTCCTATGACTTGCTCCTATAATCCATTCTACACATGTTCTATGGTCTAGAACCATGATTCTACCACCTATATGGTTTTCATGATTTTTCCCCATGGTTTTCCATGAAAACCTAACCATAGGTTGATGGTTTGGGTTTCTCTGAGATCATACTCTCTGCATTATCTATCCTAAGGTTTTTAGCAATTCATGGAATTAGTATCCATACCTGAGAAGAATACTCCTTCTCTGGAACTCTTCTCCTTTTGCTTTCTTCTCTTCTTTCCTTCTCTTTTCCTTCTTTTCCTTCTCTTCTCTTTCTCTCAATTCAATTAGGGTTGTAAAAGGAGTAAAAGAGGCTTAGGGACGTCCTATTTATAGAGTAGAAACTCCTAAAATAAGTCCCATTGAGATTTAGAAGGAATCCCATCGAAATTAGGAAACTTTCCTAGTTTTCAGATTTACCGAGTATCGGGGTCGATAGGGGGGGTCGGAGATCCTGTCGACCCCTGGTTCCTGAAGTGTCCGACCCCCCATGTAAAACTGGGGGTTTGACTTCTGTCTTGGGGGGTCCGACCCTCCCTTGCTGGGTATGCGACCCTCCCCTTAATTTAAGTGTTTTTGGGTCAGTTTAATACCTGGGATCGTGATCTCCTTCATGCACTTGGTCCATTTGGCTCATCCATGATGGGTAGACCTGGTTCAAGGTGGTAAGACCGGGTTAGTTTGATATGGGTCTTACACTAGGGACCCTATTATAAGCCTTTTTCTAGATCGATAAAAATCATATGGAGATCCTTCTTGCCTTCTCTACATCTTTCCATGAATCTCCTAAGCAAGTAAATAGCCTCTATCGTGGATTTACCTGGCATAAAATCAAACTGGTTCTCTGTAATGGTAGTTTCTTTTCTGAAGCGGGTTTCAATAACTCTCTCCCGCAGTTCCATAGTATGACTCATTAGTTTTGCGCCTCTGTAGTTATTGCAGCTCTGAATATCACATTTGTTTTTATAGATCGGAACCATAATACTTCTCCTTCATTCATTTGGCATTTTCCCTGAGCTCATAATTTTATTAAACAACTTAATTAGCCAAGATACCACATACAGCCCTAGGCTCTTCCAAACTTCTATTGGGACTTCATCTGGGCCTGGTATTTTGCTTACATTCATCCTCCGTAAAGCTTTTTTTACATTTATCACCCTAATTTTACGTATATACCTATGACCTGTGGTGTCATGGTGGGTACTATAGTAATCTGGTGCACTATTTCCTGAGATGTTTTCATTTAGTAGGTTGTAGAAATAATCGTACCATCTTTCTTTAATGTCCTCATCCCTTACTAGAACTCTATCATCTACACTTTTAATACATCTAACATGGTCTAAATCTCTACTCTTCCTTCCCTTCATCTTAGCTATTTTATAAATAGTTTTTTCTCCTTCCTTTGTGCTCAGATTGTTATAAAGATCTTTGTCACACCCCAATTCCGCACATTTCGGAATGGTGTGATGAACCGCTAAATAACCAGCGGTTCAACCGGGATCTCAAATAGGCTATCCCCGCGTTACCGAACCTTCATATACTCACCATCATAATCGGAGTAAATACACAATAGCGGAAGTCTTATAAATAAATGAGCGAGAACTAAAATGGTATTCATAAATAATAGCAAATTATTACGTGTTCAAAGCGAGACATAAATAATTAAGTACCAAATACATGTCTTATAAATCCAATAAAGAAACCTATAAAAATATCTAGTCAAATACACACGAGTTGCACTCGCAAAAGTCGTGTGTATCGTCTTCGGCTCCAACTTCCATAGCTGCTACATTTCCATACGGGCGACAGCGTTCATAAAATCTTCAAGTCGTATAACTCTGCATCATCAACTAAAAATATTCGGCGTCGAGGGTGAGCACACAACACGGCTCGGTGAGTAGCCAAAACAATGCAACATTACATATGCATGCAAAAAAATCAATTTATATCTTTGGTCTTGGTTTATAGTTTGCAATGTGCAATAGAAAGGTTGGGTGGTCAAGGTTAGCGTTTATTGACACCGCCTCTATACACGGGGTGTGGAAGCCCGCCCGAAGGTTAGCGTTTATCGTCGTCCCCATCCACCCTACCATAACATTATACAACAAAGGTTAGCGTTTATTGCTATATAATGCTATACCAACACGTAAGCCCACATTAGCGAGGGCTTGCAAGCCGGGCTCGTTGCTAACCAATCCTAATGCCAAGCAGTGTATCCAAGGCCTCACCCGGCATCCCTCGGAACATCCATAGAGATAGAGCTAAGGCCCCCCGGTAGAGTCGGAGACTACAAGGACCGAGACCACCTCCCCCGATACTCTACGACATAATAGTTCCGCTAAGGTAATGGCGATCCGGCGATGCCAATGCACAAGACTTGAGTTAGAGATAGAGCTAAAGTCTTGAGACCCGCCAAAGGTTAGCGTTTATTGGCGTTCTCATCACACCTCCACGATACTCGCTCGCATCAAGCACATCAACCACACACATACAAGCACATGCCTATTCCTATCATCATCATCATCATCATGTTATAAACAATAATGTAAATATGCATGAACAAGTAATAGAAATATTGCATGGCATGTTGTATGCACATTACAAACATATTCGCATAGAATCAAACATGGCATAGGACTCAAGAAATAGAAAGCAGTTTATTATTAACCAATTTAGTTTGGGGTTAAGGTTCCTCACCTTAGCTTGCTAAAAGATATTTTTCCAAGCTTTAGAATCACCGTTATAACGTAATTATATTGCTAGCAAACCTAACAAAGTCGATAGAATTTAATTAGAATTAATTCGAATTTAAAACCATTACGTCAGCGAGGGCGATGCAGGGTCGATGCTAGGGTCGATGGGTCTATCGACCCTCCCTCCATTCCGAACTTCCCGAATCCGAGGGTCGATGGTCGAGAAGCACCTAGGGTCGGATGGTCTATCGACCCTCGGTGCGACCCTTGGTGCACTCCGGTCCAATTTCCACTTTTAAATCCATTCTTCGTGTTTGGGTCCTATGGCTTGCTTCCTACATTCATTCAACGGTCATTCCATGGTCTAGAACCATGTATAATCCATCTAGATAGTTTTTCGTGCATCCTCCTATGGTTTTCCATGAAAACCTAACCATGGATGGATGGTTTGGGGTTTCTCGAAATCCTACACTCAACCATATCTAACCTAAGGTCCGTAGAAACTCATGGAATTAGTATCCATGCACGAGAAGATTACTTTTCTCTGCAAATTCTTCTCCTTTTTTGCTAAGCCTTCTTCCTAGCCTCCTTTCTTCCTCTTTTCCTTCTTCTCTCTTTCTCTCAATTCAATTAGGGTTGTGAAAGGAGTGAAAGTGGCTTAGGGGCGTCCTTTAAATAGACTAGGAATGTCCTATAATAATCCCATTGAGATTTGGAAGGAATCCCAACCGAAAATTAGGAAATTTCCTAATTTCGGTTTCGTCGAAACCGAGGGTCGATGGGAGGGTCGATGATCCCGTCGACCCTAGGGTCTTAAGCTGTCCGACCCTCCCTTCAAAGCGAGGGTCGACTTTTCTGTTTTTAGGAGGTCCGACCACCTTGGCTGGGTGTGCGACCCTCCCCTAAAATTAAGTGTTTTTGGGTCGATTTTATACACGGGATCTCGATCTCCTTCATGCCCTTGGTCCATTTGGCTCGACCATGATGGGTAAACCTGGTTCAAGGTGGTAAGGCCGGGTTAGTTTGACACGGGTCTTACAACTCCCCCCAACTTATAAAAATTTCGTCCTCGAAATTGTGCGTACCTTCCGAATCAAACAAGTCGGGGTATTGCTTTCTCATAGCATTTTCTTCTTCCCATGTAACCTCTTCCATGTCTCTACTTTTCCATGTGACCTTAACATAGTAAATATCTACATTACGTGGGCGTTGAACCTTTCGGCTAGTGATTTCCGTTGGTGTTACTTCAAATGTCAAATCATCGGTCAATTCCGGCAAATCCTTTGTCAACACATGTGTTGGGTCTTTGACATACTTCTTCAATAAGGATATGTGAAATACGTCATGCACACTTGACATAGATGGTGGTAGTGCTAGCCCGATAAGCTACTTTTCCACGCTTAGCGAGAATCTCATATGGCCCGGCGTATCTTGGACTTAGTTTTCCTTTTCGTCGAACCTCTTCAATCCTCGCATAGGCGATACTTTCAAAAATACTTTATCACCTACGGCGAACTCTAGCTCTCTTCGTCGAGTATCTGCGTATTTGCCGGCGGTTCCGAGCTACTCTTACTCTTTCCTTGATGATGTCGACCACTTCGACAAGTCTCTTCAACAAATTCGGTCCAACAATACTACGTTCTCCAACTTCATTCCAAAACAAGGGAGTTCGACACTTCCTGCCATACGGTGCTTCATAAGGTGACATACGTATAGTAGCGATATTTGTTATTGTAAGCGAACTCGATCAATGGTAACTTTTCGTCCCATGATCCTTTGAAATCAATCACACATGCTCGTAGCATATCTTCTAAAATCTGGATTATGCGCTCCGTTTGTCCGTGCATGCGTGGGTGGAATGCGATCTCGAACTTCAATGTTGTACCCATAGCCTTTTGCAGTCCTTCCCAAAATTTGGAAGTAAATCGTGGATCTCTATCGGACACAATGCTTTACGGAACACCATGTAGCCGAACAATATTATCCACATACGGCTTTGCTAACCTTTCCGGTGTATCTTTGGGGTCGTATCGGTATGAAGCGAGCTGTTTTAGTCGGGCGGTCCACAATCACCCAAAGCTGCGTCAACTACTCGAGGTGTCAATGGTAGTCTGTGGCGAAGTCCATAGTGATGGCGATCCCATTTCCATGCTGGTTCCGGTAATGGTTGTAACGGTCCTGCGGGTCTTTGTCGTTCCGCCTTTACCTTCGACAATTTAGGCATTGAGACCACGAACTTGGCTACATACGCCTTCATTCCCCTCCACCAATACAGTTTCTTTAGATCATGATACATTTTTGTGCTTCCGGGATGTATCGAGTAGATGGTGGTATGGGCTTCCTTCATCGGTCGGTGTCTAATGTCCATACTTTTTTTTTTTTGGTACACATATTCTCCCTTTATATTTCGTTACCTTCTCGGTATCTAAGGTGAACTCGGGGTTGGTCCTACCTTTCTCAATATCTTCTTGTCTTGTTCTCGGATAAGGATCTGCTTTGATAATTTGTCTTCCGCCGTCCACTATATCCGGTATAATCTTCAATGCCGCGAACATATTCGAAAGCCGATGAATAAACCCTTGGCTAGCTGATTCATCCGTTGTATCTATCACATATTGTTCGTTGCCGTGATTGAACACCATTCCGTTGGTATACATTCTTTGCGGTCGTGCTAGTTTCTCCTTGAGACTTTATCATTGCTTTTACGCTCAATGCATCCGCTACTACGTTCGCTTTTCCCGGATGATCTTGGATATCACAATCATAGTCTTTCAATAGTTCCGGCCATCTTCTTTGTCTCATATTCAACTCCTTCGATTAAATAGATAAGTAAGACTTTTATGGTCCGACTTAATCTGAAATTTCTCTCCGTATAGGTAGTGTCTCCATATCTTGGCAGCATGTACTCTGCCGCTAACTCCAAATCATGAGTGGGGTAATTCTTCTCATGTACCTTCAAAGCGTCTCGATGCATACGCAACCACTTGCTCTCCTTGCATAAGCACACATCCTAATCCCAATCCCGATGCATCGGTGTATAAGGTAAATGTACGTCTGGAGCAGGAATGGTCAAAATTGGGCGGATATCAATCCGGTCTTCGGTGTTTGAAAACTCTTTTCGCACTTATCCGTCCATACGAACTTTTCTCCTTTCTTGGTCAAAGCGGTGAGAGGTGCGGCAATCCGAGAATAGTCTTCTACGAATCTCAGATAATATCCGGCTAGACCCGGAAAACTTCTAATTTTGAAACACTCTTTGGTGCTTCCCACTTCACTATAGCCTCGATCTTCTTGGGGTCCACTTTGATTCCTTTGCGGATACTACATGGCCTAGAAGGCGACTTCACTTAGCCAAAACTCGCACTTCGAAAATTTGGCGTATAACTTCTCTTTCCTTAAGCTTTGTAGGGCTGCGTTTAGGTTCTTGACATGGGTTTCCTTGTCTTTGGAGTATACCAATATGTCATCAATAAATACTATGACCGGCGTATCCAACATATCGTGGAAAACCCGGTTCATAAGTTCCATGAATGTTGCCGGTGCATTAGTTAATCCGAAGGACATCACTAGGAACTCATAATGTCCGTATCTTGTCCGAAAGCTGTCTTCGAATGTCACCTTCTTTAATCTTCGGGTTGATGATAGCCGATCGAAGGTCGATCTTTGAAAATACCTTCGCTCCTTGTACCGTCGAACAAGTCATCGATCTGGGTAGTGGATATCGATTCTTGATTGTCGGCTTATTCAACTCTCGATAGTCGATACATAATCGGGCGCTACCATCCTTCTTCTTCTGAACAACACCGGTGCTCCCCATGGAGATATCTTTGGGTCTAATATAACCCTTATCCGGCGGTTCTTGTAATTGCACTTTTAATTCCTTCGGTTCGGTAGGAGCCATTCTATAAGGTGCTTTTGATGCGGTGCGGCTCCGGTATTAGGTCTATTACAAACTCCGTGGCTCGGTCGGGTGGTAATCCGGGTAGTTCCTCGGAAATACATCGGGGAAAATCTCCGCGCGACATCAATATCTTCCATTTGTGGCACGTCCTTGGTTAGGTCGACCCGCGATACTAGATATCCGACCGCTCCTTTCTCAAGGCACTTCTTAGCCTTTAATTTGAGAGTATGAGCTTGCGTCTCCGGGAAGTTTGGTTCCCGCTGATTCTGCTCCTTCTTTGTCTTTGAGCGTTAGCTTCTTCTCGGCGCATAGCAGATTTGCGAGAATGCCGGGCTAACCGGTCCATTCCCAAGATGGCGTCAAAGTCCGCCATCTCAAGTTGTATTAAGGTTGCATCCAAGGTCCGCTTTCCAATGAGGCCGGACATGGTCCATAACCTTTCTCTAATTCCACTTCTAATCCCATCGGTGACCGTACAAGTAATTTGTAGTCTAATGTTTTTGATGGGCAGATTGGTCTTCTTTCCAAGCGACACGGATATAAATGAATGAGTAGCTCCTGAATCAAAGAGTACTCCGGCGGGTACGCCATTGATAGGTACGATACCGTGATTCGTTTTTACTTAGTCTACATGCTCAATCAATTCTAATTATAGCCTTACAAGTTTCGGTCATACACAGTGACCACATCGGGCGATCGCGGCAGCATCCTCGATGTAGCGGCATATACCCGTCCTTGATGTAGTTGCTTCTTGGGTTTTGGGCACTCTCTTGCCATATGCCCTGGTTGGTTGCGGGTTATAGCGCCGGGGCTTCAAAATTTGACTTTGGCTGTGGTTGAGCTGCTGCGGTAGACTTTGGTGCGGTTGCAAAATTCCGGGGGCGAAAAGGTTTATACGTCCTATTATTGCCTCCGTTGTAGGAGTTTTCGGCTGGTCTCTTGATTCCTCTGCGCTGCGGGAGAAATGGCTCTCCTTACGGCTCGATTCAATTATTCGAGCAATTTGGGCAACTCGTTGTAAATCTTCTTTTTCTAAACCCGGAACATTTTCTCTTATGCTTCCTCTTAGTCCCGCGGCGAATCTACGGGTTTTTGTATCTTCTTCTTGCATACTAGCCGGTGCAAAAGAAAAACAGTTCTTCGTAGCGTTGTTGATATGCGTCTACGGTCATCGTCCCCTAGTACAGACTCGGGAACTCTTTCTCCATTGAATCTACGAAGCTTCGGGGAAATACTTCTCGAAGAATGCTTCTTTTATATATAGCCCATGTCGGTAGGGCGTGCTTGGTCAATAAGTATGTCTTTGTAGATTTCCACCAATGGTGTGCGTCGCCTTTGAGCATGAAGGTGGCGCATAGCACTTTCTCTTCCTCGGTGATAGTCATCATAAGGAAGTTCCTTTCCATCTCGTCTATCCGGTGTGCTGGCCACGGTGGATCGGGCGGCTTGCCGGTGAATTCCCTCGGTTTCATCTTCAAAAATCTCTCTACTAGTCGGGAGTGATCCGGTTGATTTTGGTATGCCCCCAAACATAGGGGGTGGATGCTGATAGTTCCCTTGGGCTGCCTACGGGACTTGCCTTGGAATTGGTGCAGCCGGTTGTTGAGGTGTCTGTTGGGCTGGGTGGTTACCCCGGTGCTGCACTAGCTTGCCCGGTGTGCATGGCTGCGGCCGAGTGGCTTGAAACATAACTCCCCATCGCAGCCTGCATTTGAGCTTGTGCATGTTGCATTTGTTGTAGCTGTTGTGCCGGATTCATCACCACGTTGTTGTTAGCTCCGGTGGTGGTGGTGGCAAATTTGTAGGGTTTGCCGGCTCGGGATTACCACGTGCATAATTGTTCTCTTGACTAGTCTCATCCGCCCGGTGGTGGTGGTGGGGCCGTGTTTCGGGTCTGTCCGGGTCACTCTACGGCCCGGACATATTTACTTTTCGAGATGGGTGGTGCCCGAAAATCATCAAAATCGGTGAGAAATCATTTTATACTTCATGTAGGCACGCTAACCGATATAAAATTCAAAATCTCCAATTCATTACGAAATAAATCTTGTCTTTTCTATGTAGGGTCGATGGTGAGGGTCGTTTGGTGTGTCCGGCCCTTGGTATCCGACCACAGGGAATGACTTGTTCTTCCCGAGGGGCTGAGGGTCGATGCGGTCGATGGGTGTCCGACCCTCGGTCCGACCCTCGATTTTTTGTCCAGATTCCCGAGAGCCGGGGTCGATTGGAGGGTCGATCCGGGTCGATGGTGTCGGTCGGTTGTCCGGCCCTCGGACCAAAAATCAGATTTTTAAGATCCGATTCCGGGTCAATTCTCACTATTCCTCCTCCGTTTCGGCTCGTCTCTACTCTCCGAGTTGCTACGGTGCTACTTCGCTATTGTGGATCGTTCTTAGTCCGAGTTTCGACATCCACATCACCTCTACGGTTAAAATTTCCCAACTTTCCCTTGTTTTTTAGGTTTTTATTTCTAGGTTTTTTGCTCATTTAGCTCGTATTTTCCAAATTAAACTTTTTCCAACCGTAAAAATTCGATTTTTATTGGGGGCTTTTGTTATTGGGGTCTTGAGGGCGAAAGCCCTCAAAAAAATTTCAAGTTTCATCGGTTGGTTATCGAGAAACTTAAATTTTTCTCTTTTTGCCCTAATTTATCGAAATTTTTTGATTTTTCTTGAATTTCTTCAAATTGGACCTTATCCGTTAAAATTTTCTCTTGCATGTAGATTGTAGGATATGTTTTAACCTGCGTAAGTTCTTATGCCCACTTGTATAGTGTGGAATGGGCTTCTATTTTAAAATTTTTCGGATTTTTATCCTATTAACTCCTTATTTCTTTTCTCCTTCTTTTTTTTGCGAGATACTATGGCCCGTACTAAAGTGCCAAGATTGCGTGATCCACTTCGCTTCCGTTCAAGCGAAGCCGGGGCCCGGTATGCGACTATGCCCGTAAGAAAGTGGAAGGGGTCGCATGGTGAACTTGGCTGAGCTAGCCTTGTTCAATGTAGGGGAGCATTCGGTGATATGGGGTGGCTCCCTGTCATCACATACGGCGCGTGCACCTGTCCGGACTTAGTGCGCCCGGTTTTATTGTAATCTCCGGGTGGTGGGGAATTACAATGATGTTGGGCACGGCCGGGAGTTGCGCATCACCAGTTACGTCAGGGGGTGCACATCTCCTTTGATTATCGGCGGCTGGCCCGATCTGTTGGGCATTGCCTATGATGGCCCTATGGTGTCTTGTGCGCCGGGAGAGCCGCGGTTTGTTGAGATGGAGATGAGGCGCGAGATCGACAACCGGTTGCTCCGTCCCGATAGATGGCGAGATGAGGGCTTGCTACTTGCGTCCGGCTCCACGGGTCTTACGCAAGATTATCCGGCATAATCTGATCCCGCGAGTGGGCACTATGAGAGGGTCTCTCGGCTGACTCGGTTCTTGATCTGCTGTATCTGCACTCGTCGCCCGGTCCGCCTTCCTTACATCATCATGCGGGCGATGATTAGTGCTACATTGTCCGGTCATAGGGGAAACCTACCCTATGGGCGCATGATTCTGGTGCTCCCGACCCGTGCGGGGGTGGATCTGGTAGATGAGAAGATCCGGGGAGAAGACCTTCTCGTCGCCTCTAGGTTGGGAGGCTATGCGCAAGATGGGGCTGCGAGATCGCGGAGGTTAGTGATGAGGAGAGGAGCGCGATGGTGCGCCCTCACACTCGGGTTGAGATGGCCGATGCGTGGGGCTGCTGCTGGGGCTCGTGGGGATCCGGTCGGCGATGATCGCTTATATATGGATGTCGATGCGATACCACCGCCATCACCCACGCATGCGGATAGGGCTGGTACTCCTGGCTGCGGCGGCCGGTACCGAGACCGGTCCTTCTCATGATGCTGGTCCTTCGCGCCCGCCTGCCGATATGATGGAGATGTTTGCGAGGTCGGAGAGGCTCGGCGCGCAGATCGGACCGAGGATGGAGGAGTTGCTAGATGCTCGGCGCATGAGAGTGGATGAGCTGTTGGCTGCTCGGCACACATCGCGCGCGGATAGGTGAGCTCATGGCGGTCCGGCGTGCGGCCCCGCGGGAGAGTAGCCGATCTCGCGGCTAGTCTATGGGCGACCCGGACTCGGATAGCTTGGTTGACTAGAGTCTATCTTGGGGACTACGACGGAGATCGTGAGGCTCCGCCTCCTCCTTCGCCTCCGGCTTCCCGATTGTACTTTCCTTTTCCTTGTACTCTGAGTAGCTGTCGGGTTGTGGGCCGTACTGCATTTTAGATATATATTTACTCTTTGTTTCGTTCTCATTGTATGTCAACTTGTTTCTCCTTTTTAATAGATGTATTATTCTCTTTTTTAAATTTGGTCTCAACGTCGCTTGTGCTTATAATGTGTTAATATTACTTGTTTTTTATTTTTATCCTATCTCGGTTCACTATTCTTTGTGAATGTATGATAGTTCGGCGGGCAAGGCACGAGATGCTCACGATACCAAGTTGTCACACCCCAATTCCGCACATTTCGGAATGGTGTGATGAACCGCTAAATAACCAGCGGTTCAACCGGGATCTCAAATAGGCTATCCCGCGTTACTGAACCTTCATATACTCACCATCATAATCGGAGTAAATACACAATAGCGGAAGTCTTATAAATAAATGAGCGAGAACTAAAATGGTATTCATAAATAATAGCAAATTATTACGTGTTCAAATCGAGACATAAATAATTAAGTACCAAATACATGTCTTATAAATCCAATAAAGAAACCTATAAAAATATCTAGTCGAATACACACGAGTTGCACTCGCAAAGGGTCGTGTGTATCGTCTTCGGCTCCAACTTCCATAGCTGCTACATTTCCATACTGTGGCGCGTTCATAAAATCTTCAATCGTATAACCTGCATCATCAACTAAAAATATTCGGCGTCGAGGGTGAGCACACAACACGGCTCGGTGAGTAGCCAAAACAATGCAACATTACATATGCATGCAAAAAAATCAATTTATATCTTTGGTCTTGGTTTATAGTTTGCAATGTGCAATAGAAAGGTTGGGTGGTCAAAGGTTAGCGTTTATTGACACCGCCTCTATACGGGGTGTGGAAGCCCGCCCGAAGGTTAACGTTTATCGTCGTCCCCATCCACCCTACCATAACATTATACAGCAAAGGTTAGCGTTTATTGCTATATAATGCTATACCAACACGTAAGCCCCCATTAGCGAGGGCTTGCAAGCTGGGCTCGCTACTAACCAATCCTAATGCCAAGCGGTGTATCCAAGGCCTCACCCGGCATCCCTCGGAACATCCATAGAGATAGAGCTAAGGCCCCCGGTAGAGTCGGAGACTACAAGGACCGAGACCACCTCCCACGATACTCTACGACATAATAGTTCCGCTAAGGTAATGGCGATCCGGCGATGCCAATGCACAAGACTTGAGTTAGAGATAGAGCTAAAGTCTTTGAGACCCGCCAAAGGTTAACGTTTATTGGCGTTCTCATCACACCTCCACGATACTCGCTCGCATCAAGCACATCAACCACACACATACAAGCACATGCCTATTCCTATCATCATCATCATCATCATGTTATAAACAATAAAGTAAATATGCATGAACAAGTAATAGAAATATTGGATGGCATCGTTGTATGCACATTACAAACATATTCGCATAGAATCAAACATGGCATAGGACTCAAGAAATAGAAAACAGTTTATTATTAACCAATTTAGTTTGGGGTTAAGGTTCCTCACCTTAGCTTGCTAAAAGTACTTTTCCAAGCTTTAGAATCACCGTTATAACGTAATTATATTGCTAGCAAACCTAACAAAGTCGATAGAATTTAATTAGAATTAATTCAGAATTTAAAACCATTACGTCAGCGAGGGTCGATGCTAGGGTCGATGCTAGGGTCGATGGGTCTATCGACCCTCCCTCCATTCGAACTTCCCGAATCTTGAGGGTCGATGGTCGAAACACCTAGGGTCGGATGGTCTATCGACCCTCGGTGCGACCCTTGGTGCACTCCGGTCCAATTTCCACTTTTAAATCCATTCTTCGTGTTTGGGTCCTATGGCTTACTTCCTACATTCATTCAACGGTCATTCCATGGTCTAGAACCATGTATAATCCATCTAGATAGTTTTTCGTGCATCCTCCTATGGTTTTCCATGAAAACCTAACCATGGATGGATGGTTTGGGTTTCTCGAAATCCTACACTCAACCATATCTAACCTAAGGTCCGTAGAAACTCATGGAATTAGTATCCATACACGAGAAGATTACTTTTTTCTCTGCAAATTCTTCTCCTTTTTGCTAAGCCTTCTTCCTAGCCTCCTTTCTTCCTCTTTTCCTTCTTCTCTCTTTCTCTCAATTCAATTAGGGTTGTGAAAGGAGTGAAAGTGGCTTAGGGGCGTCCTTTAAATAGACTAGGAATGTCCTATAATAATCCCATTGAGATTTGGAAGGAATCCCAACCGAAAATTAGGAAATTTCTAATTTCGGTTTCGTCGAGAAGCCAGGGTCGATGGGAGGGTCGATGATCCCGTCGACCCTAGGGTCTTAAGCTGTCCGGCCCTCCCTTCAAAAGCGAGGGTCGACTTTTCGTTTTGGGAGGTCCGACCCGCTAGCCGGGTGTGCGACCCTCCCTAAAATTAAGTGTTTTTTGGGTCGATTTTATGCACGGGATCTCGATCTCCTTCATGCCCTTGGTCCATTTGGCTCGACCATGATGGGTAAACCTGGTTCAAGGTGGTAAGACCGGGTTAGTTTGACCACGGGTCTTACATCAACTAATCTTATTCTTGAATCTTCTTAGCTATATTAAGACAAAATATCTCTATGAATTTTCAAAATTTCTGTGTATTCTCTCACCCTCTCCTTTGCCCACTTCCAGTCTCTCTTCAACTACATACCCGCCCTCTCCCCTAACGTGTGCGGTGTCTCCCAGTCATGGTTCCCATGGGTCTTCTCGTGGGTCTGAGGTTATCTCATCCCCTTTGCCCCATTTGTTTTCCTCTGGCGATTTGAGTTCTCTTGTTCCTGTTCAGAGTTCAGCCGAAAGAGCTCATTTATTTTTTGTTCTAGAATCTGAGCAAGAAGATGCTTCCGGCCATTTTTTAACACAAGACCCCATGGAGGCCAATTGATGGAGCTTCTCTCAAAAGGACCACTGTTCAACTGGTTAGATAGACAGTCTGGTTTTGTTCTCATCTGTCGCAAGTTGGATCGAGCCTTTTGTAATGTGGCATGGCGTACAACCTTTTCAGATGTTGTGGTCTTTATTTTTGCTGGATTGGGCTCAGCCCATAGTCCGATTCTTATTGATACAGACGGTAATGTCTCCTATGGTCGTCGTCCATTCCACTTTGAATGTATGTGGTTGCGCTATCCTGACTGTCCTCAGACGATGGCTCAGGGGTGGAGATCCCCAAGCTCTAGTTCAGCTGCCACACCTCTTTCCTTACGGCTGGCAAACCTACAGTCCACTTTTCGTCATTGGAAATTTGTCAGTGTTTGGTAACATCCATAAAGGTATCAAGGATTTGTATTCTGAGTTGCTTAAGCTTCAGTCCCAACCTCCTTCGTCCTGTCCTCAGCAAGATGAGGTGGCTCTTATTCAGTTATTGGATTGATGCGGGAAGAGTTATTGTGGGCTCAGAAGTCTCGGGTGGCCTGGCTTTAGGGAGGCGACAAAAATACCAGATTTATCCCAACATCTACTCTGCAAAGATGGCACCACAATCGAATAGTATGCTTAAAGCTGGCAAATGGGGAGTGGACTACTTCGGATCATCAGGTGTATGAGGTAATCCAAAATTATTACCAGCAACTTTATTCTTCAAATATTTCAAATCATGATGCTCTTCTTGCTATGTTGAATATGATCCACCCAAAAGTTTGTGATTTGGACAATGAATGTTGTGTTGTTTCCCTACAAAATGAGAAATTAAAAGGCGTTGTCGTATCCTGTTCTCAACGTATCGGTACTATGGAATGCAATGGGATCTTGCCATCCTTACTGGGCACAAGAAATCCCCTTTCAGGATCGCACATCATGGAATTTCACCAAAATGATCCCGACTTATAATTTATCACAGGTTAGAAATTTATCATCTTCTTTTAAAAGCAATCATTCATACCATGGAGAGTAAATTAGCGGAAGACTTACAAATTAAAACTACTTAAGCAAGCTAACAGATTACTTAATATTTATTATATTTAAACCCAAGTAGTATTTAACTTCCAAATATTTCAATATATCAAACCAAATTAAAATTTGTTTCAGACCAATTATCCAACTTTAAATACCCAAAATAAATATAATAGTCCCATCTAAAAGAAGTAAACATAGGCACAACCTAAGCCCATGATCAGCTCTACGAATTGCTTCAAGAATTAGATAACTCCTCCTCAGGTTCAGAGTCCTCGTCCTCCACACCAAGCGGACTGCAATCCAGAAGAATCATGAAAAGTACCTGCAATATCTAAAAGAGTTTGTACGCACAAAGTAAGTTCAACCACCGGGCTTAAAAAGAAAACTAAACGTGCAACAAACAGTATGTATGTAGCTATCAACTACGGTCAGGTACATAACTGTAAATTCTGGCTCAGGACAACCCATATACGGAGTCTCCAGGCTGCATGGGTCAACCCCCCATCAGAATGATACTATTCCACATACGGACCATAGCACATCACCTAAGTATGGGTCTGTCGTTGAGGTACAGGTCTGTATTCCATCGATTGCCTATCCACAACTCATCCCAAGTCCACAGTCTGTCGAGCACTTGAGGAGATGGTAATTTCACTAATCGACTTGTCAGCCCATCCATACTATATCGGGTATGGGGAGCATCGTTACTATGTTCATACCACAGGCTAGGGGTACAATTATCAAGATAATTATATTCGACTAGCCATGTTCACCTAATTAATCATATTACTGGACCATAACTTTGCCAAGCTTTAGACCCCGTCCGGTCTCCACTTAGGACATCGTGACTTGGCTAGGTTACATATGGTCAATGCAAAGCAGTGCTAGTAAGAAGTGGTGCAAGCATCCCGTTCCACCCACCTTCCTCCTTACTGACTTAACTAAACATCATGAAATAACAAGACCAGCTCTACCTTTCATGGAGAGGTCACGAGGTGTCTCATTCCTACCTGCTTTCAAATCACTATGGGTTTCACTGATTGCACAGAAGAGAATGCATATGCATGATTAGATAATACCTTTTATTGGATGGCATGTTATCACATTCAAGGCATGTTATCAATCTCATAACATCACTTAACATAATTCAAAGAACTAATCTATTAAACCAAATGTTTAGTTCCCTTACTGTTACTTTGAGAGTAGTCCTTAGCAAGAGGTTCGAGAAGTAGTCTACCAACATTCTCTTCACTAAGGATTCAAAATCATAAATAGTAATATTTGTTAATGCATTATTTGATAGAACTAATTAGACTTCTCTTTAGATTCATTATTCGGGTGTTCATAGTTTAGTAGATCATCAAATGTTCGATAACTTTCATTTATTGTTTTCTTATCATGACATAGCATCTAAGGTTCATATTAAATTCATTCGTTACTACTCATAACTCCTGAGTATGTCTACACTTGTAGAAAGCCTGCTGTCCCTAGGAATCCAGTGCTGTCCGCACCAATCCTCCATAAGACAGCACACTTGCTAGCAAGGATTTCCTTTTAAAGGTCTTAATACTAAGAAGAACTTCTTACCATGAAGTCAGGGGTTCTAGTTTCTTATTCATAAAGTTTCCTTACATGATGTTTAAGGTTACTTGTCAATCGTAATATTAAACAGTAAGTTACATAGGGTTTGACTGGTTGCACATCCTACATAACACTTATGAGCGTTGATTTCAAAAATCTATACCTACAGGTAGGCTCACAGAAGTCTTGTAGAGTCACTGACCAAAGGTGGTCATTGATGGATTCATAATTTTATATATTTATTTCCCTTATATTTAGTCTATTTAACATATTATATGTCTTAAGGTACTCATTTTGATGATTCCTTATACATAAGACATTGGTGGAAAGTATTAGTAATTTATGTCTAAAATAAAAGAAATTCTGATATTTTCAATAATGATCTTTTGAATTTCATACAGGTTTTTAATGTGGAAAGAATTCTAGAAATCAAACGTGATCCAAAAATCAGATCTGGAAAATTGATTTGAATTGAAATCAGAGAAGGAAGATTACCACACATAGAAGGTTTATTATTGGAAGGATTTGATTGATTATCAGAAATCTTGAGGAGAATATATACCTCTATGGAATATTACAAAGATTGACAAATCTAGAGGTGACATTTGGTTAATGATGGAATGATTCTCTATCTAATCTAGGCAAGCAGATTTTGTTTAATCTTTATTTCCATGTAATAAGGTTGTCAATTCTAGACATACCAGTTTTAATCTTCTCTACTTTGGCTATTTAAGCAATGTAAATGCTACGTAATAGAGCATCCAAGAATTATTGAGAAGATAATTTTATTTCTTTTGTCTTTCTTTTCTATCATGTCTAGCTAAGTTCTTTAGTCGATTCAAGGGGAATTCAATCCGGTTAGTAAAATTGTGAGATTTTGTTCTTAATTTTAATTATTCTTCTATTCAAATATCTGTGTTTCTTGATTTTTCAAGTTAATGACTGTATGATTCAGTTTATTAAGAGGCCTATTAATTGATTGAGTTATGTGGTTTATTGCTAACCTGAATCCATAATCCCTAATTGTTATGGAGTTCAGGAAAAGTAGCAATTGAGCAGAACAATTATGATCCAATTTTTTGTTACTTGCTTAAAGGAAACATAGAATGAATTAAATAATCTGACGCTTGTTAGATTGTTGTTCATCTTTAACTCCCTCCAAGAGTGTAATGCTATCAGTAAATTCTTGAGGATTGCTTAATACCAATTGGTTTATTAATAAGAATTAAATTGTGTGCTGGGCTCAATTAATGAAATTAGGGAAGGTAAGGATTGTCTGGCTTTTTGATAATCCTTGGTTAAATATTTGAATAGAGAATAATATATATGAGGTCAGTGATCAATTTGCAGCCGTGAGATAATTTCCTTGAATCGACATCATCTTCCATTGAATTTTTGTTATTTAATTTCTTGTCAATTAAATTGCAGAAGAAACCCCCCCTCCTTTTTCTTGGTAAGTAGACAATTTGATTAACTAGTCTCTGTGGATCGACCTTTACTTATCATTACTATTCATTATAAGTAGAGTAATTTATTTTTGGTTGCGCTCGATACGCATCAAAATTTGGCGCCATTGCCGGGGACTAGTTTTAATCAGATTGTGATTGTTTTCATTCTATTTAATTTTTTTTTAGTCACTTGTGTTCTTACCTTTGTATGAAGTTTTTTTTCGGACGACTTAGGGGCGTTACAAGAAGCTTATTTCGAAGAACAAAAAAAAAAAAAGCTTGATTTAATAATTTTAATTTTACTTGGTTATCGTGCACTTTGTGTTATCGGTCAAAATTTTTCTTTGGGATTTTTTTAATTAGTTTTTATTTATTTATTAATATATATTTTTTTTATCCATTAAATGGGTTTCTTGGTTAATGACTCAATCTTCTAACTCTGGTCAATTGATATTTGATCCAAAACCTGAAAGAACTTTGCATCGATTAAGGAAAGAAGCTAAGAAAATTCTGGCAGAACAGGTTTCAACATTACAAGGAGCAATTGTTTCTGATATAGTTACTAGTGAGCTACTAATAGAGGAAGCCATGGCTGAAAACAGGACTTTGAAAGAGCTGGCTGCTCCTAATCTAAACCAACAACCTTTGTGTATTGAATTTCCAAATCTAGAAGCGGCATTTGAATTAAAATCGGGACTAATACATCTTCTTCCTAAATTTCATGGTCTTGCAGGAGAAGATCCTCACAAACATTTGAAGGAATTTCATATGGTATGCTCTAGCATGAAACCACAGGGAAATACAGAGGCACAGATCAAATTGTGCGCTTTTCCATTCTCTTTAGATGGATATGCTAAAGATTGGTTGTACTACATTCCTTCTGGTACAATCAATTCATGGAATGAGATGAAACGCCAATTTTTAGAGAAATATTTTCCTGCATCCAAAGCGGCAAATATAAGGAAAGAAATATGTGGAATTCGGCAACACCATGAAGAAACATTATATGAGTATTGGGAACGCTTCAAGAAGCTTTGCGCAAGCTTCCCATACCATCAAATTAGTGACCAGCTTCTGATTCAATATTTCTATGAAGGATTGCTACCAATGGAGAGGAGTATGGTGGACGCCGCTAGTAGAGGAGCTTTAGTTGACAAAACTCCAGAAGCCACGAAAAGGTTAATTTCTAATATGGCAGCAAATTCACAACAATTTGGTACAAGGATGGAGCAAACATCGAAGAAATTTAATGAGGTAAGTACATCAAACCTTGAACGTCAGATTTCTGATCTAACTTCTTTGGTGAGACAAATGGCTGTAGGAAATTTACAAACAATTAAAGCATGTGGCATTTGCTCAGCCACCAGTCATGCTACGGATATATGTCCCACACTTCAAGAAGATACATCAGTCCAACAAGCAAATGCCATGGGAGGATTTCAAGGACAACCTCAGCGAAAGTATGATCCATACTCAAACTCATATAACCCTGGATGGAGAGATCACCCAAATCTGAGTTATGGGAATCAAGTTGCCCAGAATCGTTACCAACCCCCATTCCAACCTAGGCAGCAAGCAAATCAGAGTATATCACTTGATAAGATTGTTAAGGCACGGCTAACAATACAGCCAGTTTCAACATGAGACAAGAAACAGCATTCAGAATATAGAGAAGCAAATTGGTCAACTTGCAACTTCAGTAAGCAAACTTGAAGCTCAAGGATCTGGAAATTTGCCATCTCAGACCATCATAAATCCACGTGAGAATGCAAGTGCCATTACATTACGGAATGGAAGAGAACTTGAGCCCTTCATAGCTAAATCTGCAGATTCGGCCAAAACTATTCAAGAAGAAACAAAAGCCGACAACAATGATGTAAATTTGTCCAAAGTAAAATCTCAACTAGTTGTGCGTAATTCTACTAATTCTGTTCTTCTCCCTTTTCCCAGCAGACTATCTAAATCGAAAAAAGAAGAACAAGAGAAGGAAATTCTTGAGACTTTTCGAAAGGTAGAAGTAAACATACCTTTACTTGATTCCATTAAGCAAGTCCCAAGGTATGCAAAATTTCTCAAGGAATTGTGCACTTCAAAGAGGAAATTGAGGGGTGATGAGAAAATTAGTGTAGGGGAGAACGTATCAGAAGTTATTCAGCGTAAGTTACCCCTAAAATGCAAGGATCCAGGTACGTTTACGATTCCATGTGTGATTGGTAATACTAAGTTTGAACGTGCCATGTTAGACTTAGGTGCAACTATAAATGTTATGCCACATTCAATTTATGCATCTCTAAATTTGGGTCCTTTGAAAAAAACGGGTGTAATTATCCAATTAGCTGATCGTTCTAACGCATACCTTGAGGGAATGGTTGAGGATGTTTTGGTGCAGGTGAATGGGTTGATTTTTTCTTCTGATTTTTATATTTTGAATATGGAAGACAGTACCTCCCCAAACCCCTCCCCAATTTTACTAGGAAGGCCTTTTCTCAAAACAGCTAAAACGAAGATTGATGTCCATGATGGTACCCTTACCATGGAGTTTGATGGAGATATTGTTAAATTCAACATATTTCAGGATATGAGGTACCCTAGTAATGATGTTCAATCTGTGTTTTCTATTGATGTGGTTGATGTGTTTGCACAAGAAATTTTTGAATTGAGCAGTAAGAAAGAAGCGGGTAAGCAAAGGAAATTGCAGTTGCAAGAATTAAAAGAGATACGACTTAAGGCTTACAAGAATTCAAGCATATACAAGGACAAGACTAAGGCGTTTCATGATAAGAGGATTGTGAGGAAGCAATTTGTAATTGGACAGAAAGTTTTTCTTTACAATTCGAGACTTAAATTGATGCTTGGTATGTTACGTTCTCGTTGGATTGGACCTTTTGAAGTTACTAATGTGTTTCCTTATGGTACAGTTGAAGTTCGAAGTTTTGAAACTAACAAGGTTTTCAAGGTTAATGGGCATCGCCTCAAGACATTCTATAAAGGCTTTCATGAGCATACTATAGACAAAGTACAACTGGGGGATCCCATTTATTCTGACTGAGGAGTATTGAGTCGAGCTAACGACGTTAAACACAAGCACTGCTTGGGAGGCAACCCAAGAAATTGGATTTGTTTTTCTTATCACTTTTAATTACTTTTCTTTACATCTTTCCATTACATTTTTAACTTCCATTGGGGACAATGTTAGATTTTAGTGTGGGGGGAGGAATTAGGATTTCTCTTTTGTTTTATTTTTATTTTTTAAGTTTTATTTTTAATTTTTGTATGATTGTGTTAAGAAAAAAAAATTCAAAAGTTGAATAAAAAAAAAAAAATTTCACTTCACTAAGAGAATATGTATGCCATGGATTAGAACTATTTGAATGTGGAAAAAAAATACATATATGAATTAGTTGAAATAACTTGCTAAATGAGCTTTGAATAACATTGATAGTTGCATTTAGAGGTAAAACATGCAGGTTTAGTAGATGGAATCCAACCAAATGAGCTTTTGAGCCAAACTAGATTGAGACATCTATGTCGGTCTTTATTTTCTTTGAAAAGTGATATTCTACTATGCTTTTGTATCTCTAGAACTTGCTTTGAACCGTGTCAAGATTACATTGATATGTGTAGACATGAAGATGATAAAGGCAAATAGGATTTTACAACCACTTAGCTTAATTGACCAACCTTATATATTTTTACCCTTAGTGGACCCACTTTGAGATTTTAAACTTTATTTTTCATTGAACCCTAAACCATGAGCCTTGAATTATTTATTTTTCTCATGTTTTACCAACCTTTGAGCTAGTAGAGCATTGAGAATTATCTAATGGGTTTGAGAGAGATATGTATTGAATAAGTATGGGGGTGCTATTCTCAAAAGTGATGGTTGTATGTCAAGAAGATTGATGTAATGGGAGTAAATGATCCTTGTTATGTTTAAAATGTCATGCTATAAAAAAAAAATTCAAATATCAAAGCATAGTTCTCAAATGAAAAGAAAAAGAAAAAAAAATAAGGAAAAAAAAAAAAAAAGAAACTGGAGTTTGGGATGTTTTGTTGAAGAGCTTTATCTATGAGCCTTTATCATTTAGATTGTTCATTTTTTTTGTCTTAATGCTCTATTAGTTTCTTGGGTTTTAACGTCAGTACATTTTTCTTATCCGTACCCTAAACCTTAGCCCCATTACAATCTTTATAAAGACCTTTTGATTCATGTATGCGTGTATTCTAAGTAATGGAGATTTTGGTGAATAAGCAAGCCTATGGTAGTACATCTTCATAGGAAGATCTTGAGTGAAACAGTTAACCTTGAATTCTTGAGTGAGTAGAGAGAATCCCAAGAGAAAATCTACTAAACATTAGCATGTTCACTTTTGAATAAGACTGATATGTTAGATATTGCTCATATTTACTAAGTGACCTTTGATTATGACATATATTGTTTTTTTTGATCTCTTGAATTAGTTTCTGATTCATAGTACACATATTCCTTAAATGTTGTGGGATGAAAGTGAAAAAAAAAATATTTAGTTTGCCCGAGGTCGTGCAAGAGCTAAGTGTGGGGGAATTTAATGGATTCATAATTTTATATATTTATTTCCCTTATATTTAGTCTATTTAACATATTATATGTCTTATGGTACTCATTTTGATGATTCCTTATATATAAGACATTGGTGGAAAGTATTAGTAATTTATGTCTAAAATAAAATTTTTTTTGATATTTTCAATAATGATCTTTTGAATTTCATGCAGGTTTTTAATGTGGAAATAATTCTAGAAATCAAACGTGATCCAAAAATCAGATCTAGAAAATTGATTTGAATTGAAATCAGAGAAAGAAGTTTACCACACATAGAAGGTTTATTATTGGAAGGATTTGATTGATTGTCAGAAATCTTGAGGAGAATATATACCTCTATGGAATATTACAAAGATTGGCAAATCTAGAGGTGACATTTGGTTAATGATGGAATGATTCTCTATCTAATCTAGGCAAGCAGATTTTGTTTAATCTTTATTTCCATGTAATAAGGTTGTCAATTCTAGACATACCGGGTTTTAATCTTCTCTACTTTGGCTATTTAAGCAATGTAAATGCTACGTAATAGAGCATCCAAGAATTATTGAGAAGATAATTTTATTTCTTTTGTCTTTCTTTTCTATCATGTCTAGCTAAGTTCTTTAGTCGATTCAAGGGGAATTCAATCCGGTTAGTAAAATTGTGAGATTTTGTTCTTAATTTTAATTATTCTTCTATTCAAATATCTGTGTTTCTTGATTTTTCAAGTTAATGACTGTATGATTCAGTTTATTAAGAGGCCTATTAATTGATTGAGTTATGTGGTTTATTGCTAACCTGAATCCATAATCCCTAATTGTTATGGAGTTCAGGAAAAGTAGCAATTGAGCAGAACAATTATGATCCAATTTTTTGTTACTTGCTTAAAGGAAACATAGAATGAATTAAATAATCTGACGCTTGTTAGATTGTTGTTCATCTTTAACTCCCTCCAAGAGTGTAATGCTATCAGTAAATTCTTGAGGATTGCTTAATACCAATTGGTTTATTAATAAGAATTAAATTGTGTGCTGGGCTCAATTAATGAAATTAGGGAAGGTAAGGATTGTCACGGCTTTTTTGATAATCCTTGGTTAAATATTTGAATAGAGAATAATATATATGAGGTCAGTGATCAATTTGCAGCCGTGAGATAATTTCCTTGAATCGACATCATCTTCCATTGAATTTTTGTTATTTAATTTCTTGTCAATTAAATTGCAGAAGAAACCCCCCCCCTTTTTTCTTGGTAAGTAGACAATTTGATTAACTAGTCTCTGTGGATCGACCTTTACTTATCATTACTATTCATTATAAGTAGAGTAATTTATTTTTGGTTGCGCTCGATACGCATCAAAATTTGGCGCCATTGCCGGGGACTAGTTTTAATCAGATTGTGATTGTTTTCATTCTATTTAATTTTTTTTAGTCACTTGTGTTCTTACCTTTGTATGAAGTTTTTTTTCGGACGACTTAGGGGCGTTACAAGAAGCTTATTTCGAAGAACAAAAAAAAAAGCTTGATTTAATAATTTTAATTTTACTTGGTTATCGTGCACTTTGTGTTGTAGGTCAAAATTTTTCTTTGGGATTTTTTTAATTAGTTTTTATTTATTTATTTATTAATATATTTTTTTTATCCATTAAATGGGTTTCTTGGTTAATGACTCAATCTTCTAACTCCGGTCAATTGATATTTGATCCAAAACCCGAAAGAACTTTGCATCGATTAAGGAAAGAAGCTAAGAAAATTCTGGCAGAACAGGTTTCAACATTACAAGGAGCAATTGTTTCTGATATAGTTACTAGTGAGCTACTAATAGAGGAAGCCATGGCTGAAAACAGGACTTTGAAAGAGCTGGCTGCTCCTAATCTAAACCAACAACCTTTGTGTATTGAATTTCCAAATCTAGAAGCGGCATTTGAATTAAAATCGGGACTAATACATCTTCTTCCTAAATTTCATGGTCTTGCAGAGAAGATCCTCACAAACATTTGAAGGAATTTCATATGGTATGCTCTAGCATGAAACCACAGGGAAATACAGAGGCACAGATCAAATTGTGCGCTTTTCCATTCTCTTTAGATGGATATGCTAAAGATTGGTTGTACTACATTCCTTCTGGTACAATCAATTCATGGAATGAGATGAAACGCCAATTTTTAGAGAAATATTTTCCTGCATCCAAAGCGGCAAATATAAGGAAAGAAATATGTGGAATTCGGCAACACCATGAAGAAACATTATATGAGTATTGGGAACGCTTCAAGAAGCTTTGCGCAAGCTTCCCATACCATCAAATTAGTGACCAGCTTCTGATTCAATATTTCTATGAAGGATTGCTACCAATGGAGAGGAGTATGGTGGACGCCGCTAGTAGAGGAGCTTTAGTTGACAAAACTCCAGAAGCCACGAAAAGGTTAATTTCTAATATGGCAGCAAATTCACAACAATTTGGTACAAGGATGGAGCAAACATCGAAGAAATTTAATGAGGTAAGTACATCAAACCTTGAACGTCAGATTTCTGATCTAACTTCTTTGGTGAGACAAATGGCTGTAGGAAATTTACAAACAATTAAAGCATGTGGCATTTGCTCAGCCACCAGTCATGCTACGGATATATGTCCCACACTTCAAGAAGATACATCAGTCCAACAAGCAAATGCCATGGGAGGATTTCAAGGACAACCTCAGCGAAAGTATGATCCATACTCAAACTCATATAACCCTGGATGGAGAGATCACCCAAATCTGAGTTATGGGAATCAAGTTGCCCAGAATCGTTACCAACCCCCATTCCAACCTAGGCAGCAAGCAAATCAGAGTATATCACTTGATAAGATTGTTAAGGCACTGGCTAACAATACACAGCAGTTTCAACATGAGACAAGAAACAGCATTCAGAATATAGAGAAGCAAATTGGTCAACTTGCAACTTCAGTAAGCAAACTTGAAGCTCAAGGATCTGGAAATTTGCCATCTCAGACCATCATAAATCCACGTGAGAATGCAAGTGCCATTACATTACGGAATGGAAGAGAACTTGAGCCCTTCATAGCTAAATCTGCAGATTCGGCCAAAACTATTCAAGAAGAAACAAAAGCCGACAACAATGATGTAAATTTGTCCAAAGTAAAATCTCAACTAGTTGTGCGTAATTCTACTAATTCTGTTCTTCTCCCTTTTCCCAGCAGACTATCTAAATCGAAAAAAGAAGAACAAGAGAAGGAAATTCTTGAGACTTTTCGAAAGGTAGAAGTAAACATACCTTTACTTGATTCCATTAAGCAAGTCCCAAGGTATGCAAAATTTCTCAAGGAATTGTGCACTTCAAAGAGGAAATTGAGGGGTGATGAGAAAATTAGTGTAGGGGAGAACGTATCAGGTTATTCAGGCGTAAGTTACCCCTAAAATGCAAGGATCCAGGTACGTTTACGATTCCATGTGTGATTGGTAATACTAAGTTTGAACGTGCCATGTTAGACTTAGGTGCAACTATAAATGTTATGCCACATTCAATTTATGCATCTCTAAATTTGGGTCCTTTGAAAAAAACGGGTGTAATTATCCAATTAGCTGATCGTTCTAACGCATACCTTGAGGGAATGGTTGAGGATGTTTTGGTGCAGGTGAATGGGTTGATTTTTTCTTCTGATTTTTATATTTTGAATATGGAAGACAGTACCTCCCCAAACCCTGCCCCAATTTTACTAGGAAGGCCTTTTCTCAAAACAGCTAAAACGAAGATTGATGTCCATGATGGTACCCTTACCATGGAGTTTGATGGAGATATTGTTAAATTCAACATATTTCAGGATATGAGGTACCCTAGTAATGATGTTCAATCTGTGTTTTCTATTGATGTGGTTGATGTGTTTGCACAAGAAATTTTTGAATTGAGCAGTAAGAAAGAAGCGGGTAAGCAAAGGAAATTGCAGTTGCAAGAATTAAAAGAGATACGACTTAAGGCTTACAAGAATTCAAGCATATACAAGGACAAGACTAAGGCGTTTCATGATAAGAGGATTGTGAGGAAGCAATTTGTAATTGGACAGAAAGTTTTTCTTTACAATTCGAGACTTAAATTGATGCTTGGTATGTTACGTTCTCGTTGGATTGGACCTTTTGAAGTTACTAATGTGTTTCCTTATGGTACAGTTGAAGTTCGAAGTTTTGAAACTAACAAGGTTTTCAAGGTTAATGGGCATCGCCTCAAGACATTCTATAAAGGCTTTCATGAGCATACTATAGACAAAGTACAACTGGGGGATCCCATTTATTCTGACTGAGGAGTATTGAGTCGAGCTAACGACGTTAAACACAAGCACTGCTTGGGAGGCAACCCAAGAAATTGGATTTGTTTTTCTTATCACTTTTAATTACTTTTCTTTACATCTTTCCATTACATTTTTAACTTCCATTGGGGACAATGTTAGATTTTAGTGTGGGGGGAGGAATTAGGATTTCTCTTTTGTTTTATTTTTATTTTTTAAGTTTTATTTTTAATTTTTGTATGATTGTGTTAAGAAAAAAAAATTCAAAAGTTGAATAAAAAAAAAAAAATTTCACTTCACTAAGAGAATATGTATGCCATGGATTAGAACTATTTGAATGTGGAAAAAAAATACATATATGAATTAGTTGAAATAACTTGCTAAATGAGCTTTGAATAACATTGATAGTTGCATTTAGAGGTAAAACATGCAGGTTTAGTAGATGGAATCCAACCAAATGAGCTTTTGAGCCAAACTAGATTGAGACATCTATGTCAGTCTTTATTTTCTTTGAAAAGTGATATTCTACTATGCTTTTGTATCTCTAGAACTTGCTTTGAACCGTGTCAAGATTACATTGATATGTGTAGACATGAAGATGATAAAGGCAAATAGGATTTTACAACCACTTAGCTTAATTGACCAACCTTATATATTTTTACCCTTAGTGGACCCACTTTGAGATTTTAAACTTTATTTTTCATTGAACCCTAAACCATGAGCCTTGAATTATTTATTTTTCTCATGTTTTACCAACCTTTGAGCTAGTAGAGCATTGAGAATTATCTAATGGGTTTGAGAGAGATATGTATTGAATAAGTATGGGGGTGCTATTCTCAAAAGTGACGGTTGTATGTCAAGAAGATTGATGTAATGGGAGTAAATGATCCTTGTTATGTTTAAAATGTCATGCTATAAAAAAAAAATTCAAATATCAAAGCATAGTTCTCAAATGAAAAGAAAAAGAAAAAAAAATAAGGAAAAAAAAAGAAAAAGAAACTGGAGTTTGGGATGTTTTGTTGAAGAGCTTTATCTATGAGCCTTTATCATTTAGATTGTTCAATTTTTTTGTCTTAATGCTCTATTAGTTTCTTGGGTTTTAACGTCAGTACATTTTTCTTATCCGTACCCTAAACCTTAGCCCCATTACAATCTTTATAAAGACCTTTTGATTCATGTATGCGTGTATTCTAAGTAATGGAGATTTTGGTGAATAAGCAAGCCTATGGTAGTACATCTTCATAGGAAGATCTTGAGTGAAACAGTTAACCTTGAATTCTTGAGTGAGTAGAGAGAATCCCAAGAGAAAATCTACTAAACATTAGCATGTTCACTTTTGAATAAGACTGATATGTTAGATATTGCTCATATTTACTAAGTGACCTTTGATTATGACATATATTGTTTTTTTTGATCTCTTGAATTAGTTTCTGATTCATAGTACACATTTTCCTTAAATGTTGTGGGATGAAAGTGAAAAAAAAAATATTTAGTTTGCCCGAGGTCGTGCAAGAGCTAAGTGTGGGGGAATTTAATGGATTCATAATTTTATATATTTATTTCCCTTATATTTAGTCTATTTAACATATTATATGTCTTATGGTACTCATTTTGATGATTCCTTATATATAAGACATTGGTGGAAAGTATTAGTAATTTATGTCTAAAATAAAATTTTTTTTGATATTTTCAATAATGATCTTTTGAATTTCATGCAGGTTTTTAATGTGGAAATAATTCTAGAAATCAAACGTGATCCAAAAATCAGATCTAGAAAATTGATTTGAATTGAAATCAGAGAAAGAAGTTTACCACACATAGAAGGTTTATTATTGGAAGGATTTGATTGATTGTCAGAAATCTTGAGGAGAATATATACCTCTATGGAATATTACAAAGATTGGCAAATCTAGAGGTGACATTTGGTTAATGATGGAATGATTCTCTATCTAATCTAGGCAAACAGATTTTGTTTAATCTTTATTTCCATGTAATAAGGTTGTCAATTCTAGACATACCAGTTTTAATCTTCTCTACTTTGGCTATTTAAGCAATGTAAATGCTACGTAATAGAGCATCCAAGAATTATTGAGAAGATAATTTTATTTCTTTTGTCTTTCTTTTCTATCATGTCTAGCTAAGTTCTTTAGTCGATTCAAGGGGAATTCAATCCGGTTAGTAAAATTGTGAGATTTTGTTCTTAATTTTAATTATTCTTCTATTCAAATATCTGTGTTTCTTGATTTTTCAAGTTAATGACTGTATGATTCAGTTTATTAAGAGGCCTATTAATTGATTGAGTTATGTGGTTTATTGCTAACCTGAATCCATAATCCCTAATTGTTATGGAGTTCAGGAAAAGTAGCAATTGAGCAGAACAATTATGATCCAATTTTTTGTTACTTGCTTAAAGGAAACATAGAATGAATTAAATAATCTGACGCTTGTTAGATTGTTGTTCATCTTTAACTCCCTCCAAGAGTGTAATGCTATCAGTAAATTCTTGAGGATTGCTTAATACCAATTGGTTTATTAATAAGAATTAAATTGTGTGCTGGGCTCAATTAATGAAATTAGGGAAGGTAAGGATTGTCTGGCTTTTTGATAATCCTTGGTTAAATATTTGAATAGAGAATAATATATATGAGGTCAGTGATCAATTTGCAGCCGTGAGATAATTTCCTTGAATCGACATCATCTTCCATTGAATTTTTGTTATTTAATTTCTTGTCAATTAAATTGCAGAAGAAACCCCCCCTCCTTTTTCTTGGTAAGTAGACAATTTGATTAACTAGTCTCTGTGGATCGACCTTTACTTATCATTACTATTCATTATAAGTAGAGTAATTTATTTTTGGTTGCGCTGTCATCAATAAAGTTTCGTATCTCGTGCGATACGTAGTTGACCGCATGGTCATTGGCCACCAGGTGTGCGGCACTAGGTCGATCGCACGTCAAACCATGGCTATGTGATACAGTTGACTTCACATACACTCACCTAACTTCTATAGGGTTGGTTTCTTGTCCTATCTTGTCCTAGAATTTTATGATTAATGAGTTCAAGGTGTACACTATCAAGTATTTTCAGAATTCATGATGTGCGATAAATTTTCGCATTGAGATATACAAATTTCAGGGTTCTAGCCCCTCAATAAATTTTAATAAATTATCAGGGAGTCACCAGCCAAGTTTGGTCAACATTTAATGTCGGAATGGAGTGCGGCACGTGTGAGACCGCATGTCACTTCGGCCAGGCCTTGCGGCATGTCATAGACCGCACGTCAGATCATGGCCATCTGGACTCCAAATTGGTTTTGATGTGTTTCTTACATTTTTAATGGTCTATACATCGAGTTTGGTTGCAAAACTCATCTTCTATGTACAGATGGATACTGTTTCGCTTCAACAACTGCCAAGATCTAGTTTTAATTCTTTCAGATCCGGTTTCCATCTTTTGGATCTGATAATGAATCATGATCTTGGGTTTCTTAAGGTCTTACCAGAGTCTCTAATAGTCATTCCTGGCTTTCCATCATTCCATGCATCCTTTGTGTGAAATTTTCAATGATCCATTCGAACTTACAGTTATACCACGTATACCATTGCCCTCTATTTGGATTGGAGAACAGTGGTCTACGTTCATTGCCTGCCATGAATAATGTTCATTCTTATCCTTTTAATGATGTAATCTCTCCATTCATCAATCTTTACAAATCATGGCTGGGATTTAATACTCCCTCAGCCATGCTTTGCATTTTCCCATTCATTCCCATTAACGAAAAAGGTTTTTGAAGTAAGGGAAGTACTTACAGAGGATATCCCTTTCAACCTTTCCAGCATGTAGATCGAAGCTTCAAAGGTTGGTCTCTTGCTTTTCTTCTCCTTCTTCTTTGCGTTCTCTCCTGCTGGCGATACTAGGAGAGAAGAGCTTCCTTCTCTCTTCTTCCTTTCTTCTTCTCCTTTCTTCTTCCTCTCCTTCTTTTCTCTTTGATCATGCATTAGAGTTCTCTCTCAATCTCCTTTCTTTTCTTTTGGTTAGATTTGAGAAAATAGAGAGAATAACTCCCTTCTTCCCAAAATGGTAAGCATGGGGAACTATTGATGGAAAGGGGGAGGATCTTCTCCTCACCTTCCATTCGTGACTCAATCAATGTTGATTACCATGCAGAGAATCCAATTTCAGTCGGTCATGGAGGGAGAAGACCAATTTTGAACCATGGGTCCACATTCAGTTGGTTCCCAACTCGATTCTGCGCACAGGGGGTGCAACTGGACCATGCGGTCGGTAGTAGACCGCACGCCCTTTGCATAGTGCGCGGACCTCATTTTGGTCAGCCAGTTCTAGGCGCGTGCGCGTTAGAAGTTTGGGGTTTATATAAGCAGGGTCTGAGACATTCCTTAGCACTCTTTGGTGTGCTTTACTGCCAAAAGGGATTAAATCTAATATCTTGGTATCGCCTCTTGTTTAATTCCTTACTTTTGATCTTGTCGATACTATACACTCGTACGTGGGAAGACCCGACTCATGCCCAAAATAGATGTATCGTAACGGGATTTGGGTACGGGTCTTACAGGTGCTGTTTAGTATGGCTCCTCTTAAGAGCCCAGGGCTAGATGGGTTTCCCCCTACTTTTTTCCAAACCTTTTGGTCTCTTACAAAATCGACCATTATATCTGTTGTTCATGAATTTTTTACAATGGGGGTGTTATCTACTAATATGAATAGGACCTATCTGTGTCTTATTCCAAAAACTAAGCAGCCAAAAATGGTGGATCAGTACCGTCCTATTAGTCTTTGTGGAATGCCTATTAAAATTATTATCAAGATTATGGTTAAACGTTTAAATCATTTTCTTGATGGTATTGTGTCCCAATCATAGTCAGCCTTTGTTCCCCATCGCTCTATTTTAGATAATGCCTTGATAGCACATGAGGCTTTTCATTATAACCAGAAACTGACTAGGGGGAAATCTTGTTTCTTGGAAATGAAGCTAGATCTTCAAAAGGCTTATGACCGTCTTGATGGCCTTTTGTAGAGGCTATTGTTCTTAAATTGGGATCTAGTCCTAGTTGGGTTAAGCTAGTAATGCAATGCATAACTACTGTGTCTTATACTATCCTTGTTAATGGTGTTGAGCATGGACAGGTTTACCCCACTAAAGGTCTTCGTTAAGGTGACCCTTTATCTCTTGCTCTTTTTACACTCTGTGAACATGCATTGTCTATGATTTTTCAACATTTTATTGATGAGGCAAATCTTAAAGGAATTAAAATCTGCAATCGGTTTGCTCTATTTACTCAATTGTTATTCGCAGATGATTGTCTATTTTTTCACTAGTTAATATCCATAATGTTATGGTGATTAAATCCTGTTTGGATTTGTTCTATTCTGCTTTTGGATAGCGTTTAAATCTTAAAAAATCCAGTTTATCATTCAGTCCCATTACCTAACAGGTTCAAGAGATGGTTCTCTCGGGTCCTTAAAATCCGTTATGGTGACGGCGTAAGACCCGCACTCCAAAAACCCGGTCTAATAAGGGTTAACGTGTCATGACAGGTCTTTCCATCATAATTGTAAGACCCGCACTCCATGAACCCGATCTAAACCTTGTTTCATGTTGTAACAGGTCTTCTAATCATCACTGGATCAGACGGGACGAGTGGATGACAACCAGGTATGAAATCGGACCAATCGGACCAATTCAGGTATGAAAAATTAGATACCGGTCTATGGTACCGATCGATGGTCGACCGGTATAGCCTGTGCAGCATGGATCCAGAAACTGATATCTGTGGGTCCCACTTTCCAAATTTCAAACCGAAGGACTTTCTTAATGTTAGGAGGCTTCCTAAACCTAACCCTAGTCTATATAAGGAGCCTTAAACCTCCTAAAACATCTTCCATTGATTCTCACAAACCCTAGAGAGGAGAAAGAGGCTGAAAAAGGAGAAAAAGCTAAGAAGGAGAGGGAAGAGCCGCCATTGCCGTTCGACGAAGAACACATTACTGCAAGTCAACGGTAAGTGCTTAAACCTTCCTCTACAATAAGTATTCTAGGATGGTTAGTTGTAGTTGGATCAATATCATGCAAAGCAAAGTAGTGTTCTAAACCCTGTTTTGCCGACAAACCCTAATTTAGTTGATAAACCCTAGATTCAAGTTCTAGGTTGAGATCATCGAAACTAGGACTTGAATGGAGTTGGAAACAACTCTAACTCAATGCTTAGACCTAGGATGTGTAGGAGGAACCCTAGGATCAATAGAGGGTGACCGACGAAAGAAGAGAACCAAGTGTATGGTTTCTGGAGAGATACCGGTCAACCATACCGATCGCACTCTATGCGACCGGTACTGCGACCAGTACCTCCCGGGGACTGGTCTGTGGGGACTGGTCGACCATACTGGTGGCAGGTTTTCCCCACAGTGCTACGACCGGTACCTGTGACCGGTCTGCTCTGTGAAGAGTGTTTTTTTGACCCAATTGGCTTTTCAACCAATGTAAACCCTAAGAAAACTATTCTAATACAAGCCTAATATCGTGTAGGACCTTGTGATAGCACGTTTGGACCTTGTGTTGTAGAATGAACTATCAATCAAGCGTCAGGTAAGGGAGTCGGACTTAAACCCTAATAATCTAATAAACAGTAAA
Source organism: Protea cynaroides (assembly GCA_028583415.1). Lineage (NCBI taxonomy): Eukaryota > Viridiplantae > Streptophyta > Magnoliopsida > Proteales > Proteaceae > Protea > Protea cynaroides. Next base: position 44,652,069 of record CM053273.1, on the reverse strand, counting down.
ACGTTGTTAATATCCATGATTATATGCTTTGATGTTTGTGCATACTCGCATGTCATCTTTTACTTTCAGTTATTATTATTGTTCATGCATACTCGATATGCTAGGATGTAACTGTTAGGCATGCGATTGTTTTTGTTGGTGTGTGGAATGGGAAGGACTGGAGGTCTGGGATCATTCCTTACACTAGCACCTTTCGTATCGTTCTGTCCTAGCATGCTTGGTGCGAGTAGGGTATCAGGGGGAGGAATTGGCACTGTGGTCTTCAGCCTAGCCACTAGACTCTAGCTCTATCTCTATGTCGTAGGGAGTTATGCTAGGACAGGGCCTACTGTGATGACATATAGGATTGGTTAGTTGCGAGCCCAGTTTGCAAGCCCTCGCCAATAGGGACTTACATGTTGGTATGGGTAGAGTATCAGGGAAGGTGATGGCGATGTTTGATCCAAACACCTTAGCTCTATCTCTATTCCATGATAGGGTTCATGTGGGACGACAGTGGTGTTTGATCCATTGGGCGGCTTCACACACTCGTGTATAGAGGTGCGGTGGCCGCCAATCCTTTCTATAGCACATTGCAAACTTAAAACCAGACCATAATGTGAATGTTACACATGAATATGTTTGTTGCATTGTCTGATTGTCTTGCTGAACTAAGTTGTGAGCTTACCCTTGTGTATACACTATTTTTAGATGTTGATGTAGGTTATTCGATGGAGGATTACATGAACGCTCCACTTTACGGAGGTGTTGCTTCTTTGGACGTGCAAGCAGGAGAGGACGAGCATGACGCTTCATGCGAGTGCCCTTTCTACGTGTACCTTTAGGATTTGATTTAATTTATTTTTATTATTTTCAGATGAAAATATAGTTGATGTAAAGATATTTATTTATGTTGTGGGTATTTGAATAATTGGATATTTTATTTAAATTTATCAATAAATCACTCAGTTCATTTAATATTAAGACTTCCGTTGTATTTTATTATATTCTGATTGTGGTTATGTGCAATGGTTTGTATGAGTGGACACGGTCTTATTGAGATCCTGGTGTGAACCGTTGGTTTAGTGATGGTTCACTCACACTTCTAGTTCAGCCAAAATTGGGGTGTGACAACTTGGTATCAGAGCTCTTAGGCTCTGTCCAACAGACCATACATGCACTTGACTGAGTCAATGAACTGAGATTGGAAAAATTAAAAGTCTTAATAAAAACACACTTTAAGCACTTGTTTGATGTTTGAGACTAAATTTGAAAGAGCATAATATATTATACTCAATATGGAATTAATAACAAACATTCTCTAGAAAGGAAACCAATGTGACAAGTGAAAGAATCATAAGTTTTCATAACAAGTAACAGAAAATTTTAGAAACATAAATTATCTAAAGAGTATAAAAAGTTAATTGTGCTACAGGGTACAGTCCACAAGCCAGACAGTTACCCTATTATATATAAACCATGCTGTGAAAGAGAGGAAATAAGAGGTCTATCATGGGGTTAGGGGCCTAGGAGGAATGGGGTCAGCGATGCCATAATCACGCTCGTAGGCTACCCTGAGCCAGTGCACCTGCTCCTGGGTGACTCTGAGGCTGCGAGTAAGGCGCTCTAGACCACGGCTCATCTCCCGCTGGGCATCTCGGATCTCCGTGAACATACCCATCACGGTATCGGGAGGAGGCTGAGATGGTCCCACTGCATATGTGGGTTGTGGTGCTGGTGCTGGAACATCCTCCATCTGATCATCGTCACCCTCATCATCACCCCCTGCCTCTGCTGCATGAGCCGCATTGGCTGCTGCTGCTGCCGCAGCTGCTACCCTCCTGAGTGGGCAAGGACGAGCCTCTAACTCCTCATCGCTGATTGGCAGGTTGTCCATCTACATCCGAAGAATGGCATCCCAGTCAATGTCCAAGGTCATAGTGTCCTCAATGGCAGTCTCACCCCTCATGTCCACTCGTAATCACTGCAGAAGAGTGGTGATGAGTCGGCCATATGGAAGGTTACTAGCCCGATCGGACAGAGTAGCCTGATGCATGGTCCTGATAATGATGTAGGGGAGACAGACCCGCTCCCCATTGCAGACACAATAGGTCAAATACTGAGTGAGCTGAGACAACTCACTGTAATGGCCGCTCTGAGGCACGATATTATGCTGGATGATGCGACAGTATACACGAGGCACAGGTCTCAAGCTAGTAGCCTTCATAAGTGCTCCATGGTTAAGTAGTTGCTCCGAAATCTCGTGGCGCAGATCCTCAGTGAGAAAGCCCTTCATCTTAGGGGCGCAGTAGACCAAGTCCCCATCGTTAGGAATCCCTAGGAGATCGACGAGCTTGTGAGCGTTGAAGGAGATGGGGACACTCTTGACGAGACTGGTAAGGCGGAGTTCCCTGCCTTGGCTGAAGTCATTGACATTTCCCTCTATCTCCAAGTTGGTGTAGAAATGTTTGACTAGGTTAGGGCAGGTGGTCACAGTGTACGTAATAACGGGCAACCACCCAAGTCTACCAAAAGCTGCCTCCACATCAAACCGATGAAGCTGCTCCAGGTTCACCCGTCGCCCTGACTCGATATTTTTCTCATCAAACCAGGGGAAGCGGGCTTGCGTCACCTTGGAACAAAACCACCGCTCATCGAGCTGTGGAACAGGAGGATGCGGATGATTCATGCCAAGACCGAATGAACATTTACCTGCACCTCTGCGTTGAGACATTTTGAACTACAAACAAAGACAAAACAAAGAGAAATGGGTTAGAAATTTTTGGAATTTCGGCAGCATAACGATAGTAAATTAAGCAAAAGCCTCGAACTCACCCAAAAACCTAGGGAGGAGGACTTACGTAACCCCCAAACACCTCATGGAAACCAAACATCCATCAAACAAACAAGAAATTTAGGAATTTTCAATAAAAATTTGATTTTTATCAAAACCTAGGATAAAAACCTAAAAATTTGATTTTTTTAAAACCATTCGGTGGAACCTCAAATTGGTTGAGGGCTTTTGCTCCTAGAGGTCCCTAAACCCTTTCTAAGCCAAAGGAAAAGAGTTTCTATGGTCAAAATCTCCTAAACTAAGAAAAACCTAGTTTTTGGGCTTGGAACCATGGAGAAACGATGTAAAAGTGGTAAATGGAAGGAAGGAACTTACTTAAAGGCGATGTTCTAGGTTTGGATCAAAAGGAAATAGCTTCTAAGACCACCGGTCGGACTATAGTAACTCACAGAGCCAGAGATGAATCGCCACCGGAGAGGAAGAAGAAAGAAAAAGTGAGAAAAATCTCACTTTTCGTGATTTTAAAGAGGATTCTGGGCATACCGGTCGACGATTTTGCCCATACCGGTCAACTGGTACCCCCTCGTAAAGTCAACCGGTACCCCTCGATCAGGAGAAAATTCTGACCGGTCGAACTATACCGGTCGCTCCATTTCCCACAGAGTTGTGACCGGTACATCGATCGGTACCCCTCGAGAATTAAAAAAGTTTGTCCGCCTGGACATACCGGTCGCACTACCTTATACAGTGCCGCGACAGGTATGTTGCGACCGGATAACTAATGGAAACCCAAAAAATTTTGGAAAAAATTTGTACAAATTTTGATTTAAGTTTCCTTCCGAGTTTCGCCTTGCACTTGTTAAAGACTAACACTATTATGACCATTCGATTATACCTCATGTATTATGTCTTCTTTTCAGATCCAAGCAGGAAAACTAATCTGAGATGGTAGGCGGAAACGATCGTAGAGGCTCACGAAGGCGTCACCACTCCAGGGTACGCCAAAACGAGGACAACGTAGAAACAAGTAACTGTTGATGAGCAAAATGTGAACCCAAACGGTGAAGAGAGGCAGAGTCCCAGAGCACCAACAAATTTGTCAGGACCCCCTCACACAAACTCTGAAACAATTATGACGAATCTGGTTTTTTAGATGGAAGCTCAGTAGAAAACATTATTGAACGAGATGCTGAAGACGTTCAGGCCACCGGGATATATTCTTACAGAAGGTACACCTGAGTCTGGAAGAAATAACACCACACTGCCAATGGATGGTAGTACTGGGCCGATGGGCCAAGGACAGAATCTACAACCACCACATCAATTTCCATCATCATCTGTCTATCAAGGAATCTATCAATACCCACCACCATGGTATGGAATGAATGCACAAGGGCAGAATGACCTAAGCCGAGCGGTGGATAGGTTCTTGAAATTGAAACCCCCTACTTTCACAGGGAAACCAGGAAAACCACTATGGCCTGCATAGTGGGTTGCTGAAATAGAGAAAAACTTCCGTTTGATGACTTGTATGGAAGATGAGAAGGTACTGTTTGCTACACACATGCTTAAGGAAGATGCAAATGCCTGGTGGAATTCTATCCGGTCATACTTAGAGGTAAAGCACATTCAGATCGATTGGGCAATATTCAAGGGAGCTTTCTTCGATAAATACTTTCCAAAGAGCTTTAAAGATCAAATGGAGAAGGAATTCTTCAACCTACAGCAATCCCAGCCGACGGTTGATGCTTACCAGTAGAGATATGAAGAGCTGTTCTTCTTTGCTCTGGTAAGCATGCAAGAAGAAGAAACCAAGACCCGTAGGTTCACCATGGGATTACGAGGAAGTATCCGATAGCACGTCTTGGGTTTGGAAAAGAAGATATATAATGAGGTTGTATAGATTGCCAGGGTAATTGAATCCAGCCAAAGAGACAGCTTTTTTGCTCAAAACAGGGGACTGAAGAGGCCTACTACTAAGACTTCAGGTGGAGGCAATACTAGACCATTTCGCCCATACAGGGCTCAGTCTGCTGTGGTGCCTGCAAGGAACACTACTGCACCACCACCTTCACAGTTTGCTGGATAGAACCCAAATGTTAAATGTTTCAACTGCCAGTAATTGGGTCATTATGTGAAGACCTGTACTCTACCTAAGAAGCAACTGCCGTAGCAAGGAAAGGTATTCGCAGTTACCATTAAAGAGGCAGCCGCATCACCTGATGTGGTTACTGGTAATGATTCTATCCCTTCCTATTTGACTTACTGTTTGTTGTGTTTGAGCATGTAAAACTAAGGGATAATTAAATTTCAAGGACTATAAATATAGCTGGTATACCCGCCAGAGTACTCTTTGACTCTGGGGCTACACACTCCTTTGTTTCTATTTCTTTTGGGAAGCGAATGGAATTACCTGTCAAGTGTTTAAACCCAAGCTTGATAGTTCACTCTCCGTTGGGAGTCGAAGTGACGTTGAATGAATACTATGGGCCGTCTACAGTTAGTATTGAGGGCCAAAACCTAGAAGCAAATCTAGTTCAACTCGAGATGGTAGACTTTGACATCATCTTGGGAATGGATTGGCTAGGTCATCATTCAGCTAGCTTATTATGTGGTGAAAGGAAACTTGTGCTTAAAGATGAGAAGGGAAAAGATTATAGCTTCACTGGGACCAAGTTACCTAGGAAGCGGAAGCTGATCCTCTCCGCCCTAAAAGCTAAGAGATGCTTAGAGAAGGGAGGAGTGGGGTATTTAGTGTCTGTGGTCGACATAACTGTTGAAGTGCCAAAGATAGAAGATCTAGATGTGGTACGAGAGTTTCCAGATGTATTTCCAGAAGATCTACCAGGTCTACCTCCAGATAGGGCTACAGAGTTCGTGGTAGACCTTATGCCAGGGTCAACGTTGGTGTCTAGGGCACCGTACAGGATGGCCCCTACTCAATTAAAGGAGTTGAAGACCCAACTACAAGAACTACTAGATAAGGGTTTCATACGACCAAGCATATCGCCATGGGGCGCACCTGTATTGTTCGTTAAGAAGAAGGACGGTAGTGTACGACTATGTATCGACTACCGAGAGCTGAACAAGTTAACCATCAAGAACCGATATCCTTTGCCTAGGATCGATGATCTGTTCGATCAGTTGCAGGTGCAAAGGTTTTCTTGAAGATTGATCTTAGATCAGGGTATCACCAATTGAAGATCGAGGCTGCAGATATTCCAAAGACTGTTTTCAGGACAAGGTCTGGACATTATGAGTTCCTTGTAATGTCATTTGGGTTAACTAACACTCCAGCGTCGTTCATGGAACTCATGAACCGAGTATTTCATGACATGTTGGACACTTCGGTCATCGTATTCATTGACGACATATTAGTCTACTCACAAGACAGGGAGACTCATGCAACACATTTGAGAGCAACCTTACAACGGCTGAAAAGAGAGAAACTTTACGCCAAGTTCAAGAAGTGTGAATTTTGGCTGAAATAAGTGGCCTTCTTGGGTCACGTAGTATCTGTAGACGGTATCAAGGTAGATCCAAGCAAGATCGCAGCTATAATAGGATGGGATGCACCGAAATCAGTTGCAGAGATTCGTAGTTTCCTTGGATTGGCTGGTTACTATAGAAGATTCGTGGAAGACTACTCAAGGATAGCCGTTCCATTTACCAGACTAACCAAGAAAGGGAAAAAGTTCATATGGACGGATGAGTGTGCGAAGTGCTTTCAGACTTTGAAGTCAAGACTAGTCTCTGCACTTATCTTGACCATCCTAGCACCAGGCTTGCCGTTCACCTTATATATGGATGCCTCAGGGTTGGGTCTTGGATGTGTGTTAATGCAAGGAGAACAGGTGATTGCCTACGCATCAAGACAGTTGAAAGAGCATGAGAAGAACTATCCTACGCATGATCTGAAATTAGCAGCAGTTATCCACGCAATCAAGACTTGGAGACACTACCTTTACGATTAAAAGTTTCAGATTAAATCGGATCACAAGAGTATAACTTACCTTTTCACTCAGAAGGTCCTGAATATGAGACAGAGGAGATGGCTGGAATTATTAAAAGATTATGACTGTGACATCCAGTACCATCCGGGTAAGGCAAATGTTGTGGCCGATGCCTTAAGCAGAAAGTGGGCATTGAAACCTGAGGCAGGACCTAGTACAAATGCTGCATTGTATGCTGCATAGAGCTTGATGAAGAGTATATATTAGAAACTACAGGAGATCCAGAAGAACAGGGCTTAATTCATAAGTTTACATTGATGTTCACAGCTTTGAAAATCTCATCGGATCTAATAGATGAGGTTAAAGTAGCAAGAAGATCTAGAGAAGGGTAAAAGCAATCTTGACTTTACCTTGGATTCAGACAAGGTACTCAGGTATCGTGGATGATTATGTATACCTGAGAGTGAGAACTTAAATATCAGAGATCGAGTTATGACAGAAGCTCATTACATCCCATATTCGGTACATACATTAAGCACCAAGATGTACCACGATTTAAGAAGATTATATTGGTGGAGGGGTATGAAAGCAGATGTAGCTCGGTTCGTATTCCAATGTCTGAATTGCCAGTAAGTTAAAGCTGAAAGGTAGAGACCCACAGGTTTGCTACAACCACTACCAGAGCCAGGATGGAAGTGGGATTATATCACAATGGATTTCGTCACTGGCCTACCCTTGACACCGAGGTCAGTGGATGCAGTATGGGTTATAGTCGATCGACTTACCAAGACAGCTTGATTCATCGCTATCAGACCTCAGTATACCATGGAGAAGATGGCCAAGCTATATGTGGATAATATAGTCAGACTTTATGGCGTCCCAGAAAGTATAGTATCTGATAGAGATCCCTGTTTTACATCAAAGTTTTGGGAAGGATTACAAAAAGTAATGGGAACCAAGTTGAAGTTTAGCACAGCTTTTCATCCTCAGATTGACGGGCAGTCATAAAGAACTATTCAAATCTTAGAAGATATGCTCAGAGCATGTGCTCTAGATTTCAAAGGAGCTTGGGACGAGAAGCTATCGCTCATCGAGTTTGCTTATAAAAATAGTTACCAGGCTACGATCCAGATGGCTCCATATGAGGCACACTATGGGAAGAAATGTCGTACACCTCTGTTATGGAATAAGGTGGGAGAGAGAAGGATTGTAGGACCGGAGTTCGTCGAAGAAACTTGTCGAGTGATTGGTCAAATCAAGGAAAGAGTGAAGACAGCTCAAGTTTGACAAAAGTATTATGTAGATAACCGACGTCGAGATCTGGAGTTTGCAGTGGGTGATAAAGTATTCTTGAAGATATCACCTGTGCGAGGTCTGAAACGGTTTGGTAAGAAGGGGAAGCTATGCCCCAGGTATGTGGGATCATATGAGATCTTGACCAGACGTGGTAATGTAGCATATCAATTGGCTCTACCACCATCCATGTCAAACGTTCATGATGTGTTCTATGTTTTTTTATTGAAGAAGTACGTCAGGGATCCATCGCATATTTTGATAGCAGACCCACCAGATTTGACAGAGGACTTGACATTTGAAGTTGTACCTGTGATGCTCACAAGCCGAAAAGTACAACATCTCCGAAGCAAAGATATCCACTATGTGAAAGTGCATTGGAAAAGCCAAGATGTGAAAGAAATTACTTGGGAGGAAGAGAACCCAATGAGAAAGGAATACCCTAACCTTTTCGACAACCAAGGTACGTTCAAATTTTGAGGCGGAAATTTATTTTAAGGGTGGGGGAGTTGTGAAACCTACATACAAATTTCGAGGACGAAATTTCTTTTAAGGGTGGGGGAGTTGTAACCCGCACTCCATGAACCCGATCTAAACCTTGTTTCATATCGTAACAGGTCTTCCAATCATCACTGGACCAGACGGGATGAGTGGATGACAACCAAGTATGAAATAGGACCAATCGGACCAATTCAGGTATGAAAAATTAGATACCGGTCAATGGTACCGGTCGATGGTCGATCGGTATAGCCTGTGCAGCATGGATCCAGAAACGGATCTCTGCGGGTCACACTTTCTAAATTTCAAACTGAAGGACTTTTCTAATGTTAGGAGGCTTCCTAAAGCTAACCCTAGTCTATTCCATTGATTCTCACAAACCCTAGAGAGGAGAAAGAGGTTGAAGAAGGAGAAGAAGCTAGGAAGGAGAGGGAAGAGCCGCCATTGCCGTTCGACGAAGAACACATTACCGCAAGTCAATGGTAAGTGCTTAAACCTTCCTCTACAATAAGTATTCTAGGATGGTTAGTTGTAGTTGGATCAATACCATGCAAAGCAAAGTAGTGATCTAAACCCTGTTTTGCCGACAAACCCTAATTTAGTCGATAAACCCTAGATTCAAGTTATAGGTTGAGATCATCGAAACTAGGACTTGAATGGAGTTGAAAACAACTCTAACTCAATGCTTAGACCTAGGATGTGTAGGAGGAACCCTAGGATCAATAGAGGGTGACCGATGGATGGCGAGAACCAAGTGTATGGTCTTCCGGAGACATACCGGTCAACCATACTGGTCGCACTCTATGCTATCGGTACCTCTCGGGGACCGATTTGTGGGGACCGATCGACCATACCAGTCGCAGGTTTTCCCCACAGTGCTGCGACCGGTACCTGTGATCGGTCTGCTCTGTGAAGAGTATTTTTTTTTACCCAGTTGATTTTTCGACCAATGTAAACCCTAAGAAAACTATTCTAATACAACCCTAATATCATGTAGGACCTTGTGATCGCACGTTTGGACCTTGTGACGCGGTGCGAACTATCACACAAGCGTCAGGTAAGGGAATCGGACCTAAACCCAATCTAATAAACAGTAAAACGTTGTTAATATCCATGATTTTATGGTATGATGTTTGTGCATACTCGCATGTCATCTTTTACTTTCAGTTATTATTATTGTTCATGCATACTTGATATGTTAGGATATGACTGTTAGGCATGTGATTGTTTTCGTTGGTCTGTGGAATGGGAAGGACTGGAGATCTGGGATCATTCCTCACACTAGCACCTTTCGTATCGTTTTGTCCTAGCATGCTTGGTGTGGGTAGGGTATCAGGGGGAGGAAGTGGCACTGTGGTCTTCGGCCTGGCCACTAGACTTTAACTCTATCTCTATGCCGTAGGGAGCTATGCTGAGATAGGGCCTACTGTGATGACGTATAGGATTGGTTAGTTGCGAGCCCAGTTTGCAAGCCCTCGCCAATAGGGGCTTACGTATTGGTATGGGTAGAGTATCAGGGGAGGTGTTAGCGGTGTTTGATCCGGACGCCTTAGCTCTATCTCTATTCCATGATAGGGTGCATGTGAGACGACAGTGATGTTTGATCCATTGGGCGGCTTCACACACTCGTGTATTGAGGTGCGGTGGCCGCCAATCCTTTCTATAGCACATTACAAACTTAAAATCAGACCATAATGTGAATGTTACTCATGCATATGTTGGTTGCATTGTCTAATTGTCTTACTGAGCTAAGTTGTGAGCTCACCCTTGTGTATACACTATTTTTAGATGTTGATGCAGGTTATTCGGTGGAGGATTACATAAACGCTCCAGTGTATGGAGGTGTTGCTGCTTTGGACGTGCAAGCAGGAGAGGATGAGCATGATGCTTCATGCGAGTGCCCTTTCTGTGTGTACCTTTAGGATTTGATTTAATTTATTTTTATTATTTTTAGATGGAAATACAGTTGATGTAAAGATATTTATTTATGTTGTGGGTATTTGAATAATTGGATATTTTATTTAAATTTATCAATAGATCACTCAGTTGATTTAATATTAAGACTTCTGCTGTATTTTATTATATTCTGATTGTGGTTATGTACAATGGTTTGTATGAGTGGACATGGTCTTATGAGCTCCTGGTGTGAACCGTTGGTTCAGTGATGGTTGACTCACACTTCTAATTCAGTCAGAATTGGGGGTTGACAATAATCGGATCAAAAGAGATGGTTGGGTGACAAACCATGGGTTCAGGTATGAAATTGATAATTTTAACCTTGTCTAGTCTGACTGGTTGAGGTTGTTTGGTCTTGCGGGTTGAGCGATCGGACATGCAATCGGACAAGCATAAATTAGAGTCTAAGTTAAGGAAACTTTCCTAGTTTGTTTACTTTACTCTCCTAAATGGGAGATGACTCTAATTAGGACATTTCCCTCTATATATAAACTATATTCCTTCGCTTTCTCTCACTTTTTGATCAGTCACAAACCCTAGAGATTGAAATGGGATTTGAAAGCAAAGGTGTAGGAGAAGAAGAGGCTGTGGAGAATATGAGTTCACCGTCGGTTTTTGATCAACGACGCCAAGAAACCAACGGTAAGTTCTTAATCTCTGTAGATAGGTTAGGAAGAATGGTATAGATGAATTGTAAAACCTACATGCAAATTTCGGGGATGAAATTTCTTTTAAGGGTGGGGGAGTTGTAAGACCCGTACTCCGTAAATCTGGTCTAAACCTTGGTTTTGTGTCGTAGCAGGTCTTCCGATCATCACCGGGCCAGACGGGACGAGTGGATGACAAACAGGTATGAAATCGGACCAAAGACGTTCAAATCCACATGATTTTATGTTGACCGGTCGATGGTACCGGTCTTGGTACCGGTCGACCGGTCAGCTCTGCGCAGCTGAGTGTGGAAATCCGAAAATTGACTTCTGAGGGTCCAACTTTCCTGATTTCGAATCTAAGACTTTCCTAATCCTAATAGGGTTACTAAACCCTAATTCTAGCCTATAAATACACCCTTAAACCTCCTCAAATCTTTTCCATTGTCTCTCACAAACCCTAGAGAAGAGAAAGAGGTTGGAAAGGAGAAGGAGCTAGAAGAAGAAGAAGGTGCCGCCATTACCGTTCGACGACGCTCACGCTACGCCAGTCAACGGTAAGTGTTTGAATCAATCTTCTTACCTTATGACCCTAAGTTAGTTGTATGGGTGGATCAATACCATGCAAAGTAGGTATTGATCTAAAACCCTAAATTGGTCAATAAACCCTAAGTTGCCGTCAAACCCTAGATTCGAGTTCCGAGATGATATTCATCGAAACTAGACTCGAATGAGTTCGGGATAACTCTAACTCAAAGCTCAGACTTATAATGGATAGGAGAAACCTTGGAAATCTAGGGAGGATGATCGACGGCAGTCGAAAAACCCATGTATGGTCTTTCGGAGACATACCGGTCGACTATACCGGTTGCACACAGTGCGACCGGTATGTTGCCATCGGTATCCCTCGGGAGGCTGGTCTGTGGGGACCAGCTAACCATACCGGTCGCCAGTCTTCCCCACAGAGCTACGATCGGTACATGCCACCAGTCAGCTCTGTGAGTGTATTTTGTAACCATGTTGGTTTTCGACCAACATGAAACCCTAAGAAAAATATTCTAATGAAACCCTAATAATATTGTAGGACTTTGTGACTTTCCGTTTGGATCTTGCGACGTGGAGCAAGCTAACAAACGAGCGTCAGGTAAGGGAATCTGACCTAAACCTAATAATTAATAGACAGTAAGTTGTTGTTAATCACCTGATTATATGTGATGTGATGTTTGTGCATATTCACATGCCATCTTTTAATTTTAGTTGTTATTACTATTCATGCATTGTTAGGATGTGATTGTTAAGCATGTGATTGTTTTCGTTAGTGTGTGGAGTGGGGCATGGGTCTGGGATCGCTCCTCACACTAGCACCTTTTGTAGTATTCTATCTTAACATGCTTGGTACGGGTGGGGCATCAGGGGAAGGTCGTGGTACGGTGGTCTCTGATATTGATGTTGGCCTGGCCATGGTTATGTGGCACTATGGTCTCCAAGTCGACGCTGGCTTGTCCACGATGCTTTAGCTCTATCTCTATGCCATAGGGAGTTATGTTGGGGTAGGGTCTACTGCGTTATGTATCTATCCTAGTGGGTTAGTTGCGGATAGGGCATCAGGGGAGGTGTGGGAATGCCTTAGCTCTATCTCTATGCCGTAGACGGCTGTGCTGGGATAGAGCGTACATTGATGACATATAGGATTGGTTAGTTGCGAGCCCAGTTTGTGAGCCCTGGCCAGTAGGGGCTTAGGTAATGGTATGGGTAGAGCATCAGGGGAGGTACGGGGGTATCTTAGCCCTATCTCTATTCCATGATGGGTGCATGTGGGTCAATGGGGGTGTGATCCATGAGGTGCCACACACTCGTGTATAGAGGTGCGGGGGCCACCAAACCTTTCTATAGCACATTGCAAACTTAAAACGAAACCACAGCATAAAATGATTGTTACTCATGCATAATATTGTGAAATTATCTGATTGTCTTACTGAGCTAAGTTGTGAGCTCACCCTTTGTATATATACATGTTTTAGATGTTGATGCAGGTTACTCTGTGGATGACTACATGAATGCTCCGGCTTATGGTGGTGTTGCTGCGTTGGATGTACAGGTAGGAGAGGACGAGCATGACGCTTCATGCGAGTGCCCTTTCTGCGTGTAGCTTTGATGGGTTTTATTTATTTATTTTCATTATTTTCGATTGGATTAAAGAGATGTAATGATATTATATTATTTGTTTGGATTTGAATAATTGGATATTTTATTTAAAGTTATCAATAGATTCTCAGTTCATTATATTTAAAAAGACTTCCGCTGTATTATTTATATTCTTATTGTGGTTATGTGTAATGGTTTGTATGAGTGGACACGGCCTATTCGAGATCCTGGTGTGAACCATTGGTTCGATGACGGTTCACTCACACCATTCTGGTTGGATCAGAATTGGGGTGTGACAACTTGGTATCAGAGCTCTCAGGCTCTGTCCAACTAACCATACTGCACTTAACTAAGTCGATGAACTGAGTTAGGAAATATTAAAAATCTTTAATACAAACACACCCTAAGCATTGTTTGATACCTGAGACGGATTAAGAAAGAGCATAATATACTCTACTAAATATGAAACTTAACATGTGGACATACACTAGTTAGGTGAAACATGAAAACTTTCATTAAATAAGAAAAGTGTAGCAAATGAAATAGTGCTACAGGGTACAGTCCACAAATCGGACAGTTACCCTGTTATATAAGCAGTCATAAGAGAAGAAAATAAAGAGGAGCAATCATGGGGAAGGGGGCCTAGGAGGAATAAGGTACGCTATGTCATAGTCTCGCTCGTATGCGACCCTAAGCCACTACACCTGGTCCTGAGTCACCCGTAGGCTACGAGCCAGACGTCCCAACTCCTGACCCATCTCTCGCTGAGACTCTAGGATGACCCTCTGGATGTCTCGGATCTCAGTAAAGATACTCAACACCGGGTCTGGAGGGGGGTGAGATGGTCCAGCTGTAGATGTAGATGGTGGTGCTGCAGGTGTAGGCTGTGGAGCTAGCACTGGTACTACACAGCCGACGCATGGTAGTCTAGGGCCGATGGGCCAACCCCAGAATGTACCACCACCGCACCAGTTCCCGTCGTCTTCTACTTATCAGGGAGCATATCTGTATCCACCACCATGGTACGGAATGAATACACAGGGACAGCACGATCTGAGTCGGGCGGTGGACAGATTCCTAAAGCTGAAGCCTTCTTCATTCACAGGTAAGACAGGGAAACCATTGTGGCCAGCACAGTGGATTGCAGAAATGGAGAAGAATTTTTGACTGATGACTTGTTCAGAGGATGAAAAGGTCTTGTTTGCCACTCATATGCTGAAGGAAGATGCGAATGCTTGGTGGATATCTACACGGGCATATCTGGAGACGAAGCATACACAGGTGGATTGGGAAGCATTCAAAGTTTCCTTCTTCGATAAATACTTTCCGAAGAGTTTCAGGGATCAGATGGAGAGGGAGTTCCTCAATCTACAACAGTCTCAGTCGACTGTGGATGCTTACCAGCAGAGGTACGAGGAGTTATTCTTCTTCGCATCGGCAAATATGCAAGAAGAAGAGACCAAGACACGTAGGTTCACCATGGGACTACGTGGAAGCATCAGAGAGCACATCTTGGGTTTGGATAAGAAAATTTATAATGAGGCTGTACAGGTTGCGAGAGTGATAGAATCTAGTCAGAGGGACAGCTTCTTTGCACAGAACAGAGGAGTGAAGAGACCCACGATTGAGAGTTTGGGTGGCGGTAACAATAGACATTTCCGCCCATACAGGGCTCAGACCGCTATAGTGCCAGCAAGGAACAATCCGGCACCACCTGTTCCACAGTTCGCTGGACACAACCCGAACATTAAATGTTTCAACTGTCAGCAAGTGGGTCATATTGCAAAGACCTGCACTCTACCTAGGAAACAACCTCCCCAGCAAGGAAAAGTATATGCGGTCACTACCGAAGAGGCAACCGCATCACCCGATGTGGTCACTGGTATGACTCTATCCCTTACTATTTGGCTTACTATTTTCATTGTGTGTATGCGCATGTAGAACTAAGGGATAATAAAATTTCAAGAATTGTAAATGTAGCTGGTATACCTGCCAGAGTACTATTTGACTCTGGGGCCATGTACTCCTTTGTTTCTATTTCCTTTGGAAAGCGAATGGAGTTACCAATCAGGCACTTGAACCCAAGCTTGATAGTTCGCCCTCCACTAGGAGTCGAAGTGGCTTTGACCGAATATTATGGACCATGTACTGTATGTATTGAGGGCCGAGACTTAGAAGCAAGCCTAGTACTACTCGAGATGGCAGACTTTGATGTCATTTTGGGAATGGATTGGCTAGGCCATCATTCGGTCGTCCTATTATGTGGTGAAAGGAAGCTTGTGTTTACTGACAAAAAGGGAAAGGAATATAGCTTCATTGGGATCAAGCTATCTAGGAAGCGAAAGCTGATCTTCTCCACCCTAAAAGCCAAGCGATGCTTAGAGAAAGGGGGAGTGGGGTATCTAGTATCTGTAGTCAACATCACGACGGAGTCACACAAGATGGAAGATATAGATATGGTTCGAGAGTTCCCAGATGTATTTCCAGAGGAGCTTCCAGGTCTACCGTCGGACAGGGCTACAGAGTTTGTAATAGACCTTATGCCAGGTTCGGCGCCGGTGTCCAAAGCACCATACAGGATGGCCCCTACCGAGTTAAAGGAGTTGAATAACCAATTACAAGAATTGTTAGATAAGGGTTTCATATGACCTAGCATATCGCCTTGGGGAGCACCTGTATTATTCGTCAAGAAGAAGGATGGAAGTGTAAGGCTGTGTATTGACTACCGTTAACTGAACAAGTTGACTATCAAGAACCGGTATCCTTTGCCTAGGATCGATGATTTGTTCGATCAGCTGCAGGGTGCAAAGGTTTTCTCGAAGATTGATCTCCGATCGGGGTATCACCAACTGAAGATCAAGGCCAGAGATATTTCGAAGACTGCTTTCAGGACGAGGTATGGGAATTATGAGTTTCTAGTTATGTCTTTCGGGTTGACCAATGCTCCAGCGTCGTTTATGGAACTGATGAACCGAGTGTTTCATGATATGTTGGACACTTCGGTCATCGTATTCATCGATGACATATTGATCTACTCTAAGGACATGGAGACTCATACAGTACACTTGAGGGCAGCCCTACGACGGTTGAGACAAGAGAAGCTTTATGCTAAGTTCAAGAAGTGCGAGTTTTGGCTGAAGGAAGTGGCTTTCTTGGGCCATGTTGTATCTGAAGACGGTATCAAGGTTGATCCAAGTAAGATAGCTGCTATAGTAGGATGGAAAGCACCAAAATCTATTGCGGAGATTCGTAGTTTCCTTGGGTTGGCTGGTTATTATAGAAGATTCGTGGAAGATTACTCCAGGATCGCTGTTCCACTCACCAGATTGACCAAGAAGGGAGAGAAATTCATATGGACAGATGAGTGTGAGAAGTGCTTTCAGACTTTGAAGTCAAGACTAGTCTCTGCACCTATCTTGACCATTCCAGAACTAAGCGTACCGTTTACTTTATATACGGATGCTTCAGGGTTAGGTATTGGGTGCGTATTGATGCAAGGGGAACAAGTGATTGCTTACGCATCAAGACAGTTAAAAGAGCATGAGAAGAACTATCCTACGCATGATTTGGAGCTAGCAGCAGTTATACATGCCGTCAAGACTTGGAGACACTACATGTACAGTGAGAAGTTTCAGATCAAGTCAGATCACAAGAGCTTGACTTATCTTTTCACTCAGAAGGATCTGAATATGAGACAGAGGAGATGGCTGGAATTGTTGAAAGATTATGATTGTGACATCCAGTACCATCCGGGTAAAGCAAATGTGGTGGCCGACGCCTTAAGCAGAAAGTTGGCATCGAAACCTAAGGCAAGACCAAGTACAAATGCTGCATTATGTGCCGCAGCTTCAAGTCCAATCAAAGGTGATGAAGAGTATATAATTGAAACTGCAGAAGATCCAGTCGAGCAAGGCTTAATTCATAAGTTCACCATGATGTTCGCAGCTTTGAAAATCTCACCGGATCTAGTTGATGAAGTCAAGGTACCAATCCTACAGGATCCTCATCTCAAGACAGTGCAAGAAGACTTAGAGAAGGGTACAAGCAATCTTGACTTTACCTTGGATTCAGACAAGGTACTCAGGTATCGTGGACAGTTATGTATACCTGAGAGTGAAGACTGCAATATCAGAGATCGAGTTATGACTAAAGCTCATTATACTCCGTATTCGGTACATCCAGGAAGTACCAAAATGTACCATGATTTAAGAAGACTATATTGGTGGAGGGGTATGAAAGCTGATATAGCTCGTTTCGTGTTCCAGTGTCTGAATTGTCAACAAGTTAAAGCAGAAAGGAAGCGACCCGCAGGTTTACTACAGTCATTACCAGAACCTGCATGGAAGTGGGATTGCATTACTATGGATTTCGTCACTGGCTTACCTTTGACACCAAGGTCAGTGGATGCAGTTTGGGTTATAGTAGATCGACTCACCAAGATAGCTCGATTTATTGCGGTCAGACCTCAGTATACCATGGAGAAACTGGCCAAATTATATGTTGATAATATAGTCAGACTTCATGGCGTTCCAGAGAGTATAGTATCTGACAGAGATCCCCGTTTTACATCAAAGTTCTGGGAAGGATTACAGAAAGCTATCGGAACCAAGTTGAAGTTCAGCACAGCTTTTTACCCTTAGACGGACGGACAGTCAGAGCGAACTATTCAAATTTTGGAAGATATGCTCCGAGCTTGTGCAATAGATTTCAAGGGAGCTTGGGATGAGAAGCTATCACTTATCGAGTTCGCTTACAACAACAGTTATCAGGCTACAATTCAGATGGCCCCATATGAAGCACTCTATGGGAAGAAGTGTTGTACACCTCTGTTATGGAACGAAGTGGGGGAAAGAAGAATTGTAGGACCGAAGTTTGTTGAAGAAACTTGCCGAGTGATTGATCAAATCAAGGAGAGAGTAAAGACAGCTCAAGTTCGACAGAAGCACTATGCGGATAATCGACGTCGAGATCTGGAGTTTTCAGTGGGTGACAAAGTATTCTTGAAGGTGTCACCGGTGTGAGGCCTGAAACGGTTTGGTAAGAAGGGGAAGCTTTGCCCCAGGTATGTGGGACCGTATGAGATATTGACCCAACGTGGTAATGTAGCATATCAATTGGCTCTACCACCATCTATGTCTAGTGTTCATAATGTGTTCCACGTATCATTACTGAAGAAGTATGTCAGAGATCCATCGCACATCTTAACCGCTGATCCCCCAGACTTGACTGAAGACTTAACATTCGAAGTGGTGCCTGTGATGCTCTCAACTCGAAAAGTCCAGCAACTTCGAACCAAGGACATCCATTATGTGAAGGTGCATTGGAGAAGCCAAAATGTGGAGGAAATTACTTGGGAAGAGGAGAGCGCGATGAGGAAGGAGTACCCCAACCTTTTCGACGATCAAGGTATGTTCAAATTTTGGGGCCGAAATTTCTTTTAAGGGTGGGGGAGTTGTGAAACCTACATGCAAATTTTGGGGATGAAATTTCTTTTAAGGGTGGGGGAGTTGTAAGACCCGTACTCCGTAAACCCGGTCTAAACCTTGGTTTTGTGTCGTAGCAGGTCTTCCGATCATCACCGGGCCAGACGGGACAAGCAGATGACAAACAGGTATAAAATCGGACCAAAGACGATCAAATCAACATGATTTTATGTTGACCGGTCGATGGTACCGGTCTTGGTACCGGTCGACCGGTCAGCTCTGCGCAGCTGAGTGTGGAAATCTAGAAATTGACTTCTGAGGGTCCCACTTTCCTGATTTTGAATCTAAGATTTTCCTAATCCTAATAGGGTTACTAAACCCTAATTCTAGCCTATAAATACACTCTTAAACCTCCTCAAATCCTTTCCATTGTCTCTCACAAACCCTAAAGAAGAGAAAGAGGTTTAAAAGGAGAAGGAGCTAGAAGAAGAAGAAGGTGCCGCCATTACCGTTCGACGACGCTCACGCTACGCCAGTCAACGGTAAGTGTTTGAATCAATCTTCTTACCCTATGACCCTAAGTTAGTTGTGTGGGTGGATCAATACCATGCAAAGTAGGTATTGATCTAAAACCCTAAATTGGCCAATAAACCCTAAGTTGCCGTCAAACCCTAGATTCAAGTTTCGAGATGATATTCATCGAAACTAGACTCGAATGAGTTGGGGATAACTCTAACTCAAAGCTCAGACTTAGAATGGATAGGAGAAACCTTGGAAATCCAGGGAGGATGATCGACGACAGTCGAAAAATCCATGTATGGTCTTCCGGAGACATACCGGTCGACTATACCGATTGCACGCAGTGCGACCGATATGTTGCCACCGGTATCCCTCGGGAGGCTAGTCTGTGGGGACCGGCTGACCGTACCGGTCGTCAGTCTTCCCCACAGAGCTACGACCGGTACATGCCACCGGTCAGCTCTGTGAGTGTATTTTGTAACCATGTTGGTTTTCGACCAACATGAAACCCTAAGAAAAATATTCTAATGAAACCCAAATAATATTGTAGGACTTTTTGACTTTCCATTTGGATCTTGCAATGTGGAGCAAGCTAACAAACGAGCGTCAGGTAAGGGAATCTGACCTAAACCTAATAATTAATGGACAATAAGTTGTTGTTAATCACCTGATTATATGTGATGTGATGTTTGTGCATATTCACATGCCATCTTTTAATTTCAGTTGTTATTACTGTTCATGCATTGTTAGGATGTGATTGTTAAGCATGTGATTATTTTCGTTAGTGTATGGAGTGAGGCATGGGCCTGGGATCGCTCCTCACACTAGCACTTTTGTAGTATTATATCTTAACATGCTTGGTACGGGTGGGGCATTAGGGGAAGGTCGTGGTACGGTGGTCTCTGATATTGATGTTGGCCTGGCCATGGTTATGTGGCACTGTGGTCTCCGAGTCGACGCTGGCTTGTCCACGATGCTTTAGCTCTATCTCTATGCCGTAGGGAGTTATGTTGGGGTAGGGTCTACTGCGTTATGTATCTATCCTAGTGGGTTAGTTGCGGATAGGGCATCAGGGGAGGTGTGGGAATGCCTTAGCTCTATCTCTATGCCGTAGACGGTTGTGCTGGGATAGAGCATACATTGATGACATATAGGATTGGTTAGTTGCGAGTCCAGTTTACGAGCCCTGGCCAGTAGGGGCTTTGGTACTGGTATGGGTAGAGCATCAGAGGAGGTACGGGGGTATCTTAGCTTTATCTCTATTCCATGATGGGTGCATGTGGGCCAATGGGGGTGTGATCCATGAGGTGCCACACACTCGTGTATAGAGGTGCGGGGGCCACCAAACCTTTCTATAGCACATTGCAAACTTAAAACCAGACCACAACATAAAATGATTGTTACTCATGGATAATATTGTGAAATTGTCTGATTGTCTTACTGAGCTAAGTTGTGAGCTCACCCTTTGTATATATACATGTTTTAGATGTTGATGCAGGTTACTCTGTGGATGACTACATGAATGCTCCGGCTTATGGTGGTGTTCTTTGCGTTGGATGTACAGGTAGGAGAGGACGAGCATGACGCTTCATGCGAGTGCCCTTTCTGCGTGTACCTTTGATGGGTTTTATTTATTTATTTTCATTATTTTCGATTGGATTAAAGAGATGTAATGATATTATATTATTTGTTTGGATTTGAATAATTGAATATTTTATTTAAAGTTATCAATAGATTCTCAGTTCTTTATATTTAAAAAGACTTCCGCTGTATTATTTATATTCTGATTGTGGTTATGTGTAATGGTTTGTATGAGTGGACACGGCCTATTCGAGATCCTGGTGTGAACCGTTGGTTCGATGACGGTTCACTAACACCATTCTGGTTGGATCAGAATTGGGGTGTGACATGAATTGATGATCTCCTATATGGTAAGAATCATGTTAATGAATTGTCCATAAAAATTCATCAATAAGAATGTAAGTTAGAAATAGGGTTTCAATGAAAAACCTAACCTTAACATGTTTTCAACCTTGGAACAACATAGGAGAAAACCTTAGCGTGAGCCAAAGGATCAACCCTGAGGAAAACACAGGCTGGAGAATAACCTGGGGGTTGTTCGGATTAGTTGACCAGTGGCACCTAAAGTGACACTGGTGACAGCCCCAAACACTCTCGAGAAGTGTCTCAGGGTTGACCAGATTGATGTCGGTCGGACATTGTGCCACACCAAACATGCAATCGGACAATGTCGGGAGTGACTTCTGTCAATCTGGACAATAAATCCGATGAATAGTAAATTGTTAGAATTAATTCTAATTTAATCCTATCATTTGTCTAGGACTTATTACCAAGAAAAGATAGTTTCAACCTCTAAGAGAGTGTCTAAATCACTCAACAGGTGAGGGACAAGACCCTAAACTAATTGGTTCATAATAAACTACATTACGTATTGTTGTTTTGCTTGTAATGTGCATATAACTTGTCATCCAATATCTGTTGTTTATTGTTCATGCATAATATTTATTCTTTTTACGATGTGATTGAGGTTAGACATGTGATTGTGTGTGGTATGTGTGTTGAGTGGAGAGAGGTTGGAGCCTTGAACCATTCACCACACTGACATCGTCATATTGTTGTCTACCTTAGCGTGCTTAGTACGTGGTAGGGTATTAGGGGGGTGCTGACAATGTTGGTTATAGCTTTACTGTCCGGATCTATCTCTATCTCTGTTTCATATTGAAGGGTACTGGGGTAGGTCCATGGATATAATGTGATGAAATCTAGGATCGGTTGATAACAAACTCAATTTACAATCCCCACCAATAGGGGTATACGTACTAGTACAGGGTAGGGTATCAGGGGGGTGTTGATGGTTTGGTTGTAGTCTATCGTTAGGCTCTAGCTCTATCTCAATCTTATAGTGAGTGTTGTGAGACGACAGTGGTTTTGGTTAGAGCCTGACCATTGGATATGCGTACACTCTTGTGTACAGAGGTGTGGTTGTAGCCTATCCTTTCCATATATATTATAAACTTTATCAGACCCAATGATTGAGTGCTACATCATGCATATTGCTTCTTGCATGTTTTGTTTCTCACTGAACTAAGTTGTGAGCTCACCCGACGTATATGTATTCTTTTTAGTTGATGATGCAGATACTACTGTAGAAGACTACATCAATGCGTCTTTCTATGGATAGATGGCAGCTATAGATGTGCAGATCATGGAGAACGAACAGGACTTGTCATGCCAGTGCCTCTATTGTGTTTACCTTTAGGGTTTTACTTTTACATTTGGGATTATAAGATTTGTAAAGATATTGATACTCTATGTTCTGGTATTGAGACAATTGGTTAATTGCTACTTATCACTTAGACACAGTTAAACTATTAATAAAGATTTTCGTTGTTATCTATTATTTATGATTATTGCATATGATGGTTTGAATGTTGGTATGGTTCTTCGTGATCCTGGCTTGAGCCATAGTTTTTAGCCATTCAATCACATTTCTGGTTCGACCAAAATTGGGGTGTGACAGACGGAATTTCCAAATATTTGGGGTTGCCTACTGAATTTGGTCTCTCTAAACAGCATATTGTCAATGATTTATGTGACCACACTTTGAATAAATTATCAAACTGGAAAAGTAATTTACTTTCTCATGCTAGTAGAGAAGTTTTGCTCAAGTCTGTTGTGTTATCAATGTCCAACTATGCTGCTATGCATTTCAAATTGCCTATGTCTCATCATCATACCATCCAAAGGGCTGTTGTTGATTTCTTTTGGTCTACTAATGGGATAAAAGGGGTATTCCTTGGATCTCTTGGAATCGCTTTGTTGAGCGAAAGATTGTGGTGGGCTGGGTTTTAGGGATCCCTATATCTAGAATCTTGCTCTCTTAACTAAATTGGCTTGGCGGCTGTGGCAGTCCCTACTTTATGTTAGGGTCAATTTCACAAATCGATTTATTTCCCTCGATCATTCGGATTTCATTTCTGCTACTTTGGATAACAAGCCATCTTGGGCGTGGTGTAGCATTTTGAAAGGCCGAAAGTATCTTTTGTTAGGCCTTGTTTGGCAAGTGGGTGATGGCATATTCGGATATGGGATGACCCTTGGATCCCATCCATTATGGCATTAAACCAAATACTCCTAGATCCCTTAATTGTAGTGCTTTTTATGTGGCTGATCTTATTGATCCGACTTTTCATGTTTGGCAAAGGGACTAGATAATGTCTCTTTTTTCAGTTAATGTTTCACATGCCATCTTGCAAATCCCTTTATCTCTCTTTCATGGAGAGGATCGATTGGTTTGGATTGGGGACAAGCGTGGTAAGTTTACTGTCAAGTTGCATATCACTTTATTTCAAATATCTTTGAAGATCTGGCTATGGAGCGGGGGTCATCTTCTAGACTTCATTCATGGCAGTTAGTTCCTAGAATCATTTGGAAAAGATCTGGTCTTGTCAGACTTTGCCCAAAATTAAGTCCTTTCTTTGGAGAGTATCGATGGATGGTTTGGCCCCGGGAGCAGCACTTTTATCCAGACAATTTCCTATTGATACTGTTTGTCGTCGATGTGGTTTTCTTTTAAAATCTTTGGATCATTTGCTTTTACATTACCCATAAGCCAAAGCCGTTTGGTTTGGGTCAGGTCTGTCTTTGAAGATTATTGAGGATCCTACACTTTCCTTTTATCAATGGATTCAATCTTGGGACAAATTATTTATGGTTTCGAAGAGGTCAGCTCGTAGGATATGGTCTATGATTTTTTTTATATGCTGGTTTTTTTGGCTTAGCAAAAATGATCTGTATTTTAGATCTACTAATTGGTCCCCAATGGAGGTTGTTTGTAACGCAGCCAGAGCTTTTGAGGAATATGCTTCTACTTCTCCCTCTCTTTTGGAGGATTTTCGTCTTACTCATGAGATCTCTGAGTGGTCCTTTCCTTCACCAGGATTTACTAAGTTAAATTCTGATGTTGCTTTTTATGATGATGATAATTCTGGGATTCATATTTCGAGACTCTAATGGTAATCTGTTACTTGCAGCATCTCAAAAAATTATAGCTTCTTCTGCTCTCATAGGAGAAGCTTTGGCTGTTCAAGCTGGCCTTCACTCTGTTGTTGCAAATGGTTTCTCCAATCTGGAAGTTGAATCTGATAGTGCTGAGTTAATTTATTGTATTTTAAATCCTATGCTTCCTTTTCCCAGGCTGTTCAAGTCCTTTTCGATGATATTTTGTATCTTGGTAATCTTTGTAAAACTACTTTTACGGCTATTTCTAGGGAGGCCAATCAGGTGGCTCATGCTATAGCAAGGAAAACAATGGTGTCAATGAGGATGCATCACCGGTCGAACTCCCTTCCTTTTCTTCAAAAGCTCTGTTTTGAAGAAGCCATAGTTGCATCCTCCGTTTCTTATAAATGAATTTTTGTTTTACAAAAAATAAATAAATAAATAAATTTGTTAATTGTAAAAAAAAAAAAAAAATCTGGGCGACGAAGTGCTCTGATTCTTTATAATGGGTACTGTTTATGGATGCACATCATGAGCTACTTCGTGCTAGACTATTATTGGCCAACAATAACGTCAATGAAGATCCAAGAAAGCATCTTATTGCTAATGTGAATACAATTGTTGAGTTGATATAGAACAAGACTGTCCTCAAGTCCACCCAATATATCTTGGTTTCTAATATGTTAGCAGCTTAATAAGTCTTACGACTAATAATAGGGAATAATTACCAGAAGTTGCCAACCTTTTGTATGCCAGTATGAACGACACAGTTCATGTATCATGTTTAACATTGTCACATTGCTGTGTGTGATAGATAGGTTGGCATAGTACTAAGTCTCTTGATCAAATTCAATGATTCCATTGCATATTTTCTTGCCCTCCTCTGAACTTAATTACCTTATTTGATGAGCATATATACTTTTAGATGAAGACCTTAAATGGCAATCAAACCAGCAGCAATGGCGAAGGATTTCTTCAGACTTGTGAGATTCAAGCATACAATATTTTTACATGATGTAGGCTTCCATGATGTTGAGCTGCTATCATCTCCATCCGGTTGAAATCTCTTTTCTTCTGTACGTACTGATCATTTTAGTTTCCTTTGCTTCTTTCAATGAAGAAAGAAAGTCTATAGGAAATATCAAGATAAGTTTAGCAAATTCTGAACTGAAAATTTATAAAACCATTGAATCTAGCTAAGGAAGCTAATTGGAATAAACTCCAACAACGAAATATCATGATAAGTTTAATCATAGCAACCGAAAGTCGAAAATTTACCCGATAGTTACTACAACAGAGATCTTCAATCAACCCAAACAGGGGGAAAGGGTGAGAGTTAAAAAAAGAAAAGAAAAGAAAAAAGAACTACCAAGCAGAGAGATCATTACCTGAGTGAAAGAGGAGAAGATTGCTTGCTTCACCAAATCTTCACCGAAATAGTTAAAATGCTTCACGAAATCCTAGTGGAAATCATTAAAAAAATACCTGATATCAAAGAGAAATGGAGTAAAAGAGGAAAAGAGGGTACATAAAGCAGTGGGTGAGAGATGAAGAAAAGAGATGGACAAATATCTGAGCCGCAACCACGCCGGAACAGCTATCACAACATCACAATCCGCAGGTGTTTCAGTGGTTAGAATCTCTCCAAAAGCATGATGAGATTCACGCGTAGTCGACTGAGAGCAGTAGAAGAAAGGCAGGCCATGGCAGTGGGGGTGATTTGAAATAAAAACGACAGAGACGAGAAATTGGGAGCGAGAACGATAGATTCTTAGGAAACACTGCATGGTACAATGTCAATAGTTTCTGAGAAAATCCGCCATTTATTATATCAATGGGCACAAAAACTCAGTGGCTGCGTTTCGTAGGAAGCTTCGTATTTGACAATTTCAGTATCTGTCGTTGTTACGTATATAACAGCGATTGTTTAGAAACGACGTTATAGCCCTCCGTCGAAGTACTGTAGACCCACATTTTTGTAATGCTTGATTGGGGGTGGTATTATTTGGTTAGGATTCGATAAAAAGTCAACCCAATTTATGACATGTGGATTGCTTGTTCTATAAATAAATTCTGACTCTCAATCTAAATATTGGTCACACATTAAATTCCCATTAAACTAAATAATTGTGTACAAAATATGTATACAACGCCCCACCGTTGGGTTGTTTATTAAATAGATGATACTGTTACTGCTGTCTGCCGAGTCCCCTGACTGGGAGGGATGTCATGGGAACCCTGCATGACATATGGAAGATTATTGTTATTGTCAAAATATAGGATAACGTGCTAGGGATGCTTTTATCCAACCTAGTTTGAACAGCTGAATCTAATAAGACATATGGAAGATTGTTGTTGTCATTCCAACCAACCATCAAATAGATAAGCGATACCTTGACGAGGCCAAATCTCTCAGAAAAAAAAAAGAGGATGGTGAATACTCTGTGCGGAAGAAACCTAGACCACCTTCATTCAGATTAAGTTTGTTTTTTGTGAATACAATCCTATATATTAATATTCTTAGCATGGAAAATGAATTTTTACCATGGAATGACAGCGGGCTAAAAAAGAACAAGGCATTTCGTTCTGGGGGTTCACAAAATATAGAATGGTAAAAAGATGACATTTCATTATTGGAACATCTTCCTCTTAACAGATATTTCATTGGTCCAATAATGAGAGTGAGTGCATACCAAATGCATACCAAAAGCATAACACATAAGCATATAATTAACTTCCTCATCTCATCATTCCTCCCAAAGTCCAAACTCTACTCCCCTTGATGAGGAACCGGTGGGCGACTTAACACAGTAAAGTGCAAAATACGAAGCCTTTCATCCCAATTGAAACCCACTTCTTCTCCAACCTGAAGTTCTCTGCGCCTCACAAAAGACGCACTCCACCCACTAGCAAGCACATACGAGGTTCCATTTTCCCAAAAACGTACTTGATACTCTGTCATAGTATCGAGATCTCTCACAGTTATTGGGAATTGTTCACCGCGATTAATGGAGCTTTGTTCAGCTGGTAATAATTTTGGAAGAATGAAATCTTCAACTTGATCTCGCGGCATTACTATTTGACTGTAATTGATATCCCTTGCAGTAAGGAGCTTCTTTACAGGCCACTGATTCATGAGATCCCTGAACCGAGGAGGAGCGTTGTTATCCACTCTAACGTTCACTATTTGTGGGGGATCTTCAGGGTTGAGGAAGTTACTGAACCGGGTAGGCCTCATTCTGTTTGGTTTGGTGGGAAGAGATAAACAACTGTAGGGATAAATAATAAGTTTACGTCTGGACTTCTTGAGGTGGTGGGAATTGATAGTATGAAGTCAGTGAGTATTTATAGGTTTTGAAACGGTATTAGCCTGAGAGTCACGGTCTTCGTTGACATCTGTCTATTATTTGCGAAGAGACACAAGTTCACTTAGAGTCGTGACTTCTCTTTCTTTGGTTGGGTTGTGTCGTTTAGACATCAGTGCAACGTTCTGGTTATCCGAAAGAGAAAAAAAAAAAAAAAGGGAAGGCGGGTGTTAATGGATCGGTTCCATTTGGTTTTGATCTAGGTCTAGATCGATCTGCCTTCAGTTCTGTACACTCAAGTCCAGTTATCGCTATTCATTAAAAAATAAAAATAAAAAATAAATAAAAAAGAAGTCCAATTATCAATTATCGCTTAATAAGAAAACTTTGGTTTTGGTTCGATTTTGAATTTTTATCGGACAGAGTTAATGGGTTTTTAGTATGAACAACCTGTCAGTTCGGTTTTGTTCTCCTATATATATAATTAGTAACAAGTGGCTTAATTAATGGGTTCTATTGGACCCTTATCGAGTTGATTTGGTTGTGGTTTTGATTTTGGTTTTGGTTTTCTATATATATATATATATATATATATCAAATGTTGGCTTAACGGGTTCTTATCAGCCATTATCGGACTGGTTCGTTTAGGTTTAGATCAATTCAGTCGATTTGGTTTTGGCTTATCAATCGATCCAGTTTGGTTTTGGTTTTTCACCAGACTCTAAAAGTTGTCCAATTACGATTTAGTAAGGTTCAGTTTTAATTTAATCTAAACTGAGTGAGGTTGACTCGATTTCAATTTTCAATTTAAACCCAATTTTGAAACCCTTCAACGAAGGGAACGCCAAGTTGGGACTAAGAAAAAAGATTTGATCTGAACCCCACATTGGCCGGAGAAAGAAAATATTAAAAAAACAAAAATCATAAAAAGATAAGTGGGCCACTCAACTGGTTTTTAGTCGATGTGAGTCGTGATTGGTTTCTATATTTGATCTGTTTTTAGATAGACCTTGTCAGCTTTCAGATCAACATTTGTGAACGAGCTGTTAATATATAGACCAAGATCATGGACTAACCATTTATTAAATGGTTTGTCCTATTTCGATCCTTTTTCGTGAGACCCGGTCCGTTTAATTGGGGAGGTCTGAATTTTCAGACCCCTAGACAAGACGATGTCTTCACCTAATAAGGATTGTCATATGCATGAGTAGCACTCATCTCATTGTGATTAATATGTAATATGTTTAATTATGATGATCACATTATTGAGCTATGAGAATTGCGCCATCTTGCTAAGGAGGTATTTGCAAATTCTCATGTAGGAGAGCTCATCAAGGTGACCTATTTAGCTATGAACAACCTCTCTTGTGACGGATATATATATATCCTTTTTCGTGAGACCCGGTCCGTTTAATTGGGGAGGTCTGAATTTTCAGACCCCTAGACAAGACGATGTCTTCACCTAATAAGGATTGTCATATGCATGAGTAGCACTCATCTCATTGTGATTAATATGTAATATGTTTAATTATGATGATCACATTATTGAGCTATGAGAATTGCGCCATCTTGCTAAGGAGGTATTTGCAAATTCTCATGTAGGAGAGCTCATCAAGGTGACCTATTTAGCTATGAACAACCTCTCTTGTGACGGATATATATATATATCCTTTTTCGTGAGACCCGGTCCGTTTAATTGGGGAGGTCTGAATTTTCAGACCCCTAGACAAGATGATGTCTTCACCTAATAAGGATTGTCATATGCATGAGTAGCACTCATCTCATTGTGATTAATATGTAATATGTTTAATTATGATGATCACATTATTGAGCTATGAGAATTGCGCCATCTTGCTAAGGAGGTATTTACAAATTCTCATGTAGGAGAGCTCATCAAGGTGACCTATTTGGCTATGAACAACCTCTCTTGTGACAGAGATATATATATATATATATATATATATATATATATATATATATATATATATATATATATATTGATTTTGAGTACAGTTATTAGAGTTTGTAAGGGTCCCAGTGAGGGAAAGGAAAAAGGGTGTTTTCGAGCACAATGTAACGTGGGACATGAGACTCAAACCTATGACCTCCTGGGTGCCTTAAATTTTTTAAAACTTCAATAGATTACAAGACATGGAAGAACGTCTGATAATCGAAGCACAATCTCTGGCTTCAGTTTCAGATCTTGAAGAACTGATTAAAGCACAATCTCTGGCATCAATTTCAGTGGATCTTGAAGAACTGACTCAGGCGAAGAGGACCAGCACTTGTAATGAAGTGCTGCAGAAGAACCAGAGATGAACACTAATGCATCCGGATAAGACAAAGAAGCACACAGCCCTTGAAATTGACAAGGATGAACCATTCAAATGGAACCACAAAGCACGGTTGCTAAATTTGACAAAGATTCAGTTGCTGGGAAGGCGAACTTAGATCTAAGCTGAAATCAAATAATTGGAAAAACAAATAACAAATTTGGTATTGGATGAAACCGCGAGATTAAAGAAAACAGAGAGAAAAAGGAGAAATCGTCTGAATACGATTTTAAACTGAAGAGATCGACTGGACAATGAGATGCCAGATCTTGAAAAACTCACAAAGAAATCTTGACGGGAGAAACTCACCAGTCAATTGGAGAGAATAAGCGAGGTATGTTGTAGAAATCGCTAAGAAAAACGAAGACCAAAGAAAAACCTTACCAGAAGACCTAATCGTCGGGCGAAACCACTGAGACATGTAAATTCTAAGAATATCGAAAATAGTTCAAAGCCTTACCCAAGACGTTGGGTATAGGTGATTTTATATTAGACAGTAGTGGAATCCTAGTGTCGCTAGAGTTGTTGCTTTGTTACAAACTCTCAGCCTACAAGACAGTAACCAACTGAAAAAAAAAATACAGATCTCGTATATTTGAATTACAAAAATTAAAATTTTGAATTTGAAAAACTGTTGAGAATATCTCTCCTTAATATCCCCCCTCAAGTGGAAGAGGGTTTTGGATCGATCTTCAACTTGCACCGTAGGAGATTGAATTACCGAACTGAGGACAGTGGTTTGGTGAAAATATCGGCCAACTGATCATGGGTAGAGATGAATTAAACGTCAAGGAGATGTTGAGCAACCAAATGTCGAATATAATGATAGTTAATCTCGATATGCTTTGTCCGTGCGTAAAAGATCGGATTAGCTGTGAGGTATGTGGCACCAAGGCTGTCGCATCGTAAAATGGGAGGCTGAGGGAGCCAAACGCCATGAGTTGAGCCATTGTAATTCAACAGTAGTATCGGCTAATGAGCGGTATTCGGCCTTTGTGGACGATCGTGCAATGATGTGTTGTTTCTTAGCAGACAATGAAATGAGATTTGGACCGAGAAACACTACAAGACCTCCGGTGGATCGATGATCATCCACACAACCTGCCCAATCAGCATTGCTGTAGGCAAAGAGTTGGTTGCAAGGTCCTCATGAGATGGACATACCATGAGTATAGGTATGCTTGAGGTAACGTAGTATGCGTTTGATAGCCTGCCAATGTTCATTTCTTGGAGCTTTGAGAAATTGACGAACATTGTTCACTAAGTAAGAAATATCAGGCCCAGTGAGGGTGGCATACTATAGGGCACCACTGTACTTCGATATATTGTAGCATCTGCCAAAGGGGTGCCACTATGCATTGATAGTCAAGAATTTATGGTTATGGGTGTAGTGACAGGCTTTGCCTCATGTCACACCCTAATTCTGGACTAACCAATGGTGTGATGAACCATCATGAAAATCAACGGTTCAAACCAGGATCTTGTATAGGCTATGCCAACCATGTTAAACCAAAACACATTCCACAGTAACAATAAGAGATAATTGAGTAAATAGCAGAAGTCTTTATTAATAATGAACTGAGAGTCTACAGTGATAATTAAATATTTAACAAGTTATCTTCAAGTAACCAAAACATAATTAATACTTATTACAAGTATCACAATACAAAAGTTAACCACTAAGCGTAAACATAGTTGAAACATTAGTTTGACGAGCCATATTCATCCTCCACAACTTGCACATCCATAGCCGCTGCATGTCCACATGTTGGCGTATTCATATAATCATCAATCGTAACACCTGCAACATCAGAAACTAAAAAGAATTACGTGCACGAGGGTTAGCTCTCCAACTTGAGCTCAGTGAGTAAACAAAACAATGCAATATGCATGCATTCAATTCATATCTTTGGTATGATTTTTAAGTTTGTAATGTGCTATAAAAACGTTTGGTGGCCCTTGCACCTCTATACACGAGTGTGTGAATCCGCCCAATGAATCAAACACCATTTTCGTCCCACATGCATCCATCATGGAATAGAGATAGAGCTAAAGTGTCCGGATCAAACACCGTCAACACTTCCCCTGATGCCCTACCCATACCAACACGTAGCTTCTATTGGCAAGGGCTTGCAAACTGGGCTCGCAACTAACCAATCCTAATGCCAAACAGTGTATCCAAGACCTCACCCCAATATCTCCATAGAAATAGAGCTAAGGCCCCCCGACAGAGTCAGAGACCACACGGTCCGAGACTACCTCCCCTGATGTCCTACGACGTAATAGTTCTACTAAGGTAATAGTGATATGACGATGTTAGTGGGCAAGCCTTGAGTAGAGATAGAGCTAGAGTCTGGTGACGAGGTCAAAGACCACCATGCCACGTCCTCCCCCTGATGCTTCACTCGCATCCAACACACCAACCACACACATACATTCACATGCCTATTCCTAGCATCATCATCATCATCATGTTATAAATAAACAGAATTAAATATGCATGAACAATTATAACAAGAATATTGGATGACATGTGAGATGCACATTACAAGCATACAATCATAGAATCAATCATGGCATGAGACTCAATAAAGTAAACGGTTTATTATTATCCAATTAGTTTAGGTCTTGTTCCCTCACCTTTGATCGATGATTGTTCCTCTTCCAAGCTTTGTAAATCATTTTTGGACCACTTGGAAACCTAATAAATTTATGGATTCTAAGTTAGAGTTCATATTAATTAATTACAGTGTTTAAATGTCCCATCTGGAATCAATCAGACCTCCAAAAGCTGAGTGGTCGCAGGTGTGGCTGCACCTGTGGTCTCAGTTTTCAGCGACCACAAGGTGTGTGGTCAATACGTGTGGTCACATGTCAAGCGACCACACACATGAGACCACACCCTCCTTGAAAACTTTTTGAGGGCATGTGGTTGACACATGTGCCTCGTGTGGTCGACCACAGCTGTGACCACACGAGTGTTTGGTCGACTTTCATTGTCACACCCCAATTCTATACTATTCAGAATGGTGTGATGAACCGCCAATAAACCAACGGTTCAACCAGGATCTCGAATAGGCTGTGTCCGTTTGCTTAAATCATACACATCCACAACCATAATCAGAGTAAATAAACAATAGCGGAAGTCTTTAATATTAAATGAATTGAGAGTCTAGCGGTGATAAAGTAAATAAATTATCCAATTATCTCCAAATAACAAAGACATAAAATAAAATAATTTAATCAATTACATCGTCTGAATAATTTAAATATAAATCTAATCAAAGACGTATGAGTTGCACTCGCATGACGAATCATGCGACTCCATCATAACTTCTGCATCCATCGCCGCAGTATGTCCGTACATAGGAGCATTCATGTCACACCCCAATTCTGCACCAATCAGAATGGTGTGATGAACCGTCAATAAACCAATGGTTCAACCAGGATCTTGTATAGGCTATTCCCACTTTGTTAAACCAAAACACATTCCACATTAATCAGAGGTAATAAAGTAAATAGCAGAAGTCTTACAGATAATGAACTGAGGTCTAGTCATGATAAATAATTAATATTCTATTTATCTCCAAGTAACCAAAACATAATTTAATACATATTATAATATCCAAATATAGAAATTTAACACTAAGCGTATCCATAGTTGAAACGCTAGCTTGACGAATCATAATAGTCCTTCATAGCTTGCTCATCATAGCCGTCACATGTTCATATGTTGACGTGTTGACATAATCTTCAATCGTAATACCTACAACACCAGAAACTAAAAGAATTGTGCGCGCGAGGGTCAGCTCTCCAACTTGAGCTCAGTGAGTAAACAAAACAATGCAACAAACATATGCATGCATTCAATTCATATCTTTGGTCTGGTTCATAAGTTTGCAATGTGCTATAGAAATGATAGGTGGCCGCCGCACCTCTATACACGAATGTGTGAAACTGCCCAACGAATCAAACACCATTTCCGCCCCCACATGCACCCACCATGGAATATAGATAGAGCTAAAGTTCTTAGGACCACACCGCATCACACTTCCCCTGATGCTCTATCCATACCAATACGTAAGCCCCTGTTGGCGAGGGCTTGCAAACTGGGCTCGCAACTAACCAATCCTAATGTCAAACAGTGTATCGAAGGCCTTACCCCAGCATCCTTCAATACGTCCATAGAGATAGAGCTAAGGCCCCCCGATAGAGTCAGAGACTACAAGGTCCGAGACCACCTCCCCTGATGCCCTACGACGTAATAGTTCTGCTAAGGTAATGGCAATACGACGATGTTAGTGGACAAGACTTGAGTAGAGATAGGGCTAAAGTGCTTAGGACCGCACTGCATCACACTTCCCCTGATGCCCCACTCGCATCAAGTACACTAACCACACACAAACATTTACATGCCTATTCCTAGCATCATCATCATCATCATGTTGTAAATAAACAGAATTAAATATGCATGAACAGTAATAACAGGAATAGTAGATGACATATGATATGCACATTATAATCGTACGATCATAGAATCATACATGGAATTGGACTTAATAAACGAAAACAGTTTATTATTAACCAATTAGTTTAGGTCTTGTTCCCTCACCTTTGCTTGAGTGTAGATCCTCTTTCAAGTTTTAAGAATCACTTTTATATCACTAGAAAAACCTTACAAGTCGATAGATTTTAATTAGAATTTATTCCAACAGTTTTAAGCTTACTGTACTGCTAGGGTCGCAGGTTGGGTAGCAGTTTTCTGCGACCCCAGGGGTAGGGTCGATCATAGGGTCGGTTATCCATCAACCCTATGTGCGACCATATGTAGTTTCAGTCGACTTTTCATCCTACAGTCCACTCTTTCATGTTTAGATCCTTTGGTTTACTTTCATGGTCCATTCTATGATTGTTCTATGGCTCAAAACTCCAAGTTACTTCCTTTACTTTATTTACAATGATTCCCTCCATGGATTCCATTGGAATTTTCCCATGGATGGATGATTTGGATTTCTCCCAACCCTAACTTCTTCATAAACTATTCTTAAGGTCTTACATAGTTCATGGAAAATGTATCCATACCTTAGGGTTGTTGAGATTCAAAGATTCCTTTGAATTCCTTCTCTTTAGTTGCCTTCTCAAATTCTCCTTCTCTTATTCTTCTCCTCCTTCTCTTCTCTTTCTCTCACTTTCAATTAGGGTTCTAAAAGGAGTGAAAGAGGCTTAGGGATGTCCTATTTATAGAGAAAAACCTCCCAAAATAAGTCCCATTGAGTTTAGGAAAGGTCCCCTTTGAAATTAGGAAAGTTTCCTAATTTTTGGTTCGTGCTGTTTTCCTAGGGTCGATGCTAGGGTCGATCCTAGGGTTGCATAATCCGAGACCCATGTGACCCCACGACCAAAAAGTCATGGGTTGGACTTCTGTTGAGGTGGGGTCGACCCTACCTGTTTAGGCATGCTACCCTACCCTCATTTTGACTGTTTTTAAGTTAAATTTCATATTGGGCCTTGGGTTTCTTCATGCACTTGGTCCACTTGGCTCGACCATGATATGTATACTGGTCACGACACGAAATGTAAGGTTAGACTGGGTTCGTGGCGTGGAGGTCTTACAATTCATATAGTCTTCTATAGTTGTACCTGCATCATCAACTAAAAATATTCGACGTCGAAAGGGTGAGCACACATCACGGCTCAATGAGCAAACAAAACAATGCAACAAACATATGCATGCATTCAATTCATATCTTTGGTCTAGTTCATAAGTTTGCAATGTGCAATAGACAAGTTTGGTGGCCGCCGCACCTCTATACACGGGTGTGTAAGCCCACCCAATGGATCAACACCATTATCGTCCACATCCACCCCACCATGGAATAGGGATAGAGCTAAAGTGCTTAGGACCGCACCGCATCACACTTCCCTTGATGCCCTACCCATACCAACACGTAAGCCCCTATTGGAGAGGGCCTATAAACTGGGCTAGCAACTAACCAATCCTAATGTCAAACAGTGTATCCAAGGCCTCACCCCAGCATCCCTCAATACGTCCATAGAGATAGAGCTAAGGCCCCCTGACAGAGTCAGAGACTATACGGTCCGAGACCACCTCCCCTAATGCCCTACGACGTAATAGTTCTGCTAAAGTAATGGCGATACGACAATGTTAGTGGACAAGGCTTGAGTAGAGATAGAGCTAAAGTGCTTAGGACCGTACCACATCACACTTCCCCTGATGCCCTACTCGCATCAAGTACACTAACCATACACAAACATTCGCATGCCTATTCCTAGCATCATCGTCATCATCATATTATAAATAAACAAAATTAAATATGCATGAACATTAATAGTAGGAATATTGGATGACATGTTAAATGCACATTACACGCATACAAGCATAGAATCATTCATGGCATCCGACTCAATAAATAAAAATAGTTTATTATTAGTCAATTAGTTTAGGTCTTGTTCCATCACCTTTGATTGCTAGTAGATCTTCGTTCAAGCTTTATAATTCACTTTTAAATCACTGAAAATACCTAACAAGTCGATATATTTTAATTAGAATTAATTCCAATATGTTTAGACTAGCAGAAACTGAGGTGTCGCAGGTGGGGTAGCACCTGGGGTCTCAGTTCTGCGACCACAGCGTGTAGGGTCGCAGGGTAGGGTAGCACCTGGGGTCTCAGTTTCTGCGACCCCAGGGTGTAGGGTCGCAGGTGGGGTCGAACATACTTCGGCCCTACGTGCGACCACACCCTCCCTGGAACTTCCCGAGGGCATGTGGTCGATCATGTAGGTCTCGTGGGGTCGGATATCATTCGACCCTACGTGCGACCACACGTGTTCTTGGTCGACCTTTCACTCCTAAGTCCATTCCTTCATGTTTGAATCCTTTGGCTTACCATCATGTTCCTTCCTATGATCGTTCTATAGCTCAAACTATAATTTTTATACACTATCCATTGTCCAGAATGATTTCTTCCATGGACTCTCTTGGAATTTATCCATGGATGGATGATTTGGGTTCCTCCTATTCCTATCTTCTTCATGAACTATTCTAGGCTCTTAATTCATGTAGGAAATTAGGTTCATACCTTAGGTTTGCTGAGATTCAGAGTTTTCTCTGAACTTTTCTCTTCCTTGGTCTTCTTCTTCAATTTTCCTTCTTTTCCTTCTCTTCTCTTTCTCTCACTTTCAATTAGGGTTCTAAAGGAGTGAAAGAGGCTAAGGGACGTCCTATTTATAGAGAAAAATCCTCCATAATATGCCCCAATGAGTTTAGGAAAGACCCCCTTCGAATTAGGAAGGTTTCCTAATTTTCAGTTTTTGACTATTTTCGTAGGGTCGGATGTAGGGTTGCAGAATCCGTCGACCCTATGTTTTTTAAAACATGCGACCCCACGACCAAAAGTCATGGGTTGGACTCTTTTGAGGTGGGGTCGGTCATACCTATCTAGGCATGCGACCACACACTCATATTTGACTGTTTTTGAGTTAAATTTTTCATACTTGGTCTTGTGGTTTCTTCACGCACTTGGTCCACTTGGCTCAACTATGATAGGTAGACCTGGTACAAGGTGGTAAGACCAGTTAGTTCGATACGGGTCTTACATTCATTCTCAGTCTAACCCCTTCATAATTTGATTCCTTGAACTATCACTATGGTCCTTCTTATGATTGATCTATGACCTTAATTTCATATTTTTCAGAATTATCTACTCTAACCTACTCTTCATGGATTTTCTTTGAGTTTTCGTCTATGGGTCTCATGGTTAAGATCCTACTTTGAATCAATACTTCTTCCATGATCTATTCTAGGCATTCAACTAATGTAGGGGATGTTTTCATACCTTAAACTTGTTAAAGAATCAGAGCTCTCTCTGAAATTCCTTCTCTTAGTCTTCCTCTTCAATTCTCCTTCTCTTCCTCCTCCTCTCTTTCTCTCTCTTTCAGTTTGAGTTCCAAAAGAATGAAAGAGGCTAAGGGACGTCCTATATATAGAGAAAAACATCTATATAAAGTCCCACTTTGATTAGGAAAGAACCCCCTTTCAGACTAGGAAGGTTTCCTAATTTCGGAGTCAATTATACCATCGTGTGGTCGCACGTGGGATCGCAAGATCCGTCAACCACACATCTTAGAACTACGACCACACGTCTCAGATTCGAGTGGTTTCAATATTCTGAGGTGTGGTCGACCACACCTATTTAGGTATGCAACCACACGTCTCAATTAGATGATTTATGGTTTGAATTACATACCTAGCCTTGTGGTTTCTTCACGCACTTGGTCCACTTAGTTTAACCATGATAGAAAGACCTGATACAAGGTGGTAAGACCGGGTAAGTACGATACGGGTCTTACAACTCCCCCCTCTTATATAAATTCCGTCCTTAAAATTTGCACATACCTTCCGAGTCGAAAAGGTGAGGATATTGCTTTCGCATAGCATTCTCTTCTTCCCATTTGATCTCTTCCATGTCTTGGCTCCTCCAAGTAACTTTAACATAGTAAATGTCACGGTTGCATAGACATTGAACCTTCCGGCTAGTAACTTCGATTGGTGCTACTTCGAATGTCAAATCATCAGTTAGACCTAGTGGATCCATTGTTAGGATGTGTGTTGGATCTCGGATGTACTTCTTCAGTAATGAGACAAGAAATACATTATACACACTTGACATGGATGGGGGTAGTGCTAACTTATATGCCACCTTTCCACGTTTAGCTAGAATCTGATATGGCCCAATGTACCTTGGACTTAGCTTTCCTTTCTGTTCGAACCATTTTAAGCCTCGCATAGGTGATATTTTTGGGAATACCTTATCACCTACAACGAATTCAAGCTCTCGACGTCAATTATCTGCATATTGTTTCTGACAATTCTGAGCTGTTCTAACTCTTTCCCTGATTATGTCGACTACTTTGCAAGTTTCTTCCACAAATTTAGGGCCCATAATTCTTTACTCTCTGACTTCGTTCCAAAACAAAGGAGTTCGATACCTCCTACCATACAGTGCTTCATAGGGTGACATCTGTATAGTAGCCTGATAGCTGTTGTTATAGGCGAATTCGATCAATGGTAGCTTCTCATCCCATGATCCTTTGAAATCAATAACACAAGCTCGGAGCATGTTTTCTAGAATCTGAATAGTACGCTCCGATTGTTTGTCAGTCTGAGGGTGAAATGCCGTGCTAAACTTTAATGTAGTTCCTATAGTCTTCTG
Organism: Protea cynaroides; assembly: GCA_028583415.1. Taxonomy (NCBI): domain Eukaryota; kingdom Viridiplantae; phylum Streptophyta; class Magnoliopsida; order Proteales; family Proteaceae; genus Protea; species Protea cynaroides. Next base: position 44,612,969 of record CM053273.1, on the reverse strand, counting down.
TAATCCTTCCTAGAACCTTGAGGTAAAGCATGAATCTCTGTCCAACACAATGCTTTTAGGTACACCATGTAATCTGACAATATTATCCACATATAGCTTAGCTAACCTCTCTAGGGTATACTGAGGTCGTATAGCTATGAAACGAGCTGTCTTAGTCAAACGATCCACAATCACCCAGACCGCGTTAACTACTCGGGGAGTCAATGGTAACCCAGTGACGAAGTCCATAGTGATGCAGTCTCATTTCCATGCTGGTTATGGCAGTGGCTGCAACAATCCTGCAGGTCTTTGCCTTTTAGCCTTTACCCATTGACAATTCAAGCATTGAGACACAAATTTAGCTACATCCGCTTTCATTCCTCTCCACCAATAGAGTTTCTTAAAATTATGGTACATCTTCGTGCTTCCAAGGTGTACTGAATACGCAGTGGTGTGGGCTTCCTTCATAAGTCTTTGTCTAATATCCAAGTCTTCACTTTCAAGAATGCATACTCTCCCTTTATATCTTAACACCTTTTCAAGGTCCAAAGTGAAGTCAGGAGTAGTCCTACCTTTTTCAAGGTCTTCTTGCATTTTCTCAGATATGGGTCTGATTTAGTAGCTGCTTTCACTTCATCTAATAGATCAGGTACAATCTTCAATGTAGCAAACATGTTTGATAATAGATGAATAAACCCTTAGTCAGTTGTTTCATTCGAAATATCAATCATGAACTGCTCGTTATCGTAATTAAGTACTCTTCCTGTGATACACACTACAACATTTTTACTAGCTTATTCTTGGGATTTTGTCATAGTTTTCCTGCTTAGTGCGTCAGCAACTACATTAGCTTTTCCTGGATGATACTGGATATTACAATCATAATCCTTCAGTAATTCCAGCCATCTTCTCTGTCTCATGTTCAACTCCTTCTGATTAAAAAATGAGTGAGACTCTTATGATCTGATTTAATTTGAAATTTCTCTCCACAAATAATGTCTCCATGTCTCCATATCTTGACAACATGTACCACCACTGCTAATTCCAAGTCATGAGTGGGATAGTTCTTCTCATGTGTCTTCAGTTGTCTTGAGACATACGTAATTACTTGTTCTCCTTGCATAAGTACACATCACAAAACCTAATCCAGACGCATTAGTGTACAAAGTAAATGGTTGTCCTGGGATCAGAATAGTCAAGATGAGAGCTGATATCAATCTAGCCTTTAATGTTTGGAAACACTCTTCACATTTATCGGTCCAAACAAACTTTTCTCCTTTCTTTGTCAGATTGGTGAGAGGTACGACGATTCTAGAGTAATCTTCCACGAATCATCGATAATAACTAGCTAAACCTAAAAAACTTCTGATTTCGGCAACATTCTTAGGTGCTTCCCATTTCACAATGGCTTCAATCTTGCTAAGATCCACTTTAATTCCTTCAGCGGATACAACATGGCCTAAGAATGCGACTTCATTCAGCCAGAACTCACATTTAGTAAATTTTGCGTAAAGCTTCTCTTTTCTTAGTCGCTGCAAAGCAGCTTTTAGATTTGTGATATGAGTTTCTTTGTCCTTGGAGTAGACTAGTATGTCATCAATAAATATAATAACTGACGTATCCAACATATCATGGAATACCCGATTCATGAGTTTCATAAAAGTTACGGGTGCATTAGTCAATCCAAAAGACATGACTAAAAATTCATAATGTCTGTATCTGGTTCTGAATGCTGTCTTCGGAATATCACCTTCTTTAATCTTCAACTGATGGTATCCTGACCAAAGATCAATTTTAGAGAACACTTTGGCACCTTGCAACTGATCGAATAAGTCATCGATTCGAGGCAACGGGTATCCATTCTTGATTGTAAGTTTATTTAATTCTCGATAGTCTATACATAGTCGAACATTATCGTTCTTATTCTTTATGGGCCACACTAGTGCTTTCCAAGTGGTATACTGGACTGGATTAAACCTTAGTGTAATAACTCTTGTAGTTGAGTCTTTAATTCCTTTAATTCTATAAGAGCTATTCTATAAGGTGCCTTAGACATAGGTGTCGTCCCTGGTAACAAGTTAATAACGAACTCGATCATACGATCAGGTGACAACCCAAGTAAGTCTCCTAAAAATATATCAGAGAATTTATGCATCACATCAATATCTTCCTTCTGTGGTGCTTCCTTGGTGAGGTCGACCATGGACACTAAGTACCCAACTCCTCCTTTCTCGAGGCATTTTTTAGCCTTCAATGCAGGGAGGGTGAGTTTTTGTTTACGGAGAAGTTTGGTTCTCGTAAAACTAAACCCTACTCCTTCCTTGTCTTTAAATGTCAGCTTCTTTTTCACACATAATAGGTTTGCAGAGTGTCGAGGTAACCAATCAATTCCCAAGATAACATCAAAGTCTGCCATCTCGAGTTGAATTAAGGTTGCATCCAAAATCTTCTCGTCGATAAAAACTAGATATGGTCCATAACCTTTGTCTAGTTCCACTTCTAATTCCATAGGTGATTGTACAAGTAGTTTACGGTCTAAAGGTCTGAAGGATAGATTTAACTTTTTTCCAAATGACACAAATATAAAAGAATGAGTAGCTCCAGAGTCAAAAAGTACTCTGGCAGATAAGCCATTAATAGGTACGATACCTGTGATTTGATTTAATTTAGTCTACATGCTCAAACAAGGTAGTACAAAACGAAAAGTTCAGGTCATACCTGTGACCACATTAGGCAATGTGGCAACATCCTTAGAAGTAACTGCATAAACCTTTCCTTGCTATAGCTGCTTCCTTGGCTTAGGACACTCCCTTGAATAATGTCCTACTTGATTATAGTTGAAGCATTTAACTCCAGCACTACTTTGCTTTTGTTGAAATGGAGCTGTTGGGGTAGTCTTGATTGCAGCATTAAAGCCTTGAGTACAGAAGGTTTAAATGCCTTTGGGTTCCTTCTGTTGTATGTATTTCCATTGGGCCTCTTTATACCTCAGTTCTGAGCAAAATAACTTTTCCTTTGGCTTGATTCCAGTACTCGAGAAATCTCTACAGCTTTATTATAAATCTTTTTTTTTCAGTCCCAATACATGCTCATGGATGCTTCCCCTAAGTCCCATGACGAACCTTCGGGTTTTGGTATCTTCTTCCTGCATGCTAGAGGGAACAAAGAAGAACAGCTCCTCATAACGCTACTGATAAGCGTCTACTGTCATCTGTCCTTGGTATAGACTTAAGAACTCCTTTTCCATTTAGTCTCTGAAACTCCTGGGAAAATACTTCTCGAAGAATGCTTATTTATAGATAGTTCAGGTTAATTGGGTGTGCTTCGTCAACAGATAACTCTGAGTAGATTTCCACCAATGGTGTGCATCACCTTTTAGCATAAAAGTGGCCCATAATACTTTTTCCTCTTCATTTATATTCATCATCATAAAGTTTCTTTCCATTTCATCGATCCAATGAGCTGGCCACAATGGATCTGATGGCTTGCCCGTAAATTCCTTCGGCTTCAACTTCAGGAAACGCTCGATCAGTCTGGAGTGATCAAGCTGATACTGTGCATATGCCCCATATATAGGCGGTTGGTATTGATAGTTACCTTGGTTGTTCCCGCCTTGCGGTGCTTCAAGATTTGGCACTTGGCCTTGAACTGCTGGTGTTTCCAGTCCTTGGGGTATAGTGTTGCTACCACTAGGTGTCGTACTAGCTTGTCCCATAGGTGAAGGTGTTGTATTTACAACTGGGAAAGCAATCCCCATGTTAACTTGCATAGTCGGTCTCATCTATTGTTGCTCTTGCATTTTGTCAAGCCAAGTTTATTACAACAGTAGTCAAGGCACTTTGTAGTCCAGGTAGATTGGATGGAGTGGCCTGATTGTTCACCTCCTTTGATTTGCTCCAATCTGATTATCATTATTTAGCATCTGCTCAGATGAGTTTTCACTACCCATTTTTGTCCCAGATAGTGGTGGGGTCAAGTTGCAACCTCTTCTTAATGCTCAGCGGGTAATGGATCAGCGTGTGGTGGATCGCACTCTGAGTCTCCATGTCACCCAGGAGTATAGCTTTATCTTCTTTTATAGTTACTCTCATTTTTGGTGTATGGCCATTGTTCTCCTATTTCTGTTAGATTTAGCCCGAGATCATTCCCTTTACCTCTATAGGGATTTAGGCATTATTAGCCATTTTTCTTCTTCCCCTGTTATACATCGAGTTTCACATCTTGTGAGTCTCAACTCGGTATTCTAATTTTCTACTTTATAGATGCTCCCTTCTTGCTACTGTAATATATCATTTGTATAATTACACAACTGCCCAACTTTTAAATCGTACCCTATATTATTTTTTTATCAGGATACATTTAGATTTTCTTTTTTAGTCTGTGTATACATATGGTTCCATCTTTTATATGTACATTATTGACTTGTTTAAGTTCTGTCTCAACCAACAGAGGTGCTTATGGTGTGTTCGTATTAAAGCGTTTAATTTATCCTAAATCAGTTCATGGACTCTAATGAAAGTATTCAAGTTTGATGGGCAAGGCCTGAGAGCTCTGATACCAAGCTGTTACACCTCAATTATGGACTAACCAATGGTGTGATGAACCGTCATGAAAACTAATGGTTCAAACCAGGATCTCGTATCGGCTATGCCTGTTAGGAGAAAATAATAGTTGATACCAAATCTGGCTGTAAGAAGAGAACTTCGGATGATCTTTGAGAGAAGAACATGTGGCATGCATCCAAGGGATTAGAGATGGGAAGGAAGAAATGACAAAAAATATCAAAAGGAACTCATGTTCGACCCTCTATGCTGACTCAGATGAGATGTGACAGATTGATGTGGGTAGTTGGGCCATTTATGGATTGTCATTAATGCTCATAAATGCTGACAACAACCATAAATGCAAGGCATGCTAACAACAGCCATAAATGCAAGGCATCCTGACTTGACCAGCCAAGTCACCATATCATGGACAGAATCAGCATGAAGCCAGACCATTACTTGGTAAAAGTGTAAGGACAAAAACAAACATCAGAAGATATGGGAGATATAGTTCAGAAAAGGGGGTCGAAGAAGATCGAGGGGGGTCGTAAGCGGCTGACAGGACATCCTAGTGCTGTCCTAGGGGGTCGTAGCCGCACGACCCTACTATTCTCTAGGTAACTGATGATTGAAATAGTGACAGGTATGGAGGAGCTTGCTAGTAAAGCCTCCTATTGAACCTATATATGTAACGAGAGGACATCAATAAAGGGGATTGAGATTTTCTCCATCACTAAAAGAAAACTTCTCATCTTTGAGTTTTAACACATTTTTGTTGTCTTCTATTGAATTCTTTTGGTTCCTATCTCAGAGAAGGGAAGATGGTTATAGTGGGCAGTATCTCAGGAAACCCTTGTTTATAAAGGAACTCCAGTGTCTCATTGAGAGTTCCATATTGTATGTCTTGAGAAATCTAGTTTTACGGATCCTATTGACAACAGTTTGACGCCCACCGTGGGGCCCCGACATACTTTGTCTAGTGAAGTCTTTCCTTTCCCTTGAACCAGTTCAAAAAGAAAAAAAGAGAAAAACCTCCCCAACTCTCTCTTTCCTCTTCTATTTTATTTCCTTTTAAGTTACTCTATACTTTTCTCCCAGCCTATCACCGAAGGAGCAGGTGGCCCCAACCCTGACCCATCACAATATGTTACCAGGGTGCAATTTGATAGATTGGCCCAACAGTTGGCAGCCTTGACAGAATTGTTGCAACAGCAACCCCCAGGTGTGCTGACTACTTCAGCACCTCCAGTTGATGTCCCAGAAGTTCCCCAGAGATTCGGCAGTCCAGACGTTCTGGGTCGCAGGTTGTCTCCCCTAGCCCAAGGAGGGATAGCCCTTCGGTAGATTCGTATCACAGCAGAGGTCGAAGCGATCGATGGGAAGACCCTCAATCTCAGTATGTCCCAGAAGTCGACCCTACTGAAATCATCAAAAGCAGCCATGACTCCCTGCCGGTCTCTCAACGGTCGTCTATCTCAAATAGGTTGGGGTCAAGACGGGGAGATAGGTGGGCCAAAGGCAGGATGTACACGGAGGCAGATGTGACAAGGGAGGCACAAAGGAGGGTCGACGAAGCCAGACGTGCCAAAGAAGACGCCCAGGCCAGGGTTGACGCTACTCGACAAGCCCGAGAGGATACCCAAGTGAGGGTCGAAGAAGCTAGGTGAGTCCAAGAAGAAACCCAAGCAAGGGTCGACGTTGCACGAGGAGAGAGGGCAACGGCTATGCCGTTTGTTATAGCACCTTCGCCTGTTGTACCAGTGGCAACCGTTCCCTCAGCAGGTAGCACTCCAAACAGGCGATGAAAATATGGCCTGACTAGAACGTCTCGTAAAAGACTTGATGGACCGGGTGCAACATGTTGAGAGAGGGGTCGATTCAGCAGCCCTCCAAGAGTATGTTACAGAGACTGCTTTGACAGATGAGGTTATGAACCATCCCCTACCTACCAACTTTGCCCTCCCAAATGTTGGGTGGTATGATGGCAAGACGGATCTAGAAAAACACTTGGATAATTTTAAGGTGGGAATGGTCATCTACGGCCACCACGATGCTTTGTGTTGTAGAGCTTTCCCCTCTACTCTACGAGAAGCAGGAAGGACGTGGTTTAATAACCTTTCCCCTCGATCGGTGGGGACTTTTAAGGAGCTCAAAAGTTTGTTCCTCTCCCACTTTCAGGGGAATTGCGTTCAGAAGAAGAACTTATCCCATTTGATGGCAATCAAGAAAGGCGAGGGGGAGCCTCTTCGACACTTCATCACCCATTTCTTGGGAGTAGCAGGAGAAGTTAAAGACCTGCAACTAGATGTGGTCGTGTTGACGCTATCCAAAGCTTGTCGAGATCCACAGTTGGTATTTTCTCTCAACAAAAATGTCCCAGAACTCATGCAGAGATTTTCAGTCGATGCGATCAGTACGCATCGGGAGCAGAGGCTGTGGCGGAACTACCAGGATAAGTGACTCTGAGTCCTTCAGCTGCAGAAAGAAGGAAGAATGAAGCTCTGGAGAAGGTTCCTAAAGAAGGAAAAACAAGCAAGAAAACTAAAGTGGCCAAGGAATTGTACCCGGCCCGCCTAGCACCTGACTATACCCCTCTTAACCGGACCATGGTTGAGATACTGAACATCAAAAGAGGCGACGCCTTATTGGTGCCTCAGCCTAAGATGATGGCCCGGCCTGAGGAGCGTAACAGGAGGCTATATTGTTGACATTACCAGGATCATGGCCATGACACCAACTCGTGCAGACATTTAAAAAGCTTGGTTGAAGATCTGATCCAACACGGGCGATGGACGGAGTTTGTAGGACCAAGACCAGTGCTACCTCCGTTTACCCCCGCAATGGTGCTTACCCAACCTCCTCCCGTAAGGGCCCCGGAGGGGAGGGAGAGGGTCGAATATAGGCCTCTACCACCCCCAAGGTCGCCCCCAAGGGGATTCATGGGCCAGATTGATCTATGCATTGAAGATCGACAAGAGAAGATAAAGGAGCACTCCGCCCGGGGGGTTCGAACTGTTCGTAAAAAGAATCCCCTGCGAAGGTTATTGAGAAAGGCAGGCCCAGAACAAGATCTGGGGCTGGGCGATGATGAATATGTGAAATTGAGCCATCCATAGTGTATGATGTGACTGTTTGGCCCAAACACATGCAACGCGAAATACTCCCGATCGTGGTAGAGCCTGTAGAAGAAGAAGCAACAAAGGGAAAGTAAGCTCGTAAAGGGCTAGAAGACATGGGGGGGTCGTCCTCCAAAAAAGTCAGGTACGAGGGATATATTTACTTTGGTGATGATGACCTTATTGATGTTGTTACTCCTCATGAAGACTCCCTCGTTATCAAGATGGCCATCGGAGAAGAATGGGAGGTAAGCCATATATTGGTCGACACGGGTAGTGCTTGTGAGATCCTCTACTATGACACCTACCAGAGAATGGGCTACAAGGATGAACAGTTAAGACCCATTAAATATTCTCTTTTGGGGTTTAATGGCGAAGGAGTACGGGTAAAGGGAGCCATCCAAATCAATACTTGTCTGGGAACTTATCCAGCGCGAGTTAGCATCAATATGAAGTACATAGTGGTAGACACCCGGTCGAGCCACAATGGTATACTCGATAGGACTGGCCTTAACAAGCTACGGGCCTGCCTGTCAACCTACTACTTGCTTATGAAGTTCCCCACTGAATGGGGAGTCGGATGCTACAAGGCAGACCAATCAATGTCGAAAAGGTGTCACACAACCTCCCTTGCTGCCATCGAAGAAGATCAACCTGTTCAAGTAATCCAGCTAGATGAGTATCATGATGACTTTTTGATGGAACGGACCACTCCAATCGAAGATCTCATTCTAATGTCTATTGATGATGACCATCCGAAAAAGACATTCCTTGTTAGTTCGGCCCTCCCAGAAGATCAAAGACAAGGGCTCACAAAATTCCTGAAGGCAATCTTGGATGTTTTTGCCTGGACTCCAGAAGACATGCCTGGGATTCCGTGTTCAACCATGGAGCATCACCTAAAGATATATCCGCACGAATGCCCTATTCGTCAAAAGAAGAGAGCAGTTTTGGTAGAGAAGCAAGCAATCATAGATCAAGAGGTCGAAAAGTTGTTGAAAGCCAGATTTATCTGAGAAGTATATTATCCAGACTGGCTGACCAATGTTGTACTAGTGCCTAAGTCTGGTGATTGCTGGCATGTATGTATCAATTTTTACTGATCTTAATAAGGTGTCCCCAAAATATTCTTACCCCTTGTCTCAGATAGATCAGCTCATCGATGCCACTACGGCGCATGAGCTGCTATCCTTTTTGGATGTTTATTCAGGGTATAATCAAATAAAGATGGCCAAAGAAGACGAGGAGAATACAACCTTCATCATTAGCAAGGGCACCTACTGTTATACGGTAATGCCCTTTGGGTTGAAAAATGCGGGGGCAACGTACCAAAGGCTTGTTAATAAAGTCTTTGAAAGACAGATTGGTCGAACCATGGAGGTATATGTGGATGACTTATTAGTCATGACAGTTTGAGCGGCAGATCACCTGACGGACCTCAAGGAAGTCTTCGACGTAGTATGGAGAAATTCCATGCGCCTCAATCCCTCAAAATGTGCTTTTAGGGTATAGTCTGGCAAGTTTTTGGGTTTCATGGTCTCCCAGAGGGGGATTGAGGCTAATCCCACGAAGATCGGGGAGATCCAAAATATGAAATCTCTAACTACACCAAAGCAGGTCCAAGTGCTTACAGGACGAATTACTGCCCTAGGACGATTCATGTCCAGGTCTATTGATAGATGTCTCCCATTCTTTAAGACTCTTAAGGGATCCAAGTCTTTCGAGTGGACGATCGAGTGCGAGGAAGCGTTTCGTGGCCTCAAGCGATACCTTTCTTCACCCCCTTTGCTGGTGAAGCCAGAAACAGGAGATATGTTACTACTTTATTTAGCGGTCTCACCATGTGCAGTCAGCGGAGTATTGGTCAAGGAAGTTGATAAAGTACAACATCCTGTATACTATGTCAGTAAGGTCTTATTAGATGCAGAGACCAGGTATCAGTCTATCGAGAAGTTGGCTCTAGCCACGATGGTTTGTACCCGTAAACTACGGCCTTACTTTCAGTCTCACTCCATCACCATATTGACAGATCGACCTCTGAACAAATTCCTCTTCAAAGCAGACGTATTAGGGTGTATGATCAACTAGACAGTCGAACTAGGGGAATTTGACCTCAAGTTTCAATCCTGGACCACCATCAAAGCACAAGCCTTAGTGGATCTTTTGATTGAAAGTACCCTTCCAAGCGGTGAAGAAGAAGGGTCGAATATAGAGCGAGCACTTGAAAAAGCTAAGGTTAAAATCTTTCTTGGCCCTGAAGAGCCTTCTTGGGTCATGGACATAGACGGAGCTTCCATCCAAGATGATGCGGGAGCAGGTATTGTCCTCATCAACCCTGAAGGGTTTAAGGTACTAACATCTGTATGCTTTGGTTCCTCAACAACCAATAATGTGGCAGAGTATGAAGCCCTGGTGGCCGAGCTTAGATTGGCTAGAAAGCTGAGGGTTACCCATTTGTTAGTATATGGGGATCCCCAAGTGGTCGTGCGGCAGGTCACGGGGGTTTATGAAGCTCGACAGAGCCGTCTAGCTAGATACTTAACCCTCGTAAAACAGCTTATTAAACCTCTAGAGAAGTTTGCAATGGTCAGCATACCTCATAATCAAAATACTGAAGCAGATGCCCTCTCACACCTAGGATCCAGCGATTTGAGCAGCTTCGATGTGCCAGTGTATGTCGAGCACCTATCAGATCCTAGCATCGACCCCATAGAGGAAGTCTTACTCATCGATGTCGAACCCTGTTGGATGGATCCTTTACTCACTTAACTAAGTAAAAACATCCTGCTCGAAGACAAGAAAGAAGCCCGGCACATTCAGACTCAGGCGGGGTCGTATGTCATTCATGATGATGTACTATATAAGAAATCTCATACCTTTCCCTTACTTCGTTGTGTTTCACCCTCGAGGGCCGAGTATATCATGGCGGAAGTTCACAAGGGAATCTGTGGAGCCCACCAATGCGGGCACATCATGTGCTTTAAGATCATCCGAATGGGATATCATTGGCCCCATATGATGAGCGATTATGAAAGGTACACCAGAAGTTGTAAAGCATGTCAGAAGCATGCTCCCATGTCTCACCGCCCGTGTACTCAGTTACAGCCTATTCCTTCATCCTTTCCCTTCGTAGTCTGGGGTATGGACAATCTGGGACCTTTTCCACAAGCAAAGGGGCAACTGCAATATATCTTGGCGGCAATTGATTACTTCACCAAGTGGATCAAGGTAAAAACAATGGTAAGGGTCATAGCACATAAAGCTAAGAAACTCTTCAGACTTGATGTCCTCTATAGATACGAAATTCCCACAAGTGTTTGTTACCGACAATGGTCCACAGTTTTCAAGTCGGATCTTTTGTGAATTTTGCCTCGACCATAAAATTAGGCATAGATTTTCATCAGTAATGCACTCGAAAACCAATGGATAGACAGAACTCACCAATCACACTTTGCTGCATGTCCTAGCACGACGCTTAGAAGAAAAAAGGCAAGCATGGGCTCAAGAATTACCCAGTGTGGTATGGCCATATCGAACCACCCAAAGAACGGCTACAGGGGCCACTCCTTTCAAGTTGGCATTCGGTTCCGAAGCTGTTATCCCGATCGAGGAGTGGGGAAGAGTTATAGGGTGTTGAACTTCAATGAGGATACTAACAAAGACGTCCTCTTAATGGACCTGGATCTTTTGGAAGATGTTTGCGAAACGGCTTGAACGCACATAGCGGCGTACCAACAGAAAATGGCCAAGTATTACAATTCTAGGGTCAAGGAGAATTTGTTCCAAGTAGGTGACTTGGTTCTACGATCGACGACTGTCACTGTTCCTACTCAGTAGGACAAGTTAACTTCAAATTGGGAGGACCATATCGCGTTATGAAAGCTACCAGACCAGGGTCGGATCACCTGGAAATGATGGATGGGTCGGCCTTACCACGCACCTGGCACTCCAAGAACCTTTGGAGATACTATGTGTAAGGTTCCTTTTCTATTTATTTGATGGAATCTTTACTCCCCTTTCATACGGGTCTCAAAAAAAAGAAGGCCTACGGGTCTCGAAAAAGAAAAAGGCCTCCGGGTCTCAAAAGAAAAAGGCCTACGGGTCTCAAAAAAGAAAAGGCCTAGGGGTCTCGAAAAAGAAAAAGGCCTCCGGGTCTCGAAAGGAAAAGGCCTACGGGTCTCAAAAAAGAAACAAGGCCTACGGATCTTAAAGGAGAATAAGGCCTACGGGTCTCAAAAGAGAAAAAGGCCTACTGTTTTGGTCTTAAATAATTGGCAGAGCACAATCATATAACGCTAGGGGGCGTGGGGTGGGGTACTTAGTGAAAGAGAAATTCCAAAAGAAAGTATAGTGAATAAGATGTGTTGAGTACAAGAAGGGATACATCCTTATAAAAAAAAACAAAAAGTTCATTGAATAAGATGTGTTGAGTACAAGAAGGGATACATCCTTACAAAAAAAATGTGTGTTTGGCTGGTACATGGGTGCGCTCATTCGTTCAAATGCGCTTCTGTTGAAGGAGTACCAGAGGATGTCGTACTAGGGGTTTCTACCGATGGAAGAGATGAGGGGTCCTTGGAAGCCATTCCCAGGGTATCCAGTGGAGGAATAACGGAGAGTGGAGCTACCTCTTGAGGAGAAGGTATCACCACCAAATCAGTACTGGACGCCATTAAGGGCGGAAGACTCAAGGGCTGCCCAAGTTTGTCCCGAATCATCGTACTCATTAAGAGAATGCAGGAAAAGTTAAAGGCCGGCAGATGAGTAGACATTTGTGAGTGCATGACAAGGAGAGCTTCCCTGATGGCCCGAGCTCTTTCTTTCCTGAAAAGGCCCTCCATATCGTCAGATTCAAGTAAGGCTCTCAGAGTGTTCTCCTTATCTTGTGCCAAAAATGCATGGGCCTGCGCTAGCCGGTCAAACGAGCCATGGACTGCATGTCGACACTTCGATCTTTCATGATAGTCTTCTCTCTTGTAAGGGCTTCCTCCCTGGTGAGGGTGTGGGACAGATCGGCCTGCAACCTATGGTTCTCCATCGAAAAATTGGCCCTCGCTGTCACTAATTCATCGCGGGCCACCTGGAGAACTCTGACTTCCTCTTCTAGTTGATTATTGAGGTCGGTGGTCGCTTTGCGTTGATCTGACATGACCTCATTTGATAGTTGCACTTCAGATAACTCCTTTTGGGAAGCCTCGAAGACCTTGGCATGGGTGGTAAAGTGTTCATCCAATCTCCTGTACCGGGTCTTTTCATCAGACAGCCACCGCCAGTTTAGTTCCAAGGATGCTTCGACAGAACGCCATTTTATGTCAAGATCCTCAGCCCGATCATTCGCTTCCTTGGCTCGTTCCTCTGCCTCTGAGGCCCTGGTCTCGGCATCATCTCTCTCCTGCTCGACCACTTTCAACTTAGAAGAAAGAGTATCCTTCTCTTCTTTCCAGACCTCCTCGGCTTCAGCATGGGCTGTGACAGCGGCGTCTCGATCGTAGATGGCTTGGTCGCGCTCTACTAGGGCAATCAATAGAAGCCTACTACTTTACTGAACGGAAGTGTGCACCTCTTTCAGCTTGCGTGTGAAACTCACCAGCTTCTTACAGTAATAGTTTGTCCCATACATTAACTGTAAAAAAACATAAAAAAAAAGAGAAGAAAAATGTGTAAGAGATAGATCAGTAAAAAAAAAAAAAAAAGGGTACTCACCTGGTAGAGGGCCACGCATTGGCCCTGGTCGATGCCCTCAAGCTGGGCTTGTTTAATAAAGTCTACGTCAGCAGGTAGACAAGCATGATGGACAACCTCCTGAGCCACCAAGCGATTAAATAACCCAGTGTCCGTGGAAAGTACCTTCCAAGGCGGGATGAATAATGTGGGCTCGGCAGCAGAACTCGAGTTGGAGGCAGAAAGGGTAGAACCGACCATAGGGAGGGTCGAAGCCGGACCTTGAGATAAGGTGGTAAGAACGGCTGGGCCTTTCCCTTTGATAGTTTCCTCAGCAGGATGACCAGAAAGAGAAGATTGTACGGGCATGAAGGAGGTGGAGATCTATGCAAAAGTGGAGGGGGCTAAAGGAGGAAAATCTCCAGAGAGTGGGCGAAAGGAGGTAACTACAGTGGAATCTGTAGGAATGGAGGGTAAACCTGAGGAGACTGGAGGAAAGGCTTCCAGGCTCGAGTCCTGTGGTGCTGTTGCAACCATGGTGGCCTGTGCAGAGCCAGGAGGAGGACTGACCACAAAACTTGCATCTGCAGTCGGAGGAGGGGTGTGAACGACCCTTGGGGGATGGTTGTAGTAGGAACGAGCGAGGCACCATTGGTAAGACTAGAAGGCACCAAGTCAATAGGCATTTTGACTGGGTGGAGAGAGTGCAATGGCGGAAGGCCGACTGGAATCCGTTGCAAGATGTCCTAGGGGTATCCTCAAGATAAATAAGCCTGGGAGTTTCAGAGATGAGTTTCCTCCTCTTTGATCTATGCAGCATCTCCGCAACAATGGCCTGATTGTCATTCTCTACATAAAAAAAAGAAGTGAAACATTCAAAATTATGATGGGGAGGGGTCGATATATAGGAAGAAGGTATAGGGGGATAGCACATACTATCCTCTACGATGTCAATGATCAGTGGTACCATCGGCTCCTCGATCAAAGGAGGAGGATCGGAAACTTGCGATCTTGATAATGCGGTTGGCTCAGAACTACCATCGGTTGGATCAACCAGAGCCTTACAACCAGAAGGAGGATGTACTTCTTCTGATGGTGGTGGAGGGATCTCGGCAGGAAGGGTAGGAGCTACGTTCGTGGCCTTCTCGAGGGCCTCTAGTTTTCAGGCCATAGAGGCAATTATCTCCTCCCTTTCTCTCTGATGATGGGAGAACAAGTCTATCCCCATGAGATCCTCCCATATGCTATCATCAAGACCTTCCACTGCATCAAGAACCAACAGAAAATTGTTAGAGGTCGAATTGAAATACAAAAATAAAGTAGAGAAGAACAGGTCAGTGCTATCAGGGAACTTACTCAGTCTGTACTGGAACAAGAACTTGTTGTTACCCAAGTCCTTGTACTGGACTGCCCTCCCTCTTTTTTCTACCCTTTCGAGGGTCTCCATCTCAAGCGGTTTCAAGAGTGGGGCGACTCCTACTATTGAGGGGTCGATGAACTGCCATCGATTGTCGATGGGAAAGGAGAGCACACCCATTAGAGTATGGCCCCGTTTTATTATTGCCCAGAAGAATTTCTCCTTCCAATGGGGCACTGAGGAGGGGGTGGTTTCGATCATGGGGGAAACTATTTCTAAATTCTTGCGGAAGAAGTAGTAGATGCCATTCAGTTTGGTTTTATGGGTCGTGGAGTCACGCTAGGTTAAAACTCTAATATCGAACAAAAATTGAAAGAATCTCAAGGTAGGGGGTTCTCGACAGCGAAGGAAGAAGACAATAGAGGAATGAATGTAGGCCCAAGAGTTGGGTGGAAGCTGAGTAAGGGCCAGGCCATAGTAGCCCAAAATCTCGAATACTAGGGGGTGGCATGGGAAACAAAAACCAGATAAGAACATGTTAAAATTCACTACCATCCTGTGGGAGTAAGGATGACAGGCTCGGTCTTCCGGGACCGGAGCTATCAAGTCGACAGAATCAAGAACTAGAAATGAATCACTAAGATCCTGAAATTTGGACATCGTCATTACAGACTTCACAGTGGAGGCTACACAGTGAGGACCAGCCTCACTGGAGGTATCGAGGGAAGAACACTCAGGGTTACCACTTGAACCCTCCCCATCTTGAGTAGATCGCAAGAGGTGTAATCGACGCAAGGTAGGTTTAGAAGCGTGGCCAACAATGGCTTTATCGCGAGCCATGACAGGTTAGTAGAGAAATAAAAAAGGGGGAAAAGAGGATTGGAACTTACTCGAAAGGTAATCAGACCACCGAAAATCTCTTGCTATGGAGAGAAGATGTTGGCGACAAGATCGAGTATGCTGAACCAGAGAAACTTCGAAAGAGAATACCCCTTTGTAGGATGAGAATGCTCTAGGAACGGAAGGTGTGTGAGGAAGAAGACGAGAGAAAACGGTGAGATTTTATAAGTTTGGCAGGTGGGTCCCATCTAGCAGTCATGATGGTTTTCGAGCATTTTGTCTGTCAGTCAGGGTGCAGATGTGACATTTTGATAGGGAAGCGATGCGTGGACAGTTGCAATGATTACAAAATATCGGGATATATACAATGTTCAAAAGAAACAGATCGATGGAAGAGGAAACGGCACCAGGTGCATTCAAGTATGATCGGCTCCAATTACAGTGAAATGTTACATACGTTATGTCAGGGATGTGGGCGTTCAAGTTTTGAAAAGAAGAGAGAGAAGGTTTGTAGTGATTATCATGACAGTAAGAAATGACGAAAACACATCTACATGTTCTGATGGGATTATTTTCACATAAAACGTGTCTCATTTGATCGAAACAACACGGAGGTGACAAAGGGGTTCTGTTAGATAAAAATAATAGTTGATACCAAATTTAGCCGTAAGAAGAGAACTTCAGATGATCTTTGAGAGAAGAACACATGGCGTGCATCCAAGGGATTAGAGATGGAAAGGAAGAAATGACAAAAAATATCAAAAGGAATTCATGTTCGACCCTCTATGCTGACTCAGATGAGATGTGACAGATTGATGTGGGTAGTTGGGACATTTATGGATTGTCATTAATGCTCATAAAAAATGACAACAACCATAAATGAAAGGCTTGTTGACTTGACCAGCCAAATCACCATATCATGGACTAAATCAGCATGAAGCCAGACAATTACTTGGTAAAAGTGTAAGGACAGAAACAGACATCAGAAGATATGGGAGATGTAGTTCAAAAGGGGGGGTTGAAGAAGATCGAGGGGGATCGTAAGTGCCTGACAGGACATCACAGCGTTGTCTTAGGGGGTCGTAGTTGCACAAACCTCCTATTCTCTAGGTAACTGATGATTGAAATAGTGACAGGCATGGAGGAGCTTTCTAGTGATGCCTCCTATTGAACCTATATATGTAACGAGAGGACATCAATAAAGGGGATTGGGATTTTCTTCCTCACTAAAAGAAAACTTCTCATCTTTGAATTTTAACACATTTTTATTGTCTTCTATCAGATTCTTTTGGTTCCTATCTCAGAGAAAGGGAAGATGGTTATAGTGGGCAGTATCTCAGGAAACCCTTGTTTATGAAGGAACTTTAGTGTCTCATTGAGAGTTCCATATTGTATGTCTTGAGAAATCTAGTTTAACGGATTCCATCGATAACAATGCCAACCATGTTAAACGAAAACACATTCTACAGTAACAATCAGAGATAATTGAGTAAATAGCGAAAGTCTTTATTAATAATGAATTGAGAGTCTGCAGTGATAATTAAATATTTAACAAGTTATCTTCAAGTAACCAAAACATAATTAATACTTATTACAAGTAACACAATACGAAAGTTAACCACTAAACATAAACATAGTTGAAACATTAGCTTGATGAGACATATTCGTCCTCCACAGCTTGCACATCCATAGCCGTTGCATGTCCACACATTGGCGTATTCATATAATCATCAACCGTAACACCTGAAATATTAGAAACTAAAAAGAATTATGCACGCGAGGGTTAGCTCTCCAACTTGAGCTCAGTGAGTAAACAAAACAATGCAACAAACATATGTATGCATTCAATTCATATCTTTGGTCTGGTTTTTAAGTTTACAATGTGCTATAGAAAGGTCTGGTGGCCCCTGCACCTCTATACACGAGTGTGTGAATCTACCCAATGGATCAAACACCATTGCCGTCCCACATGCACCCATCATGGAATAGAGATAGAGCTAAAGTGTCTGGATCAAATACCGCCAACACTTCCCCTGATGCCCTACCCATACCAACACGTAAGCTCCTATTGGCGAGGGCTTGCAAACTGGGCTCGCAACTAACCAATCCTAATGCCAAACAGTGTATCCAAGACCTCACCCCAACATCCCCCAATACGTCCATAGAGATAGAGCTAAGGCCCCCCGACAGAGTCAGAGACCACACGGTCTGAGACCACCTCCCCTGATGCCCTATGACGTGATAGTTCTGCTAAGGTAATGGCGATATGACAATGTTAGTGGGCAAGCCTTGAGTAGAGATAGAGCTAGAGTCTGGTGATGAGGTCAAAGACCACCATGCCACGTCCTCCCCCTGATGCTCCACTCACATCCAATACTCCAACCACACACATACATTCACATGTCTATTCCTAGCATCATCATCATCATTATGTTATAAATAAACAGAATTAAATATGCATGAACAGTAATAGCAGGAATATTGGATGACATGTGAGATGCACATTACAAGCATACAATCATAGAATCAATCATGGCATTGGACTCAATAAAATAAATGATTTATTATTATCTAATTAGTTTAGGTCTTGTTCCCTCACCTTTGATCAATGGTTGTTCCTCTTTCAAGCTTTGTAAATCACTTTTGGACCACTTGGAAACCTAATAAATTTATGGATTCTAAGTTAGAGTTCATATTCATTAATTATAGTGTTCAAATGTCCTATCTGGATTCAATCAGATCTCCAGAAGCTGAGTGGTCGCAGGTGTGGCTGCACCTCTGGTCTCAGTTTCTATGACCACAGGGTGTGTGGTCGATACGTGTGGTCGCATGTCATGCGACCACACCCTCCCTGGAAACTTCCCGAGGGGGTGTGGTCAACACATGTGCCTCGTGTGGTCGACCATAGCAGCGACCACAGGAGTGTTTGATCGACTTTCATTCTCAGTCTAACCCCATCATGATTTGATTCCTTGAACTATCCCTAGGGTCCTTCCTATGATTGATCTATGGCCTTAATTTCATATTTTTCACAATTATCTACTCTAACCTACTCTTCATGAATTTTCTTTGAGTTTTCGTCTATGGGTCTCATGGTTGAGATCCTACTTTGAATCAATACTTCCTCCATGATCTATTCTAGGCATTCAACTAATGTAGGGGATGTTTTTATACCTTAAACTTGCTAAAGAATCAGAGCTCTCTCTGAAATTCTTTCTCTTAGTTTTCTTCTTTAATTCTCCTTCTCTTCCTCCTCCTCTCTTTCTCTCTCTTTCAGTTTGTGTTCCAAAAGAATAAAAAAAGCTAAGGGACATCCTATATATAGAGGGAAACATCCATATAAAGTCCCACTTAGGATAAAATCCCTTTCAGATTAGGAAGGTTTCCTAATTGTGGAGTCAATTATACCATCGTGTGGTCGCACGTGGGGTCGCAGGATCCTTCGACCACACATCTCAAAACTGCGACCACACATCTCAGATTTGATTGGTCTCAACATTATGAGGTGTGGTTGACTACACCTGTTTAGGTATGCGACCACACATCTCAATTAGATGATTTATGGTTTGAATTATATACCTAGCCTTATGGTTTCTTCACGTACTTAATCCGCTTGGTCTGACCATAATAGGAAGACCTGATACAAGGTGGTAAGACCAGGTTAGTACGATAAGGGTCTTACACCCATGGAAGTTTTTTGAAGTAGATCCAGAATGTACTTCTGTTGAGATAGAATTATACTAGTATCAGTGGGAATTACTTCAATGCTGAGGAAGTAATGAAGAGAGCCCAAATCACGAACTACAAATTCTTTGTTGAGGGAGGCGATGACGGACTGGATGAATGTGGAGTTGGATCCTATTATGACAATATCGTCCACATAGATCAATATATAAACACAATGCTGGCCATCATTGAGAATGAATAGACATGTGTCAGTTTTGGATCCCTCAAATCTGATGGAAGTCAAGAATGTGCTCAAACGATGGAACCCGGCATAGGGGGGCCTGTTTCAACCCATACAAAGATTTGTGAAGTTTGCAAATGTGATTAGGCCTCGACTCATCAATAAATCCAGTAGGCTGTGACATATAAACCTCTTTAGTTAACTTGCCATGGAGAAATGCATTGCTGACTTCAAGTAGTCTAATGCACTATCGATGAATTGTGGCAATGGTTAAAAACAATGCAAATCATTGTCAATTTAACCATTGGACTAAATGTTTCTCCATAATCTAAGCCCTCTTGTTGATTATACCCCTTAGTGACAAGGCATGCCTTGTAACACTCAATGCTACCATCCGACTTTCTTTTAATTTGAAATACCCATTTGGAATCAACAACATTATAGTTAGGAGATGGAAAAACTAAGCTCCAAGTCCCATTGCGTAACAACACATTGAATTTGGTCATCATTGCTTCTCTCCCTTGAGGATGTTTATGAGCTTCTGTAAATGAGGTTGGTTCAACTTCACTCTTGGAAATAGTCAGATGAATTGACTGGAGAGGGTACTTTGATGATGGTTTTGGATGTGGTCTCAACTGCATGCTATGAGTGCGGCGAGCTGCAGCCTTAGGAGCAGCTGTGGAAGGATTTAGCAATAGGATTAATGTCATGTGATGAAACCTCATGAGGATTGAAATCTGCAGGTGTCTCAACAGTAGCATTAGTAGCATTAGTAACAATCGTGGGGTTGGGGAGATTAGGAGAAATATTAGCACCGATTGGGGAAGGGGGAATGGGAGAGGGTGATGGTGGAGGGGTTACCTAGGAACGTGTAGAGGCTGGTAGAGGCCTAATGCTAATGGTGCTTCACTTGATGCCAAGACCGACTACCATGGGATTGATGCAGTTGGGTGAGTAGCAGAGGAGAGAGATGTTGATGCATATGAGAAAGAGTTTTCAATGAACTGCACATGACGTGCAATGAACATCCAATTTGTTTTATAATCCAAGCATCGGTATCCCATATGAATGGGACTATATCCAAGAAAAACACAGGGTATGGTACATAAACTAAATTTTACTGAGTCGTAAGGTCAAAAAAGGGGAAAAGCAGCACACCCGAACACTTTTAGAAAGCTGTAATTAGGTGTCTATTTGAATAATACTTCAAAGGGAGAGCGATTCCGAAGAACTAATAGATAACTGATTAATGAGAAATGTGGCTGTTTGAAATGCATAGTCCCGAAAGGTCATAGGTAAGGAAGCATCAGCTAACAGAGTCAGATCGGTATCGACAATGTGTCAAATTTTTCGTTTTGCAGATTTTTTTTTGCTCATGTGTATGTGGGAAAAAAGCTCTATGAATAATTTCATATTTCTAAACTAAATTATTCACATTTTTGTATCACCTCCCCAATCTGACTGAAAACATTTGATTTTTGTGAAAAATTGATTTTCAACCATTAGTATAAATAGTTCAAAAATGACAAGAACAAAATATAAGACCCGCACTCCACTAACTTGGTTTAACCGTGTCGTGCCAGGTCTTCCCATCATTCCTGTACCAAGTGGATCAAGCATGTGAAGATAGATCACAAACCTGGTATGAGAATCGAGTTAAAAACACTGAAAACATACCTAAGGTCGCATACCTGGGTAGGTATGGTCGACCATAAGGAAGGAACAAAAATCTCAAATCCAGAACCCCACGGTCGATGATTTCGACCTTACAGTCGACTGTTTATGCAACCGTATGATCGATCGTGAGACCCCAGATCAAACTCTGAGTTTTGAAAACTTTCCTAAACTATGGGATTGCTTTCCTAATTGAAAGAGGGCTCTATATGGAGAGTTTTCCTCTATATAAAGGACGTCCCTCAGCCCTTTTTCACTCTTTTAGAACATTAGTAAGCCCTAGAGAAAGAGAAGGAAGAGAAGGAAGAGAAGGAGAAGAAGAAAAATCTAAGGAGAGGAATTTGCTGAGAAGAGATTGGCTCTCTATCACAGGCAAAGGTATGAAACGAATCTCTAGAGATGCAAACTCTAAGGAATAAGACTTCTATGGAAGATTGCCAATATCAACCTATTATGATCTATGTGATTTCTTTGAGAAAATCCCAAGGAGAACCATGAGGAGTGAATTTCATGATTAGGGTTGATAAGAAACATCTAATGATGGCCATAGGATGACCTTAGAATAAACCCCATTGAAGATTAGAAGAATTGACCTAGAAAGTACATGAATTGCATGTAGTCTGTGACCAGAAATCTCAAGGTCACAGCTACGGTCGACCATAGCATGATCAGCATAACCAGAGGATTGACCATAGGCATTCCGGAAGATTTCAGAAACCATATGGTCGCAGCTACGGTGGCACCATATGCGACCGTAGGGTATCGATCATAGGCAGTAAGGTCGATACAGTATGAGACCATAAGACCACTCAAACACCTATCAGTGCTCTGTTTCGATTTTCGACTACTGTAACATGTCACATATGAATCCTAACTTAAATTCATATAACTTTTAAGTTGTTAAATCAATTCAAAGAGAATTTCAAGGCTTGGAAGGAGATCGAGTATTGCTAACAGGTGAGGGAACAAGACCTAAACTAATTGGTTAATAACAAACTATTTATTTTTATTAAGTCCAATGCCATAATTGATTCTATGCTTGTATGGTTGTAATGTGCATCTCACATGTCATCCAATATTCCTGCTATTGATGTTCATGTATATTTAATTCCGTTTATTTATAACATGATAATGATGATGATGCTACGAATAGGCATGTGAATGTATGTGTGTGGTTGGTGTGCTGGATGCGAGTGGAGCATCAGGGGGAGGACATAGCATGGTGGTCTTCGATCTCGTCACCAGACTCTAGCTCTATCTCTACTCAAGTCTTGCCCACTAACATTGTCGTATCGCTGTTACCTTAGTAGAGCTATTACGTCGTAGGACATCAGGGGAGGTGGTCTCAGACCGTGTGGTCTCTAACTCTATCGGGGGGCCTTTGCTCTATCTCTATGGATGTATTGAGGGATGCTGGGGTGAGGCCTTGGATACACTGTTTGGCATTAGGATTGGTTAGCTGGGAGCCCAGTTTGTAAGCCCTCGCTAATAAGGGCTTACGTATTGGTATGGATAGGGCATCAGGGAAAGTGTTGGAGGTGTTTGATCCAGACATTTTAGCTCTATCTCTATTCGATGGTGGGTGCATATGGGATGACAATGGTGTTTGATCCATTGGACGGATTTACACACTCGTGTATAGAGGTGTGGCAGCCACCAAACCTTTCTATAGAATATTGCACACTTATAAATCAGACCAAAGATATGAATTGAATGCATGCATATGTTTGTTGCATTATTTTGTTTATTCACTGAGCCGTGATGTGTGCTCACCCTTTTGACGTTGAATATTTTTAGTTGATGATGCAGGTCCTACTGTTGAAGAATATATGAATGCGCCGACGTATGGACACGTTGCTGCGATGAACATAGAAGCTGAAGAAGATGCGCATGATTCGTCATGCGAGTGCAACCAATGTGTTTTTGCTAAAGTTTAGTTATAATTTGAACATCAGATATGTAATTGATTATTTATTTTTATGTCTTGTGGTTTGGAGATAATTGGATTAAATACTTATTTATCACTATTAGACTCTCAGTTCATTATCTGAAAGACTTTCGCTTAGTTGTTTATTACCTCTGATTATCAATGTAGAATGTGTGTGTGGTTTGATATGGTTGGTACGACCTATACGAGATCCTGGGTGAACCGTAGATTTATTGGCGGTTCATCATACCATTCTGGTTAGACTATAATTGGGGTGTGACAACTTGATATCAGAGCTTCTTAGGTTCTACCCATTGACCTAACTACTTCCACATGAGTCATGAACTGAGTTAGGATAAAATTAAAAGCTGTAATAAGAACACACCATAAAGAGAATAATGCACACATACACACATACACATACACACACACACACACACACACACACACACACACACACACACACACACACACATATATATATATATATATATATATATATATATATATATATATATCCAAATGGGAATAAGACAAATATACATCCAAATCAGAGTACAATCCACAATCCAGACAGTTACTCGGTAGTATAAATGGGAAAAAGAAATAAATGATATCATATAGCTGGAGGTGTTGGAGGGGGGGTGCCTCACGATCTCTATCATAGTCCTCAGCATATACTCTCGTGAGTCAGGCCACCTGAGTCTGAGTCGCTCGGAGACTAGCTGTCAGATCCGTTACCCGCTGGTCTGTAGAGCACTGGGTATCTAGAAGCTCTCCTACTCTCTAATCAGTCACACGCTGAGCCTCCTGAGTCTCACGTAACAGCCCCATCATGTCATCTGGTGGTGGGCGTAAAGGGCCAGCTAAATGAGAAGCCCGAGAAGGGCTAGCTCTAATAGAATACTATGGTGATGGAGGAGGGATGGCATCCACATCCATGTACATCCGATCATCATCCTCCTCATCATCACCCTCGTGTGCCTCTGCTGCTGCCTCTGCTGCTACCTCTGCTGCTGTCGCCTCTGCATCTGTTGTCGCTACCCGAGTGAGAGGACATCTCATAGCATTCCTCTCATCATCACTGACCTGTATCTCTCTCATGCCCATCCTGTTGATGGCCTCCCAATCAAGGTCAGCTGAGAAGGTGTCTCAAGGATCCTCTCATCCATTAGGTCCACCTGTAGACGAGCAAGCAAGGTGGAGAACAGCTGCCCATAGGGCAAGTTACCTCTCGAGTCAGGCAACGTAGCTCTATGCATAGTCCAAAGAATGATATATGGGAGGCAGACTGACTGCCTAGTATAGATACAATACAATAGGTAGTGAGTCAACTATGAGACCATCTTGTAGTGTCCACCCTGGGGAATAAGATTATGCTGGATAATCTTATAGACCCATGGCTCTGGACACAGGTTGACTGCTTTCATCTCCCAGCAGTCATCCTGAAGAATCTGGTTATCTATTTCTGCACACACCTGTGTAGACAAAAACTATAGCTCCCTGGGTGCACAGTAAACCAACTGACCATCATTAGAAAGGCTTAGGAGATCAGCCAACTCCTGACAGTTGAAAGAGATCAGAACCCCTTTTACCCAGCTAATGATCCGAAGCTCTCTACCCTTGTCAACATCCTCTAAGTCACCCTCTACCTATAGGTGACAGTAGAATTGCTTGACCAAGTCCGGGCGGGTGCAAGCCTCGTACAAGATCACTGGAAGCCAGCCCATATCACTAAACACCCTTTCCATATCAAACAGGGCTAAATGGGCTAGGTTCACACACCGACCCCCTTCTACTTTCTTCTTTTCAAACCAAGGATATCGCACCTCTGCTTCAGCGGACCTGAAGCGTCGTGGGTCATGAACTCGAGGAACTTTAGTGTGAACCATGACAACTGCAAAAGAAGAAAATAAGAAAGAAAAGTTAGATAAATTTGAGAATTTGACAGTATAAAGATGTAAAATGGAAAAAACCTCACTTTTCACTCAAACATTTGGGCAGGAGGACTTACATAGGTCCCAAACCATCCTGCAAGGCTCATACAATCGAAAATCTAAACTAGGTAGGCTGAATTTGAAGAAATTTTGACAATTGGGAATAACCCCAAAATTTAGGTCAAAAATAACAATTTTCAAGTTTCTACTAAACTAACTGATGAAACTCAAATTTTCTTGAGGGCTTTCATCCATTGGGTGGCCAATAGCAAAAACCCCCAATAAAAATTAAATTTTTACGATTAAAAAAATATTAATTAGAAGAAAATCTTACAAATAGCAAAAAACCCTAAGTGTGAAAGCTTAAAAATGGAGAAAAGTAGAGAACATACCTCAAGGAATGGAGTGACGGATGTTGATCGATGGAAAAATCACCAAGTTCGTATGGTCGACACTGTAGCAACTCATTGGTAGCGAGTTGAGTAGAGACCGTAGGAGGAAGAAGGAGAATGAGAGGGAAATTTTTTGAAAAACAGGTTTAAAAACCTGATTTTGAATCATACGGTCGCATAATTCGACCAAAAGCATCGACCGTATGATCGACCATAGGGTCTCGGTAAGTTTTCAAGATTTTGAAGGTCACACCTATGGTCGCACAACATGTGACCGTAGGCCATCGACCGTATGACTGACTGTTGTCTGCATTTTGATTTTGTTCGAACTTTTGCCTATTGATTTTGTTTTTCTCTCGCTTTCCATTGTGAGACTAACCCAATACTATCATCATATCTTGTCTCACATGTACAGCCTTTCTGAGTACCTTTCAACTAAGAGTTTAAATGGCTGGACGCAGAGTAAGTAGAAGGAGACAGAATGCAAATCCATCTCCACCACTTATGGAGACCAATGACAATGAAGGTTAGTAAGGACAGGAAGGAAATATTGAACTCAAAATGCTGCACCTCAGAATTATCACACCCAAGCCAAGCCAACCAACCTACCTGCACCACCTACAGATTTGGCTACTGCGGTGATGAATTTGGCACAACAAATGCAGCAAATACAGCAAGTGCAAGCCAACATGCAAGCTGCTATGGGAATTGCTTTTCCAGCTGCAAACATAACCTCTCTACCTGCAGGACAAGCTAGTACGGCACCTGGTGGTAGCAACACTATACCCCAAGCACTGCAAACACCAGCAGTACAAGGCCAAGTGCCAAACCCTGAAGCACCGCAAGGCGGGTATAACAAAGGTAATTATCAGTACCAACCGCCTATGTATGGAGCATATGCACAGTATCAGCTTGATCACTCCAAATTGATTGAGCTTTTTTTGAAGTTGAAGCCGAAGGAATTTACAAGCAAGCCATCAGATCCATTATGGCCAGCTCATCGGATCGATAAGATGGAAAGAAACTTTATAATGATGACTATAAATGAAGAAGAGAAGGTATTATGTGCCACTTTTATGTTGAAAGGTGATGTGCACCATTGGTGGAAATCTACTCGGAGTTATCTATTGAGAAAGCACGCCCAACTGACCTGGGCTATCTATAAAGAAGCTTTCTTTGAGAAGTATTTACCCAGGAGTTTCAGGGATCAAATGGAAAAGGAGTTTTTGAGTCTGTATTAGGGACAGATGACTGTAGATGCATATCAACAGTGTTTTGAAGAACTATTTTTCTTTGCTCCCTCTAGCATGCAGGAGGAAAATACCAAAATCCAAAGGTTCGTCATGGGACTTAAGGGAAGCATCCATGAGCATGTATTGAGATTGGAAAAGAAGATTTATAATGAAGCTGTACAGATTCTTGAGTACTGGAATTGAGCCAGAGGGAAAGTTATTTTCCTCAGAATAGAAGTATAAAGAGGCCCATTGGAAACTCAAACAATGGAGGGAACTCAAAGACATTTAAACCCTTCTGTACTCAAGGCTTCAATACTGCAGCCAAGACTACTCCGACAGCCCAACCTCAACAAAAGTAAAGTAATGCTAGAGTCAAATGCTTCAATTGCGATCAAGTAGGACATTATTTAAGAGAGTGTCCTAAGCCAAGGAAGCAGCTACAATAAGGAAATATTTATGCAGTTACATCTGAGGATGCTGCCGTATCGCCTAATGTGGTCACAGGTATGACCTAAACTATTCATTTTGTACTACCTTATGTAAGCATGTAGACTAAGTTAAATCAAATCTCAGGTATTGTACCTATTAATGGCTTATCCGCCAGAGTACTCTTTGACTTTGGAGCTACTTATTCTTTTATATCTGTGTCATTTGAAAAGAAGTTAAATCTACCCCTCAGACCTTTAAACTACAAACTGCTTGTACGATCACCTATGGGATTAGAAGTGGAACTAGACAAAGGTTATGGACCATGTCTAGTTCTTATCGACGAGAAGATTTTGGATGCAACGTTAATTCAACTTGAGATGAAAGACTTTGACGTTATCTTAGGAATGGATTGGTTAGTTCAGTACTCTGCAAACCTATTATGTGTGGAAAAAAAACTGACATTTAAAGACAAGGAAGGAGCAGAGTTTAGTTTTGTGGGAACCAAACTTTCCCGTAAATAAAAACTCATTCTCTCTGCATTAAAGGCTAGGAAATGCCTCTAGAAAGGAGGAATTGGGTATCTAGTATCCGTAGTCATCCTCACCAAGGAAGCACCACGAATGAAGGATATTGAAGTTGTGCGTGAATTTCTGGATGTATTTTCTGAGGAACTACCAGTACTACAACCCCACCGAGTGATAGAGTTCATTATAGATCTTATGCCCAGAGCCGCACCAGTATCGAAAGCACCTTATCGAATGGCTCCTACTGAACTGAAGGAACTGAAGATACAATTACAGAAATTACTGGACAAGGGTTATATCAGACCCAACATATCATCATGGGGAGCGCCAGTATTGTTCTTGAAAAAGAAGGACGGTAGCATTCGACTGTGTATAGATTATCGGGAATTGAATAAGCTTACAATCAAGAATCGATACCTGTTGCTTCAGATCGATGACTTGTTCGATCAGTTGCAAGGTGCCAAAGTGTTCTCCAAAATTGATCTTCGGTCAGGATACCATCAGTTGAAGATTAAGGAAGGTGATATTACAAAGACAACATTCAGAACCAGATATGGACATTATGAATTTTTATTCATGTCTTTTGGATTAACTAATGCACCCGTAACTTTTATGGAACTCATGAATCGGGTATTCCATGATATGTTGGATATGTCAGTCATTGTATTTATTGACGACACACTAATCTACTCCAAGGACAAAGAAACTCATGTCACAAATCTAAGAGCCGCTTTGCAGTGTCTAAAAAAAGATAAGCTTTACGCAAAATTTACGAAGTGTGAATTCTGGTTGAATGAAGTCATTTTCTTAGGCCATGTTGTATCCGCTGAAGGAATTAAAGTGGATCCTAGCAAGATTGAAGCCATTGTGAAATGGGCACCTAAGAATGTTGCAGAAATCAGAAGTTCTTAGGCTTAGTTGGTTATTATCGACGATTCGTGGAAGATTACTTTAGAATGGTTGTACCTCTCACCAGTTTGATAAAGAAAGGAAAAAAGTTTGTTTGGACCGATAAATGTGAATAGTGTTTCCAAACATTGAAGGCTAGATTGATATCAGCTCCCATCTTGACTATTTCGATCCTAGGAGAACCATTTACCTTGTACACCGATGAGTCTAGGTTAAGTTTGGGATGTGTGCTTATGCAAGGAGAACAAGTGATTGCGTATGCCTCAAGACAACTAAAGACACTTGAGAAGAACTATCCCACTCATGATATGGAATTAACAGTAGTAGTACATACTGTTAAGATATGGAGACATTATTTGTATGGAGAGAAATTTCAAATTAAATCAGATTATAAGAGTCTCACTCATCTTTTTAATCAGAAGGAGTTGAACATGAGACAAAGAAGATGGCTGGAATTATTGAAGGATTATGATTGCGATATCCAGTATCATCCAGGAAAAGCTAATGTAGTTGCTGACGCACTAAGCATGAAAGCAGTGACATAATCCTAAGAATAAGCTAGTGCAAATGATGTGGCATGTGTCACAGGGAGAGTATTTAATTACGGTAAAGAGTAGTTCGTGATTGATATTCTGAATGAATCAACTGAGCAAGGGTTAATTCATCTATTCTCAAACATCTTTGCTACATTGAAGATTGTACCTGATCTATTAGACGAAGTGAAAGTAGCTATTAAATCAGACCCTTATCTGAGAACGGTACAAGAAGACCTCAAAAAAGGTAGGACTACTCCTGAGTTCATCTTGGACGTTGAAAAGGTACTTAGATACAAAGGAAGAGTATGTATTCTTAAAAATGAAGATTTGGATATTGGACACAAACTAATGAAGGAAGCTCACACCACCTCTTATTTAATACACCTTAAAAGCACGAAGATGTATCATGATCTGAAGAAACTATATTGGTGGAGAGGAATGAAAGCGGATATAACTAAATTTGTGTCTCAATGCTTGAATTGTCAGCAAGTAAAGGCTGAAAGGCAAAGACCTGTAGGATTGTTGCAGCCACTGCCAGAACCAGCATAGAAATGGGATTGCATCACTATGGACTTTGTCACCGGGTTACCATTGACTCCCCGAGTAGTTGATGCGGTCTGGGTGATTGTGGATCATTTGACCAAGACAGCCCGTTTCATAGCTATACAACCTCAGTATAACCTGGAGAGGTTAGCTAAGCTTTATGTAGATGATATTGTCTGATTACATGGTGTACCTAAAAGCAATGTGTCCGATAGAGACCCACGCTTTACCTTAAAGTTTTGGAAAAAATTACAGAAGGCTATGGGTACAACATTGAAGTTTAGTACTGCATTCCATCCTCAAACAGACGGATAGTCAAAGCGTACTATTCAGATTTTAGAAGACATACTTCGAGCTTGTGTCACTGATTTCAAAGGATCATGGGATGAGAAATTACCATTGATTGAGTTTGCTTATAACAACAGCTATCAAGCGACTATACAGATGTCACCCTATGAAGCACTATATGGTAGGAAATGTCGAACTCCTTTGTTTTGGAATGAAATTGGAGAACAGAGTATTGTTGGACCAAAGTTTGTTGAAGAGACTTGTTAAGTAGTCGATATTATCAAGGAAAGATTTTGAATAGCTCAGAACCGTCAGAAGCAATATGCAGACAATCGACGCAGAGATCTCGAATTCACCATAGGTGATAAGGTATTTCTGAAAATATCTCCTATGTGTGGTTTGAAAAGGTTTGGACAGAAAGAAAAACTGTGTCCCAGATATATTGGACCTTATAAAGTTCTAGATAGACATGGAAAAGTAGCATATCAGTTAGCACTATTACCATCAATGTCTAGTGTACATGATGTATTCCATGTGTCACAATTGAAGAAGTACGTCAGAGATCCAATGGACGTGTTAACAACGGATCCACCAGATTTGACTAAAGATTTGACGTTCGAAGTAGTACCTTCTGATATCACTAGCCGAAAGGTGCAACGTCTTCGCAACCGCGACATTTACTATGTTAAGGTTACTTGGAGAAGCAAAATGTAGAAGAAATTACATGGGAATAAGAGAACACTATGCGGAAGCAATATTCTCACCTATTCAACTCGGAAGGTATGTGTAAATTTTGAGGATAAAATTTATATAAGAGGGGGGAGTTGTAAGACCTGCACTCTACTAACTTGGTCCAACCATGTTGTGCCAGGTCTTCTCATCATTCCTGGACCAAGTGGACTGAGCGTGTGAAGATAGATCACAAACCAGGTATGAGAATCGAGTTAAAAACATTGAAAACATATCTAAGGTCACATACCTGGGTAGGTATGATTGACCATAAGGAAGGGAACAAAAATCTCAAATTCAGAACCCCATGGTCAATGATTTTGACCTTACGATCGATGGTTTATGCGATCGTATGATCGACCGTGAGACCCCAGATCAAACTCTGAGTTTTGAAAACTTTCCTAAACTAAGGGATTGCTTTCCTAATTGAAAGAGGACTCTATATGAAGATTTTTCCCTCTATATAAAGGACGTCCCTCAGTCCTTTTCACTCTTTTAGAACATTAGTAAACCCTAGAGAAAGAGAAGGAAGAGAAGGAAGAGAAGAAGAAGAAGAAAAAGCTAAGGAGAGAAATTTACTGAGAAGAGATTGGCTCTCTCTCACAGACAAAGGTATGAAATGAATCTTTAGAGATGTAAACTCTAAGGAATAAGACTTCTATGGAAGATAGGCAATATCAACCTATTATGATCTATGTGATTTCCTTGAGAAAATCCCAAGGAGAACCATGAAGAGTGAATTTGATGATTAGGGTTCATAAGAAACTACTAATGTTGGCCATAGGATGACCTTAGAATAAACCACATTGAAGATCAGAAGAATTGACCCAGGAAGAACTCGAATTGCATGTAGTTTGTTACCAGAAATCTCAAGGTCATAGCTACGATTGACCATAGCATGACCAGCATGACCAGAGGATTGACCATAGCTATTCGGAAAGATTTCAGAAACCATATGATCGCAGCTACAGTCACACCATATGTGATCGTAGGGTATCGACCGTAGGCAGTAAGGTCGATACAGTATGAGACCACAGGACTAATCAGACACCTATCAGTGCTCTGTTTTAAATTTCGACTACTATATCATGTCACATATGAACCCTAACTTAAATTCATATAACTTTTATGTTGTTAAATCAATTCAAAGAGAATTTCAAGGCTTGGAAGGAGATCGATTATTGCTAACAGGTGAGGGAACAAGACCTAAACTAATTGATTAATAACAAACTGTTTATTTTTATTGAGTCCAATGCCATGATTGATTCTATGCTTGTATGCTTGTAATGTACATCTCACATGTCATCTAATATTCCTACTATTACTGTTCATGCCTATTTAATTCTGTTTATTTATAACATGATGATGATGATGATGCTAGGAATAAGCATGTAAATGTATGTGTGTGGTTGGTGTACTACATACTAGTGGAGCATCCGGGGGAGGACATGGCATGGTGGTCTTCGACCTCGTCACCAGACTCTAGCTCTATCTCTACTCAAGTCTTGCCCACTAACATCGTCGTATCGCCATTACCTTGGCAGAACTATTACATCATAGGGCATTAGGGGAGGTGGTCTTGAACCTTGTGGTCTCTGACTCTGCCGAGGGGCCTTAGCTCTATCGGATATATTGAGGGATGCTAGGAGTGTGGCCTTGGATACACTGTTTGGCATTAGGATTGGTTAGTTACGAGCCCAGTTTGCAAGCCCTCACCAATAGGGGCTTACGTGTTGGTATGGGTAGGGCATCTAGGGAAGTGTTGGCAGTGTTTGATCTAGACACTTTAGCTCTATCTCTATTCCATGGTGGGTGCATGTGGGACGACAATGGTGTTTGACCCATTGGGCAGATTCACACACTCATGTATAGAGGTGCGGCGGCCACTAGACCTTTCTATAGCATATTACAGATTTATAAACCAGACCAAAGATATGAATTGAATGCATGCATATGTTTATTGCATTATCGGTCTTGGTTTGACATGGTTTACGCGTTACTGGTTCCCGAAAGAGTCAATATCTCCATTAGCTAAACCCTTTCTCACCCTGCCTTTGGACTTGTATTTTGTTCGTACACAATCAACGGAGGCCTTGGGTTTGTGTGAAGCTTTGGCTTTTAGTCAACAAATGCAGGCTGCTCTTCAGCCTGACGAGTCCGTCCTTCAACAATTTCATTGCTTGGCCGGCCAGCCCCAGCCAATGATAGTTTATACAGTATACGGGCTTGCCTCTTTTCCGGTTGCTCACTGAGCCGTGATGTGTGCTCACCCTTTTGACGTCGGATATTTTTAGTTGATGATGTTGGTCCTACAGTTGAAGAATATATGAATGCGTCGACGTATGGACACGTTGCTGCGATGAACATAGAAGCTGAAGAAGATGCGCATGATTCATCATGCGAGTGCAACCAATGTGTTTTTGCTTAAGTTTAGTTATAATTTGAACATCAGATATGTAATTGATTATTTATTTTTATCTCTTGTTGTCACACCCCAATTCCGCACTATTCAGAACGGTGTGATAAACCGTCAATAAACCAACGGTTCAACCAAGATCTCAAATAGGCTATCCCACATATGATAAACCAAAACA
Source organism: Protea cynaroides (assembly GCA_028583415.1). NCBI lineage: Eukaryota > Viridiplantae > Streptophyta > Magnoliopsida > Proteales > Proteaceae > Protea > Protea cynaroides. The sequence continues at coordinate 44,579,848 of CM053273.1, read as the reverse complement.
CATTCCACATTAATCAGAGGTAATAAAGTAAATAGTGGAAGTCTTATAGTAAATGAACTGAGAATCAAACTGTGATAACCATAAATAAATATCAAATTATTGATAAATCAACTGAGACATAATTAAATAAATATCAATTACATGTCTTTAATAAAATTAAACAAAATCTAATCGAATACGCATGAGTTTCTCTCGCATGAGGAGTCATGCATATCCACTAAGTCTTCAGCTTCCGTTGTCGCCACATGCCCGTACACAGGAGCGTTCATATAATCTTCAACGGTGGTACCTGCATCATCAACTAAAAGTATTCGAATTCGAAAGGGTGAGCACACATCACGGCTCAGTGAGCAAACAAAACATTGCAACCATACATATGCATGCAATCAATTCATATCTTTGGTCTGGTATAAAGTTCGCAATGTGCCATAGAAAGGATAGGCAACCACCGCACCTCTATACACGAGTGTGTGGAAACGCCCAATGAAAACGGCACTGTCGCCCCACATGCACCCACCATGGACAATATACACCCCATGAAAATGGCATGGTTGCACCGGTTGCCCATACCAACACATAAGCCCCTGTTGGCGAGGGCTTGCAAACTGGGCTCACAACTAACCAACCTTAATGTCAGACTATGTATCCAAGGCCTCACCCCAGCATCCCTCAATACATCCATAGAGATAGAGCTAGAGTCTGGTCACCAGACTGAACCACAATGCCATGTCCCCCCCTGATTCCCTACGACATATTAGTTCCGCTAAGGTAATGGCGATACGACGATGTTAGTGGACAAGACTTAAGAAGAGATAGAGCTAGAGTCTAGTGACCAGGCTGAACCACAATGTCACGTCCTCCCCCTGATGCTCCACTCGCATCAAGCACACTAACACTTGCTTAGTGGACATGACTTGAATAGACCATGGCACAATATACCCCGATGAGAACGGCATCGAAGTACCGAAGGATACCATCCCTACCCGCACCATGTACATCAGCCAAACACAAACATTCACATGCCTATTCTTACCATCATCAACATCATCATGTTATAATCATTAAATTTAAATATGCATGAACAGTAATAATAGAAATATTGGATGACATGTTGAATGCACATTACAAGCATACACGCACATCACAATCATGGTATTGGACTCAAGAAATAAAAATAGTTTGTTATTAACCAATTAGTTTAGGTCTTGTTCCCTCACCTTAGCTTGTTAATAGATCCTCTTCCAAGCTTTAGAATCACCTTTATAATGTTATTATATTGCTAGAAGACCTAACAAAGTCGATAGAATTTAATTAGAATTAATTCTGAATTTAAAAACCATGCTGTTAACTAAGGGTCGGAGGTAGGGTCGGAGTCATGATCGACCTTGAGTGCGACCCTCCCCAAATCTGGACTTCCAGAACCCTGAGGGTCAATACTCAGGTCACATAAGGTCGGATGGTCATCGACCCTCTGTGCGACCCTTGGTGGGTTTTGGTCAATTTTCCTCCTTTTAATCCATTCTTCGTGTTTGGGGTCCTATGGCTTGCTCCTACAGTCCATTCAACATGCATTACATGGTCTAGAACCATGAATCACCCATCTAAATAGCTTTCATGTATTCTCCCATGGTTTTTCATGGAAACCTAACCATGGGTTGATGGTTTGGGTTTCTCCGAGATTACACTCTCATCCTTATCTAACCTAAAGTTTGTAGAAACTCATGGAATTAGTATTCATACCTGAGAAGAATACTCCTTCTCTGTAACTCTTCTTCTTTTTGCTTTCTTCTCTTCCTTGCTTCTCTTCTTCTTCTCTTCCTTCTCTTCTCTTTCTCTCAATTCAATTAAGGTTGTAAAAGGAGTGAAAGAGGCTTAGGGATGTCCTATTTATAGGGCAAAACCTCCCAAAATAAGTCCCATTGAGTTTAGGAAAGGTTCCAATTGAAATTAGGAAGGTTTCCTAATTTTCAGTTCGTGCTGTTTTTCTCGAATATCGAGGGTCGATGGGAGGGTCGGACAACTCATAGACCCTGCGACCCATGGTTGAGGGTCGATGGGAGGGTCGATGGGAGGGTCGGACCTGCCTGTTAAAACCTGCGCCCCTACCCTCATTTTGACTGTTTTTGAATAAATTTTCATGTTGGATCTTGGTTTTTCTTCACACACTTAGTCCACTTAGCTCCACCATGATATGTAGACGGGTCTCGACATAAAATATAAGGTTTGGCTGGGTTCGTGGCGTGCGGGTCTTACAACTCCACCACCCCTAAAAGAAAATTTGTACTCGAAATTTGAAAGTACGGATCTTACAACTCCCCCATCCTTAAAATAAATTTTGTCCTCAAAATTTTGAATTTACTTCAGAGTCAATAGGTGGGAATTCTATTTTTGCATTGCATCTTCTTCCTCCTATGCACTCTTCTCCACGTCTTGTTTTTGTCAGGTTACCTTCATATAATAATTATCCCAGCTTTGGAAACATTGTACCTTCCCACTAGTGAACTAGGCTGGTACCCCTTCAATAGTCAAACATTCTATCTAATCCAGTGATTCCGTGGTCAATACCTTTGATATGGATCTCTAATGTACTTCTTCAATAGAGACACACGAAATACATCATGCACACTAGACATGGACAGCGGTAACGCTAATTGATATGCAGCTTTTCTACTTCTCTCCAAAGTTTATAAGATCCAACACATATATAAAATATGACTTTCCCTTCTTGTCTAATCGTTTCAAACTATGCATAATTGATATCTTCAAAAACACTTTGTCACTTATGGCGAACTCAAGGTCTTGGTGTCTATTCTGACAATCCTGAGCTATCCTAGCCCTTTTTCTTTGATCTTGTCTGCCACTCGATAGTTTTCTTCCATAGACTTAGGTCTTAAAATTCTTCATTCACCGACTTCATTCCAAAACAGAGGGATTTGACATTTCTACCGTACCATGCTTTATAGGTGACATTTACATGGCAGCTTAGTAGTAACTTCAATTTACGGTAACTTCTCAACTCATGTTCCTTGAAATCAATTTCACAACTTGGGGCATATCTCTTAGGATCTGTATAGTCCGCTCCGACTATCCATCAGTTTAAGGTAAAATGCGGTACTAAACTTTAACTTTGTCCCCATTGTTTTCTGTAGATCCTCCCAAAACTTTGAAATAAAGCATGACCTTCTGACCGTTACTAGGCTCTTATACATACCATTCAATCTGGCAATATTATCCATATATAGCTTAGTTAGCCGCTCCAAAGCATACCGAGGTCGTATCGCAATGGAATAAACTATCTTCATAATGCGATCAACAATCACCCAACTATGTCAACCGATCTAGGAGTCAGTGGCAATTCATTGGCATAGTTCATTGTACTGCAGTTCCACTTCCAGACTGGCTCCGATAATGGTTATGGTAAGCCATATTGGTCTTTGTCTTCCAGCCTTTACTTGCTGATAATTTAGACACTGGAACATGCACTAAACCACATTTGTTATCATTCTTCTTTACTAGTACAATCTCTTCAGGTGTTTCTTATCATACGATTACTTCTATCTTAAAGGGGTCCTCTTTAATCCCTTTATATGATGCTAAGTGATCCAAGAATATCACTTTGCTTAATCAGGTCTCATATTTCTTGGACTTGGCGTAAAGCTTTTCATTTCTCAGTTGTTGTGAAGCTGTTCTAAGATCCGTTGTATGAGTTGCTTCATTTTTGGACTAAACCAAAATGTCATCTATGAAAACTATGACCGACATGTCCAATAGGTCATGAAACACCCAGTTCATCAGTTCCATAAAAGATGTAAGGGCATTGGTTAATCCAAACGTCAAAATCGATAACTCATAATGTCCAATCTCGATTCTAACAGTTATCTTCGAGATATTTCTGTCCAAATTCTTCAGCTGATGATATCTTGATCGAAGATCAATCTTAGAAAATACCTTCGCTCCTTGCAACTATTTAAACAAGTCATCGATCTGAGGTAGTAGATATCGATTCTTGATCTTGAACTTGTTTAGTTCCCTGTAGTCTATGCATAATCTGACACTATCGTCCTTCTTCTTCACGAATTGCATTGGCGTTCCCTGTGATGCAATACTTAACCGATTAGAACCCTTGTCTAATAACTCTAGTAGTTGAGTCTCAATTCCTTCAACCCCATAAGAGCTTACTCTATGGTGCCTTTGACAGAAGTATCGTCCTTGGTAATAAGTCGATGACGAACTCGGTCACTTAATCAGATGGTAACCCGATAAGTTTCCTGGGAATACATCAAGAAATTTACGCATCACATCAATATCTTCCATCTGTAGTGCTTCTTTGGTAACGTATACCACAAGATACCATATATCCAACTTCTTTCTCTTCAAAGCATCTCTTCGCCTTTAGCATAGAGAGGATCAGCTTCCGCTTCCTAGACAATAGGTTTCCAATAAAACCAAATTATATGCCATCTTTATTCTTGAATGATAACCTCTTCTATGCACATAACAACATTGTAGAGTGTTGAGACAACCAGTCTATCCCCAAGATGCCGTCAAAATCTGCCATATCAAGTCTAATTAGGTTGCGTCTAAATTTCACCCATCCATACGATTTGGACATTGTTCATAACACTCATCTAATACAACATTTAGTCCAAAAGGGCTTGAACTAGCAAAATCTAGTATAAGGTCTTAAGAGCTTGTCTAGTTCCTTCATCTCTTATGATTTTTCAAAGACTATCGTCCAAACCTCATATTGCACTCATTAGCTTATATCTCTTTTATCCTTGTTGTTCTACCCTGATCTCTCTTTCATATACCTCGAAAAATATCTTATGATTGTTACTTCATATCCCAAGTCTACTTCTAAGCATTAGGATATATTCTTATAAATTCATTAATTCAGCCAAACTCTTTTGGTCTTTACTTAATCATATCACTCGACATTGGGCATAACTCAATTTTCATTGTATTAAACCGATTACAATTAATGCCATGATTTTTTTTTGACTTTACCCTTGTATCCACTCTTAGATTTGCCCTTAGGAATCTTTTGCCTTGTCAAAATTCATACCGATATAACCATCTTTAACTTTACTTGAGTGCTATCTATTTTTTTACTGGCTACTCTTGATAGTTCTCATTTTTGCTCATGCACTCTTTTATAGACATGACTCATATCCATCCATTTAGCAATCTCAAAATAGATTCTCCATTACTTCATCTGAGGTCTCTTGGCTATAAAATCTAATCTGAATCTAATCATCTTCCTTCCAATAATTCCATTATCACTAAACATCTTTTCAATGGATGTCAGAATGGTTATCCAAAAACAATTCCTTTCCTTCTTTCGAATTTAGTATGGCGACGAACACTTGCTTTATCTAGTGAACCTAGGTTTTAAGAATCAGGAATAAATTTATGGTAATCCAACCGGCATCCAAAGGTCGTTAGGTTGCACGGTGGTCCAAATACATGGAAATAGAGGTTTTACAGCTCTTAACCTCATGGTTACAGGTTCTATCGAGTATATAATGCCATTGATCAAGGCACTACAAGAGTAAATCTGGAGAAGCTTTCATACATCAATAAATCAGGTATAAATCTGGAGAAAGATTTCGTACATCAATAAATCAGGTATAAATCAGAAGATGTAAGCTCAACACGATTAAACATTTAACTATTCATTCAGTTCATATCTCTGATCATGTTGTCGATCATGAGAATGGTTCAGATTGGTATAATCAGGACTAATACTAAAGAAACAATATCTATAACTCCACTTGACAGGTTAAATCAAGAAGGTATCCTGTTAAGGTCCGAGAAATTAAAATCTGGTATGTGCATCCTCTATAATCATAAGAGTAAATCAATAATGCACCGCATCCTATATAAACTTTCTCGTTATATGGCTACAATAGATTAAATCCTTGCTGAACACGTTTGAGGTTTAATCTTCAGAAAATATTCCTAAATCCTTGGTCAGATCATTGTGTCATGATGCAACTATCCCATACATCGGTGGCTGATAAGGTTAACCACCTTGATACACTGCTTGTTGTACCCCAAACTTCTGCACTGGGATGTGCATTACTGGGACTTACTGTGTAGTAGGCATTGTGTTATAGGTAACAGGTGTTGGGGGTACAGTGATGCTACCAATTGGTATCGTACTTGGTTTGACCCGGAGGTGTTGATGTAGCATTAGCAACATGGGTAGCAAATTGCATAGTCGGTCTCATTTGTGGTTGCTCTTGTATTTTATTGGGCCAAGTTTATTACAACCGTGACCAAGGTAATTGGTAGTCCAGGTGGTTGGCTGGAGTGGCCTGGTTGTTCACTCTTTCAATTCTATACAGTCTGATTATCTACTCAGATGAGTTTTCATATCCATTCTCGACCCTGATAGTGGTGGGGTCAAGTTGCAACCTCTTCTTAATGCTCAGCGGGTAATGGATCAGCGTGTAGTGGATTTCACTCTGAGTCTCCATGTCACCCAGGGGTATAGCTTTATCTTCTTGTTGTTACTCTTATTCTTAATGTAGGGCCATTATTCTCCTATCTCTGTTGGATTCGACCCGAGATCTTTCCCTTTACTTTTGCAGGGAATTAGGCATTACTAGCTATTTTCTCCTTCCTTTGTCATACATCGAGTTTCACATCTTGTGAGTACCAACTCGATATTCAATTTTCTGCTTTACAAAAGCTCCCTTCTTGCTACTGTACTATATCCTTGTATACTTGGATAACTACCCAACTTATAGATAATACCCTATATTATTTATTTATTAGGATAATTTTTTGTCTTCTCTTTCTGTTTGATGTATATATATGGTTCCACCTTTTATATGTACATTATCGTCTTGTTTGATTTCTATCTCAACCAACACAGGTGCTTATGGTTTGTTTGTATTAAAACTTTTAATTTATCCTAACTCAGTTCATGGACTCCAGTGGTGATATTTAGGTTTAATGGGTAAGGCCTACGAGGGCTCTGATACCAAGTTGTCACACCTCAATTCCGTACTATTCAGAATGGTGTGATAAACCGTCAATAAACCAACGGTTCAACCAGGATCTCAAAATAGGCTATCCCACATATGATAAACCAAAACACATTCCACATTAATCAGAGATAATAAAGTAAATAGCGGAAGTCTTATAGTGAATGAACTGAGAATCTAACTGTAATAACCATAAATAAATATCAAATTATTGATAAATCAACTAAGACATAATTAAATAAATATCAATTACAACTCTTTAATAAAATTAAACAAAATCTAATCGAATACGCATGAGTTGCACTCGCATGAGGAGTCATGCATATCCACAAAGTCTTCAGCTTCCATTGTCGCCACATGCCCATACACCGGAGCGTTCATATAATCTTCAACGGTGGTACCTGCATCATCAACTAAAAGTATTCGAATTCGAAAGGGTGAGCACACATCACGGCTCAATGAGCAAACAAAATAATGCAACAATACATATGCATGCAATCAATTCATATCTTTGGTCTGGTTTAAAGTTTGCAATGAGTTATAGAAAGGATAGGTGGCCGCCGCACCTCTATACACGAGTGTGTGGAAACGCCCAATGAAAATGGTATTGTCGCCCCACATGCACCCACCATGGACAATATACACCCCATGAAAACAGCATGGCTGCACCGGTTGCCCATACCAACACGTGAGCCCCTGTTGGCGAGGGCTAGCAAACTGGGCTCGCAACTAACCAACCCTAATGTCGAACAATGTATCCAAGACCTCACCCCAGCATCCCTCAATACATCCACAGAGATAGAGCTAGGGTCTGGTGACCAGGCTGAACCACAATGCCACGTCCCCCCCCTGATGACCTACGACATATTAGTTCCGCTAAGGTAATGGCGATACGATGATGTTAGTGGACAAGACTTGAGTAGAGATAGAGCTAGAGTCTGGTGATCAGGCTGAATCACAATGTCACGTCCTCCCCCTGATGCTCCACTCGCATCAAGCTCACTAACACTTGCTTAGTGGACATGACTTGAATAGACCATGGCACAATATACCCCGATGAAAACGGCATCGAAGTACCAGTTGATACCATCCCTACCCGCACCATGTACACCAGCCAAACACAAACATTCAAATTCCTATTCTTACCATCATCAACATCATCATGTTATAATCAATAAATTTAAATATGCATGAACAGTAATAATAGAAATATTGGATGACATGTTGAATGCACATTACAAGCATACACACACATCACAATCATGGTATTGGACTCTAGAAATAAAAATAGTTTTTTATTAATCAATTAGTTTAGGTCTTGTTCCCTCACCTTAGCCTGTTAATAGATCCTCTTCCAAGCTTTAGAATCACCTTTATAATGTTATTATATTGCTAGAAGACCTAATAAAGTCGATAGAATTTAATTAGAATTAATTCTGAATTTAAAAACCATGCTGTTAATTGAGGGTCGGAGGTAGGGTCGGAGTCATGATTGACCTTGAGTGTGACCCTCCCCAAATCTGGACTTCCAGAACCCTGAGGGTCGATACTCAGGTCACATAAGGTTTTGATCAATTTTCCTCCTTTTAATCCATTCTTCGTGTTTGGGGTCTTATGGCTTGCTCCTACAGTCCATTCAACATGCATTCCATGGTCTAGAACCATGAATTACCCACCTAAATAGCTTTCATGTATTCTTCCATGGTTTTCCATGGAAACTTAACCATGGGTTGATGGTTTGGGTTTTTCCGAGATCACACTCTCATTCTTATCTAACCTAAAGTCTGTAGAAACTCATGGAATTAGTATTCATACCTGAGAAGAATACTCCTTCTCTGCAACTCTTCTTCTTTTTGCTTTCTTTTCTTCTTTGCTTCTCTTCTTCTTCTCTTCCTTCTCTTCTCTTTCTCTCAATTCAATTAGGGTTGTAAAAGGAGTGAAAGTGGCTTAGGGACGTCCTATTTATAGGGCAAAACCTCCCAAAATAAGTCCCATTGAGTTTAGGAAAGGTTCCAATTGAAATTAGGAAGGTTTTCTAATTTTTAGTCCGTGCTGTTTTTCCCGAATACCGAGGGTCGATGGGAGGGTCGGACAACTCATAGACCCTGCGACCCATGGTTGAGGGTCGATGGGAGGGTCGGACCTGCCTGTTAAAACCTGTGACCCTACCCTCATTTTGACTATTTTTGAATAAATTTTCATGTTGGGTCTTGGTTTTTCTTCACACACTTGGTCCACTTGGCTCGACCATGATACGTAGACGGGTCCCGACACAAAATATAAGGTTAGGCCGGGTTCGTGGCATGTGGGTCTTACACTTGGGGTTTGGAGATAATTAGATTAAATACTTATTTATCACTGTTAGACTCTCAGTTCATTATCTATAAGACTTTCGCTTATTTGTTTATTATCTTTGATTATTAATGTGGAATGTGTGTGTGGTTTGATATGGTGGGTACGACCTATACGAGATCCTTGGTGAACCATTGGTTTATTGGTGGTTCATCACACCATTCTGGTTAGACCAAAATTGGGGTGTGACACAGAATAGCATTTTAGTAATGGATAATACCATGTGTATTTGGAGTAATCATCCACAAAAAACAAGAAAATAAGTGTTATTAGTGGATGAAACATATAGAGTAGGACCCCATACATCATTGAAAATCAATTCCAAAGGAGCATTACTAATAGAACTGGTAAATGGTAATGGAAAAGGATGAGCCTTTCCCATAAAATATGCTACACATTTATTAACATTGGATGATGAAGTAGGAAATATGGTGCTTGACAGTTCCGGCAAGTGCTAAAACTAGAACGATGGAGTGAACAGTGTGAGCCGAAGGTGGGTGGGAAGAAAGACTAGTCGGCAGCTTGTAAAATCCATCATCAAGTCGGCCTTTCAACAGCATCGTGTTCGTCACCTGATCAAGAAAATAATAGGGGTGAAACTCAAAGTAACATTGATTATCTTTTGTGAATTGATGGATTGATAACAAATTTTTTTGAACGTGTAGGACACATAAAATATTAGAGAAATGAAAAGACGAGGTGGGGGATAGAGAAATAGAAGAGAAACTGATATTGCTAATATTAAGTCCAACTCTATTACCAACCCGTAATGATTCATTACTGTTATATTTGTTAGAGACATGCAAATTACGAATGTTTGGTGTCACATGATGCGTAGCTGCAGTATCATGATACCATTCAGGTAAGAATGCTGGTAAAGTAGGAAGTAGTCCTGCCATGTTTGCAGTTGGAGTATTTGTTGAGGTAGGTGTTGATCCACTAGTGTACCAAAAATAGCATTTGGATGCCAAGTGTCCCTGTCGGTTGCAAATTTGGTAGTGATCACTTTTGCCATTGAAATTTGCATTTCACCTGTGCTGACCTGAGTTGGAGGGTGGTCAAAGGAGATGAGGGCTTTGCTGAGTAGCAGGTGGAGAACCTTGAGAAGGTAAAGAGGAGTGGACAAGAGCATTCATAGATGCTTGCATAGAGGTTAAGTTGTTAGTAATTACTATTTGAGCATTGTTGAGTCTCATTTCATGACTCAGTAATAGTCGATGCAGGTCATGAAAGGGAAGGGCCTCAGACTTCGTTGCTAGGGCCGCAACAATGTCATTGTAATCAGGGCCAAGATTACAGAAGACTGGCATTGATGTAAGACCCACATGCTATGAACCTGGTCTAACCTTACATTCTCGTGTCGTGACCAGTCTACCTATCATGGTCGAGCCAAGTGGACTAAGAGCGTGAAACCACAAGACTAGGTATGAAATTTAACTCAAAAACAGTCAAATATGAGTGTGTGGTCGCATACCTAAATAGGTGTGACCAACCCCACCTCAAAAGAGTCCAACCACATGAATTTTGGTCGTATGGTCAGACATTTCAAAAGATAGGTTCACGGATTCTGCGACCCCACCTCCGACCCCCCAGAACCAGTCAAAAATCGAATTTAGGAAACTTTCCTAATCCGAAGGGGGTTCTTTCCTAAACTCATTAGGGCATACTATGAAGGGTTTTTCTCTATAAATAGGACGTTCCTTAGCCTCTTTCACTCCTTTAGAACTCTAATTGAAAGAGAGAGAAAGAGAAGAGAAGGATAATTGAAGAAGAAGACTAAGGAGGAGGAAAATTCAGAGAAAACTCTGAATCTTCAGCAAGCATAAGGTATGAACATATTTCTCATGTTAAATTGAGAGCCTAGGATAGTTCATGAACAAGATAAGATTAAGAGAAACCCAAATCATCCATCCATGAACAAATTCCAAGAAAATCCATGGAGGAAATTATGTGGACAATGGATGGTGTACAAAATAGTAGTTTTGAACCATAAAAAAATCATAGGAAGGACCATGATGATAAGCCAAAGGATTCAAACATGAAGGAATGGAATTAAGAGTGAAAGGTTGACCATAACACGTGTGGTCGCACGTGTGGTCGCATGATGTCTGACCCCACAAGACACACATGTCCGACCACATGCCCTCGGGAAGTTTCCAGGGAGGGTGTGGTCGCACGTATGGTCGGAGTATGTCCGACCCTACCCTGTGACCCCACACCCTATGATCGTAGAAATTGAGACCCCAAGTGCTGCCCCACCTACGACCCCTCAGTTTCTGTTAGTCTAAATATATGGGAATTAATTCTAATTAAAAATCTATCAACTTGTTAGGTTTCCAAGTGGTTTAAAAGTGATTCATAAAGCTTGAACGAGGATCTACTATCAATCAATGGTGAGGGAACAAGACCTAAATTAATTGGCTAATAATAAACTGTTTTTATTTATTGAGTCCAATACCATGAATGATTTTATGCTTGTATGCTTGTAATGTGCATTTAACATGTCATCCAATATCCCTGCTATTACTATTCATGCATATTTAATTTTTGTTTAATTATAATATGATGATTATGATGATGATGATGATGCTAGGAATAGGCAAGTGAATGTTTGTGTATGGTTATTGTACTTGATGCGAGTGGGGCATCAGGAGAAGTGTGATGCAGTGCAGTCCTAGCACTTTAGCTCTATCTCTACTCAAGTCTTGTCCACTGACATTGTCGTATCGCCATTACCTTAGCAGAACTATTACGTCGTAGGGCATCAGAGGAGGTGGTCTCGGACCGTGTAGTCTTTGACTCTGCTGGGGGGCCTTAGCTCTATCTCTATGGACGTAATGAGGGATGCTGGGGTGAGGCCTTGGATACACTGTTTGATATTAGGATTGGTTAGTTGCGAGCCCAGTTTCCAATCCCTCACCAATAGGTGCTTACGTGTTGGTATGGGTAGGGCATCAGGGGAAGTGTAATGCAGTGCTGTCCTAGCACTTTAGCTCTATCCCTATTCCATGATGGGTGCATGTGGGATGGCAATGGTGTTTGATCCATTAGGCGGCTTCACACACTCGGGTAAAGAGGTGCGGCGGCCACCTATCCTTTCTATTGCACATTGCAAACTTATGAACCAGACCAAAGATATAAATTGAATGCATGCATATGTTTGTTGCATTGTTTTGTTTTCTCACTGAGCCGTGATGTGTGCTTACCCTTTCGACGTCGAATATTTTTAGTTGATGATGCAGGTACCACAGTAGAAGATTATATGAATGCTCCGATGTATGGACATGCTGCGGTGTTGGATGCAGAAGCTATGATGGAGTCGCATAATTCATCGTGCGAGTGCAACTCATGCGTCTTCGATTAGATTTATTAGTTGGATTATTCAGAAGATGTAATTGATTAATTTATTTTATTTTATGTCTTAGTCATTTGAAGATAATTAGATAATTTATTTATGTTATTACCATTAGATTCTCAGTTCATTAAATATTAAAGACTTTCACTATTGTGTATTTATTCTGATTATGGTTGTGGATGTGTATGGTTTAAGCAAAAGGACACAGCCTATTCGAGATCTTGATTGAACCATTGGTTGATAGACGGTTCATCACACCATTCTGATTGGTGCAGAATTGGGGTATGACAACTTGGTATCAGAGCTCTCAGGCCTTGCCCATTAAACCTGAATACATTTACGATTGTGTCCATGAACTGAGTTAGGATAACTTAAAAGCTTTAATACAAACACATCATAAGCACCTGTGTTGGTTGAGACAGAACTTAAACATGACAATAATATACATATAAATGGTGGAACCATATGTATATATAGAGAGAAGAAAAAGAGAATCTAAATGTATCCAGATAATTAAATAACATATGGTACGGTCTACAAGTTGGATAGTTGGCTGAGTATACAAAGGATATAGTATAGTAGCAAGAAGGGAGCATCTGTAAATCAGAAAATTGGAATACCGAGTTGGTACTCACAAGATGTGAAACTCGATGTATGATAAAGAAAAAGAAAAATGGCTAGTAACGCCTAAATCCCTGCAAAGGTAAAGGGAAAGATCTCGGGCTAAATCCAATAGAGATATGAGAACAATGGCCATACACCAAAAATGAGAGTAACTATAAAAGAAGATAAAGCTATACTTCTGGGTGATGTGGAGACTCAGAGTGAGATCTGCCATATGCTGATCCATTGCCCACTAAGCATTAAGAAGATGTTGCAACTTGATCCCACCACTATCTGGGTCAAGAACGAGTAGTGAAAACTCATTTGAGCAGATGCTAAATAATGATAATTTGACTGTAGCAAATCAAAACAATGAACAATCAGGCCACTCCAGCTAATCTACCTGGACTACCAAATGCCTTGGCTACGGTTGTAATAAACTTGGCTCGATAAAATACAAGAGCAACAGTAGATGAGACTGACTATGCAAGTTGTTATGTGAATCACTATCCAAGTTACCAATGCTACATCAACACCTCCGGGTCAAACCAAGTACAGTATCGATTGGTAGCAACACTGTACCCTCAACACCTGTTAGCTATAACACAGTACCTACTATACTGCAAGTCCTAGTAACGCACACCCCAGTGTAGAAGCTTAGTGCATAACAAGCAGGGTATCAAGGTAGTTACCCTTATCAGCCACCGATGTATGGGATAACTTCATCATGACAAAATGATCCAACAAGGATTGAAGAATGTTTTCTGAAGATGAAGCCTCTTACATTTTCAATAAAGGATCAAATCTATTGTGGCCATATAAATAGATAGGTTTATATAGGATGCGGTGCATTATTGACTTACTCTTATGATTATAGAGGATGCACATACCTGATTTTAAATTCTCGTGTCTTGACAGGATACCTTCTTGATTCAACCTGTCAATTAGAGTTATAGATATTGTTTATTTAATATTAGTCCTGATTATACCAATCTGAACCACTCTCATGATCGACACCATGAACAGAGATATGAACTGAATGAACAGTTAAATGTTTAATCATGTTGAGCATACATCTTCTGATTTATACCTGATTTACTGATGTACGAAAACTTTCTCCAGATTTACTCCTGTAGTGCCTTGACCAATGACATTATATACTCGATAGAACCTGTAACCATGAGGTTAAGAACTGTAAAACCTCTACTTTCATATATTTGGACCACCATGCAACTTGACGATCTTTTGATGCCCGTTGGATTACTATAGATTTACTCCTGATCCTTTAAACCTAAGTTCGTTAGATAAAGCAAGTGTTCGTCATTATCCTAAATTCGAAAGAAGAAAATGAATTGCTTTTGGATAAACATTCTGATTCTTACATTTCTCGACATCCATTGATAAGGTGTTTAGTAAATAAGGAATTATGGGAAGTAAGATGATTAAATTTAGATTAGATTCTATAGCCAAGGAACCTCAGATGAAGAAATAGAGGATCTGTTTCGAGATTGCTGAATAGATGGATATGGTCATGTCTATAAAAGAGTTCATGAGTAAGAAAGTAAGTAACAATCACAAGATATTTTTTGAGGTATATGAAAGAGAGATCAGGGTAGAACAACAATGATAAAGAAGGTGTAAGCTAATGAGCTTTTTGGGATATATGAGATTTTAAGCAATAGTCTTTGAAAAACTAAGAGACTAGATATGCCCTTAAGACCTGTATACCAGATTTTGCTAGTTCAAGCCCTTTTGGACTAGATGTTGTATTGGATGAGTGTTATTAACAATGTTTGAATCATATGGATGGACAGAATTTGGATGCAACCTAAATCGACTTGAGATAACAGACTTTGACGTCATCTTGGGAATAGACTGGTTGTCTCAACACTCTACAAAGTTATTTTGTGCATAGAAGAGGTTATCATTCAAGAATAAAGACGGCATATAATTTAGTTTTATTGGAAGCATGTTGCCTAAGAAGTGAATGCTGATCCTCTCTATGCTAAAGGCGAAGAGATGCTTTGAAGAGAAAGAAGCTGGATATATGGTATCTCTGGTATACATTACCAAAGAAGCACCACAGATGGAAGATATTGATGTGATGCACAAATTTCCTGATGTGTTTTCAAGAGACTTACCTAGGTTACCATCTGATCGTGCGACCGAGTTCGTCATCGACTTGTTACCAAGGATGATACCTTTGTCAAAGGCACCTATAGAGTAGCTCCTATGGAGTTGAAGGGATTGAGACTCAACTACGAGAGTTATTAGACAAGGGTTCTAATCGGCTAAGTATTTCATCACGGGGGCGCCAATGCAATTAGTGAAGAATAAGGGACATTAGTGTCAGATTATGTATAGACTATCAAGAACTAAACAAGCTCACGATCAAGAATCGATATCTACTACCTCAGATCGATGACTTGTTTAAACAGTTGCAAGGAACAATGGTATTTTCTAAGATTGACCTTGGATGGAGTATCATCAAATGAAGAATTTGGACAGCGATATCCGAAGACAACTTTAGAACCGGGATTGGGCATTATAAGTTCACGATTATAACGTTTGGATTAACCAATGCCCTTACATCTTTTATGTAGCTGATGAACTGGGTGTTTGATTACATGTTGGATACGTCGGTCATAATTTTCATAGATGATATTTTGGTTTATTCCAAGAATGAAGCAATTCATACAACGAATTTTAGATCCGCTTCACAACAGTTGAGAAGGGAGAAGCTTTATGCCAAGTCCAAGAAATATGAGACCTGATTAAACAAAGTGATCTTCTTAGATCATGTAGCATCATAAAAAGGGATTAAAGTAGACCCTATTAAGATAGAAGTAATCTTATGGTGAGAAACACCCAAAGAATATTGCGAAGATCAGAAGTTTCTTGGGTTTAGCTGGTTATTATAGACGATTCAAGGAGGACCACTCTAGGATCGGAATACCTCTTACCAACTAACCAGGAAGGGAGAGAAGTTTAATTGGACAGACAAGTGTGAAGAGTATTTCCAGACTCTAAAGCTAGATTGATATCTGCTCCCATCTTGACTATTCCTGTAAGACCCGTATCAAACTAACTGGTCTTACCACCTTGAACCGGGTCTACCCATCATGGTCGAGCCCAATGGACCAAGTGCATGAAGGAGATAACGATCCTAGGTATTAAACTGACCCAAAAATACTAAAATAGGGGGGAGGGTCGCACAACCAGCTAGGCAGGGTCGGACCCCCCCAATATAAAAGTCAGACCCTGAGTTTCTAACCGGGGGTCAGACAATTTAGAACCAGGGGTCAACGGGACCTCCGACCCACCCATCGACCCCCAGTCTGCCGATAGAAATCGTGAATTGGAAACTTTCCAAATTTCAATGGGATTCTTTCCTAATCTCAGTGGGACTTATTTTGGGTGTTTCTACTCTATAAATATGACGTCCCTAAGCCTCTTTCACTCCTTTTAGAACCCTTATTGGATTGAGAGAAAGAAAAGAGAAGGAGAAGAGAAGGAAAAGAGAAGGAAAGTGGAGAAGAAGAGCAAAGAGAAGGCTTCAGAGAAACAAGTCTATTTCTCAGGTATGGATACTATCTCCATGAATTTCTTAAGACCTTAGAGTAGATAGTGAAGAGGGTATGATCTAGGAGAAATGGTAGCGTTCGCTTGTGTATAGACTACCGAGAACTAAATAAACTGACAATCAAGAATCGGTATCCATTGCCTTGGATCGATGACCTGTTCGATCAGTTGCAAGGTGCCAAAGTGTTCTCAAAGATTGATCTTCGGTCAGGATACCATCAGCTGAAGATTAAGGATGGTGATATCTCCAAGACAGCATTCAGGACCAGATATGGACATTATAAATTTTTGGTCATGTCTTTTGGATTGACAAACGCACCAGCAACCTTTATGGAACTTATGAATCGAGTATTCCAGGATATGTTGGATACGTCGGTTATTGTATTCATCGTTGATATATTGGTCTACTTCAAAGACGAGGAAACTCATATTAAGAATCTAAACGCCGCTCTGCAGCGATTACGGAAGGAAAAGCTCTAAGCCAAATTTACAAAGTGTGAGTTTTGGCTAAAGGAAGTCGCTTTTTTAGGCCATGTTGTACCCGCTGAAGGAATTAAAGTGGATCCTAGCAAGATTGAAGCTATTGTGAAGTGGGAAGCACCGAAGAACGTTGTAGAAATTAGAAGTTTCTTAGGTCTAGCTGGGTATTATCGACGATTCGTGGAAGACTATTCCTGAATTTCTGTACCTCTTACCAGTTTGACTAAGAAGGGTGAAAAGTTGGTTTGGACTGAGAAATGCGAGAAGAGTTTACAGACATTGAAGGCTAGATTGATACGCTCCGATCTTGGCTATTCCGATTCTAGGACAGCCATTTATCTTGTACATTGATGCGTCAGGACTGGGATTAGGATGCGTACTTATGCAAGGAGAACAAGTAATTGCCTATGCCTCAAGACAGTTGAAAACACATGAGAAGAACTATCCCACTCATGATTTGGAACTAGCGGCAGTAGTACATGCTGTCAAGATATGGAGACATTACCTGTACGGGAAGAAGTTTTAGATTAAATCAGACCATAAAAGTCTTGCTTATCTATTTAATCAGAAGGAATTGAATATGAGACAAAGAAGATGATTGGAATTATTAAAAAACTATGACTATGATATCCAGTATCATCCGGGGAAAGTTAACGTAGTAGCCAATGTGTTGAGTAGAAAGGCAATGATAAAATCTCAGGGAGAGGTTAGCACAATTGCCGCAATGTGTACTACCGAGAAGGTATTCAATCACGGTAATGAGCAGTTTGTGATAGATGCACCGGATGGATCAGCCAACGAAGGATTTATTCATCGGTTTTCAAATATGTTCACCGCATTGAAGATTATACCAGATATAATTGATGAAGTAAAGACAGCTATCAAATCAGATCCTTACCTAAGGATGGTACAAGAGGACATTGAAAAAGGTAGGGCTATCCCTGAGTTCACCTTGGACGAAGAAAAGGTACTGAAGTACAGAGGAAGAATATGTGTACCTGAAACAGAAAGCTTGGACATTAGACACTGATTGATGAAAGAAGCCCATACCACCATCTATTCGATACATCCTGGAAGTACAAAAATGTATCATGATCTAAAGAAATTATATTGGTGGAGAAGAATGAAAGTAGATGTAGCTAAGTTCGTGTCTCAATGCCTAAATTGTCAGAAAGTAAAGGCTGAACGACAAAGACCGGCAAGACTGTTACAGCCGTTACCGGAACCAGCATTGAAATGAGACTGCATCACTATGGACTTCGTCACAGGATTACCATCGACCCCTCGAGTAGTTGACGCAGTTTGGGTGATTGTGGACCGCCTGACTAAAACAGCTCGGTTTATACCTATACGACCTCAGTATACACTGGAGAGGTTAGCTAAGCTGTATGTGGATAACATTGTGCGATTACACGGTGTACCTGAAAGCATTGTGTCCGATAGAGATCCACGATTTACTTCAAAGTTTTGGGAAGGACTGCAAATGGCTATGGGTACAACATTGAAATTTAGTACTGCATTCCATCCACAGACAGATGGACAGTCAGAGCGTACAATTCAGATTCTAGAAGATATGCTTCAAGCATGTGTAATTGATTTTAAAGGATCATGGGATGAAAAATTACCATTGATTGAGTTTGGTTACAACAATAGCTATCAGGCTACTATACAGATGTCACCCTATGAAGCACTGTATGACAAAAAGTGTCGAACTCTTTTGTTTTGGAATGAAGTTGGGGAATGTAGTATTGTTGGACCGAAATTTGTTGAAGAGACTTGTCGAGTGGTCGACATTATCAAGGAAAGAGTGAAAACAGCTCAGAATCATCAGAAGCAATATGCAAATACTCAACGCCGAGACCTTGAATTCATCGTGGGTGATAAAGTATTCTTAAAAGTATCGCCTTTGCGAGATTTGAAATGGTTCGGACAGAAAGGGAAATTAGGTCTGAGATATGTCCGACCATATGAGATTCTAGCTAGGCGTGGAAAAGTGGCTGACTAGTTAGCACTACCACCATCTATGTCAAGTGTGCATGACGTATTTCATATTTTCTTATTGAAGAAGTTTGTCAAGGATCTGACGCACGTTTTGACAATAGACCTACCTGATTTGACTGAAGATTTGACTTTGATGTAGCACCAACTGAAATCACTAGTCGAAAGGTTCAACGACTACGCAACCGTGATATCTATTATGTTAAGGTCACCTGGAGGAGTAGAGATATGGAAGAAATCACATGGGAAGAAGAGAATGCTATGCGAAAGCAATATCCTCATTTATTTGACTCGGAAGGTATGTACAATTTCGAGGATGAAATTTTTATAAGTAAGGGGGAGTTGTAAGACCCGTATCGAACTAACTAGTCTTACCACCTTGAATCAGGTCTACCCATCATGGTCGAGCCCAATGGACCAAGTGCGTGAAGGAGATAACGATCCCAGGTATTAAACTGACCCAAAAACACTAAAATAGGGGGGTGGGTCGCACACCCAGCTAGGTAGGGTCGGACCCCCCAATATAAAAGTCAGACCCGGAGTTTCTAACTAGGGGTCGGACAATTTAGAACCAGGGGTCGACGGGACCTCCAACCCCCTCAATGACCCCCAGTCTGCCGACAGAAACCATGATTTGGAAACTTTTTAAATTTCAATGGGATTCTTTTCTAATCTCAGTGAGGCTTATTTTGGGTGTTTCTACTCTATAAATAGGATGTCCCTAAGCCTCTTTCACTCCTTTTAGAACCCTAATTGGATTGAGAGAAAGAGAAGAGAAGGAGAAGAGAAGGAGAAGAGAAGAAAAGTGGAGAAGAAGACCAAAGAGAAGGCTTTATAGAAACAAGTCTATTTCTCAGGTATGGATACTATCACCATGAATTTCTTAAGACCTTAGAGTAGATAGCGAAGAGGGTATGATCTAGGAGAAACCCAAATCATCCATCCATGGTTAGGTTTCAATGGAAACCATGGAGGAGATCATTAAAACCATGTAGGTGAATAAACTATAGTTTTAAACCATAGAACATGTATGGAATGGATTATAGAAGCCAAGCCATAGGACCCAAAAACGAAAGAATGGACTGTAGGATGAAAATCTCGACTAAACCCACAGGGGGTCGCACGTGGGGTCGATGGAGAATCGACCCTACCAGACCCTAGCATCGACCCCTAGTATTTGGGAAGTCTAGATTAGGGATGGTCGCACCCAGGGTCGATGGAACATCCGACCCTGGCATCGACCCTACTACAGGGGTCACAGAAAACTGCTACTCTACCTGCGACCCGTCCTGCGACCCCCAGTTAACAGTTGGCTTTTAAAAATTGGAATTAAATCTAATTAAATTCTATCGACTTGATTAGGTCTTCTACTGATATAATAGTGATATTAAGTTGATTCTTAAAGCTTAAAAGAGGATCTACAATCAAGCAAAGGTGAGGAAAGAAAACCTAAACTAATTGGTTAATAATAAACTATTTTTATTTCTTGAGTCCAATGCCATGATTGATTCTATACGTGTATGCTTGTCATGTGCATTTAACATGTCGTCCAATATTTTTATTATTACTGTTCATGCATATTAAATTTATTGTTTATAACATGATGATGATGATGATGATAGGAATAGACATGTGAATGTATGTGTGTGGTTAGTGTGCTTGATGCGAGCGAGTATCAGGGGGGTGTCGTAGGCTGGGC
Organism: Protea cynaroides; assembly: GCA_028583415.1. NCBI lineage: Eukaryota > Viridiplantae > Streptophyta > Magnoliopsida > Proteales > Proteaceae > Protea > Protea cynaroides. Next base: position 44,558,784 of record CM053273.1, on the reverse strand, counting down.
CTTAGCACTCTAGCTCTATCTCTAACTCCAGTCTTGTCCACTGACATCGTCGTATCGCCATAACCTTAGCAGAATTATTACGTCGTAGTGTATGAGGGGATGTGGTCTCGGACCGTGTAGTCTCTGACTCTGCCGAGGTGCCTTAGCCCTATCTCTATGGACGTATTGAGGGTGCTGGGGTGAGGCCTTGGATACACTGTTTGGCATTAGGATTGGTTAGTTGCGAGCCCAGTTTGCAAGCCCTCGCCAGCAGGGGCTTACGTGTTGGTATGGGTAGAGTATCAAGGGAAGTGTCATTGGCCGGGCCTCAGCACTTTAGCTCTATCTCTATTCCATGGTAGGGTGGATGGGGACGACAATAAACGTTAACCTTTGGGCGGGCCTTCACAACCTGTGCATAGAGGTGAGGCGGCCACCGAACCTTTTTATAGCGCATTGCAAACTTATATACCAGACCACAGATATGAATTGAATGCATGCATATGATTGTTGCACTGTTTTGTTTGCTCACTGAGCCGTGATATGTGCTCACTCTTTCGACATCGAATATTTTTAGTTGATGATGCAGGTACCACTGTCGAAGATTATATAAATGTTCCTGTGTACGGTCACGTGGCGGCAATGGAAGCTGAAGACTTAGTGGATACGCATGACTCCTCATGCGAGTGCAACTCATGCGTATTCAATTAGATTTTATTTGAATTATTAAGGAAATGTAATTGATATTTTATTTACTTATGTCTCGGTTAATACAACATAACTTGATATTTTATTATTGATTATCACATTTAGATTCCTCAGTTCATTTATTATTAAGACTTCCACTATTGTGTATTTATTCTGATCATGGTTGTGGATGTGTATGATTTTATTTTCAATGGACACAGCCTATTAGAGATCCTGGTTGAACCGTTGGTTTATTAGCGGTTCATCACACCATTCTGAATAGTACAGAATTGGGGTGTGACAATTCTTATCCCAGGACAATCATTTACCTTATACACTGATGCGTCTGGATTGGGTTTAGGATGTGTGCTTATGCAAGGAGAACAAGCGATTGCATATGTTTCAAGATAACTAAAAGAGCATGAAAAGAATCACCCAACTCATGATTTGGAGTTAGCAACTGTGATTCATGCAATCAAGACGTGGAGACATTACCTATATAGAGAAGAATTTCATATTAAATTGGATTACAAGAGTCTTACTTATCTCTTTACCCAGAAAGAGTTGAACAGGAAGCTAAGGAGATGGTTGGAACTCCTGAAGGATTAAGACCGTGATATTCAATGTCACCAGTGCAAGGCTAATGTAGTAGCTAAGGCCTTAAGCAAAACGGAAATTATGAAGTCTGAGGAAGGACCCAGTATAAATGTTGCCTTATGTTTTGCAGCAATATATTCAGATTGAAAGAAGAGTAACATATAATAGAAACTCGTGATGATCCAATTGAGTGAGAACTTATGGATGAACTTATGGAACAATAGTTCTTTGGCTGCGCTTGTGGCATTAAAGATCATCTCTGAATTGATGGATGAAGTAAAAATAGTAATTTTGTTAAATCCGTATATAAGAATGGTGCAAGGAGATTTAGAGAAAGAAAAACCTAACCCTGACTTACTTCGGATGCGAAAAAGGTCCTAAGATACAGAGGATGATTATGCATACCTGAAGTGAAAAACGCTGATCATAAAATACAAGATAATGCTAAAAGCTCATTCTATTCCGTATTGGGTACATCCTAAAAGTACAAAATATACCAAAACATGAAGAGATTATTTTGGTGAAAGGGAATGGAAGTAGTTGTGGCTAGTGCATGTTCCAGTGTCTGAATTATCAGCAAGTAAAGGATGAATGACAATGACCAACATGGCTTACTATAACAACTATCGGAGCCAGTCTGGATGTAAAACTGCATTACAATGAAGTATGTCACCAATTTGCCACTGACTCCTACATTGATTGACGCAGTTTGGATGATTGTTGATCGCCTTATGAAGATAGCTCATTCCATTGCTATACGACCTTGGTATGCTTTGGAGCAGCTAACTAAGCTATATGTAGATTGAAGTTGCTACAAAGCTACCATGTAAATGTCACCTATAAAGCATGGTACGGTAGAAATGTCAAACTTCTCTATTTTGGAATAAAGTTGGTGAATGAAGAATTTTAAGACCTGAGTCTATTGAAGAAACCTATTAAGTGGTAGACAAGATCAAAGAAAAAGTGCCAAGATAGCTCAGGATTATTAGAAGAGATGCCAAGACCTTGAGTTCGCCATAAGTGACAAAGTGTTCTTGAAGATATCACTTATGCGTGGTTTGAAGCAGTTCAACAAGAAGGGAAAGTGGGGTCCTATATATGTGTTGGACCTTATAAGTTTTGGAGAGATGTAAAAAAGTTGCATATCAATTAGCGTTACCGCTATCCATGTCGAGTGTGCATGACGTATTTCGCATGTCTCTATTGAAGAAGTACGTTGGAGATCCATATCAAAGGTATTGACCACTGATGCACGGATTAGATAGAATATTTAACTATTGAAGTGGTACCAGCCTAGTTCACTAGTTGGAAGGTACAACATCTCCAAAGCTGGGATAATTATTAAATGAAGGTAACCTGGCAAAGACAAGACGTAGAGAAGATTACATGGGAGGAAGAAGGTACAATGCAGAAACATAATTCCCACCTATTGACTCCGAAGTAAATTCAAATTTTGAGGACAAAATTTATTTTAAGGATGGGGGAGTTGTAATTTAACTCAAAAACAGTCAAATATGATTGTGTGGTCGCATACCTAAATAGGAGTGACCGACCCCACCTCAAAAGAGTCCAACCACATGAATTTTGATTGTGTGGTCAGACATTTCAAAAGGTAGGGTCACGGATTCTGCGACCCCACCTCTGACCCCATGGAACCAGTCAGAAACCGAATTTAGGAAACCATCCTAATCCAAAGGGGGTTCTTTCCTAAACTCATTAGGGCATATTATGGAGGGTTTTCCTCTATAAATAGGATGTCCTTTAGCCTCTTTCTCTCCTTTAGAGCTCTAATTAAAAGAGAGAGAAAGAGAAGAGAAGGAAGAGAAGGAGAATTGAAGAAGAAGAATAAGGAGGAGAAAAATTCAGAGAAAACTCTGAATCTTCAACAAGCATAATGTATGAACATATTTTTTATGTTAAATTGAGAGCCTAGGATAGTTCATGAAGAAGATAGGATTAGGAGAAACCCAAATCATCCATCCATGGACAAATTCCAAGAGAATCCATGGAGGAAATTATGTGGACAATGGATGGTGTATAAAAAAGTAGTTTTAAACCATAAAACAATCATAGGAAGGACCATGATGATAAGCCAAAGGATTCATACATGAAAGAATGGATTAAGAGTGAAAGGTCGACCATAACACGTGTGGTCGCACGTGGGGTCGCATGATGTTCGACTCCACAAGACACACATGTCCGACCACATGCCTTTGAAAAGTTTTCAGGGAGGGTGTGGTCGCACGGGTGGTCGGAGTATGTCCAACCCTACTCTGCGACCCCACATCCTGTGGTCACAGAAACTAAGACCCCAGGTGCTGCCCCACCTGCGACCCCTCAGTTTCTGTTAGTCTAAATATATGGGAATTAATTCTAATTAAAAATTTATCAACTTGTTAGGTTTCCAAGTGGTTTAAAAGTGATTCATAAAGCTTGAACGAGGATCTACTATCAATCAAAGGTGAGGAAACAAGACCTAAATTAATTGGCTAATAATAAACTATTTTTATTTATTGAGTCCAATACCATAAATGATTCCATGCTTGTATACTTGTAATGTGTATTTAACATGTCATCCAATATCCCTTCTATTACTGTTCATGCATATTTAATTTCTATTTAATTATAATATGATGATGATGATGATGCTAGGAATAGGCATGTGAATGTTTGTGTGTGGTTAGTGTACTTGATGCGAGTGGGGCATCAGAGAAGTGTGATGCGGTGCGGTCCTAGCACTTTAGCTCTATCTCTACTCAAGTCTTGTCCACTGATATCGTCGTATCGTCATTACCTTAGCAGAACTATTACGTCGTAGGGCATCAGGGGAGGTGGTCTTGGACCGTGTAGTCTCTGACTTTTCCGGGGGGCCTTAGCTCTATCTCTATGGATGTATTGAAGGATGGGGGGGTGAGGCCTTGGATACACTGTTTGGCATTAGGATTGGTTAGTTGCGAGCCCAGTTTGCAAGCCCTCGCCAATAGGGGCTTACGTGTTGGTATGGGTAGGGCATCAGGGAAAGTGTGATGTGGTGCTATCCTAACACTTTAGCTCTATCCCTATTACATGATGGATGCATGTGGGACGATAATGGTATTTGATTCATTGGGCGGCTTCACACACTCGTATATAGAGATGCGGCGGCCACCTATCCTTTCTATTGCACATTGCAAACTTATGAACCAGACCAAAGATATAAATTGAATGCATGCATATGTTTGTTGCATTGTTTTGTTTGCTCACTAAGCCGTGATGTGTGCTCACCCTTTCGACGTCGAATATTTTTAGTTGATGATGCAGGTACCATAGTAGAAGATTATATGAATCCTCCGATGTACGGACATGCTGCGGCGATGGATGCAGAAGCTATGATGGAGTCGCATAATTCGTCGTGCGAGTGCAACTCATGCGTCTTTGATTAGATTTATTAGTTGGATTATTCAGAAGATGTAATTGATTAATTTATTTTATTTTATGTCTTAGTCATTTGAAGATAATTGGATAATTTATTTATGTTATCACTATTAGATTCTCAATTCATTAAATATTAAAGACTTCCGCTATTATGTATTTATTCTGATTATGGTTGTGGATGTATATGGTTTAAGCAAAAGGACCCAGTCTATTCGAGATCCTGGTTGCCATTGGTTGATAGATGGTTCATCACACCATTCTGGTCGGTGCAGAATTGGGGTGTGACAATTGAGCTCCTCCATAGAGAGTGGTTTGTTGGAGCTGAGGAAGATTGCAGAGAAAACTCCGTTGGAAGAAGAACATCGTAGTTGTAAAACCTGTGTCAAAATAATCCGATCTTACCACCTTGAACCAGGTTTACCCATTATGGTCGAGTCAAATGGACCAAGGGCGTGAAGGAGATCGAGATCCCAGGTATCAAATAGACCCAAAAACACTTAAAATAGGGGAAGGGTCGCATACCCAGCTAAGCAGGGTCGGACCTCCCAAAACAGAAAGTTAGACCTTCAGTTTTGAAGGGAGGGTCGGACAGCTTAGAACCCTAGGGTCGACGAGATCATCGACCCTCCCATCGACCCTTGGTTAGCGTAGGAAATAGAATTAAGAAATTTTCCTAATTTTCGATTGGGATTCTTTCCTAATCTCAAAGGGACTTATTTTAGGATGTTCCTACTCTATTTAAAGGACGTCCCTAAGACACTTTTACTCCTTTCACAACCCTAATTGAATTGAGAGAAAGAGAAGAGAAGGAAAAGAAGAAGAAGAGAAACAAGGAAGAAGATTAAGCCAAAAGAGAAGAGTTGCAGAGAAGGATTATTCTTCTCAGGTATGGATACTAATTCCATGAGTTTCTACAGACCTTAGGTTGTTATTGGTGAGAGTGTGATCTCGGAGAAACCCAAACCATCAACCCATGATTAGGTTTTCATGGAAAACCATAGGAGAATGCATGAAATCTATTTAGGTGGATTATACATGGTTTCAGACCATGGAATGAATGTAGAATGGAAAGTAGGAGCAAAACATAGGATCCCAAGCACGAAGAATGGACTAAAAGAGGGAATTGGACCAAAGTGCACCGAGAGTCGCACCGAGGGTCGATGACCATCCGACCCTAGGTGATACTGACCATCGACCCTTAGTGTTCGGGAAGTTCAGAGTTAAGGGAGGGTCGCACCCAGGGTCGATCAGGACTCCGACCCTACCTCCGACCCTCAGTTAACAGAATAGTTTTTAAAAATCAGAATAAATTCTAATTAAATTTTATCGACTTTGTTAGGTCTTCTAGCAATATAATAAAAATATAAAAGTGATTCTAAAGCTTGGAAAAGTATCTATTAGCAAACTAAGGTGAGGAACCAGAACTCCCAATTACTTGGTTAATAACAAAACTGTTTTCTATTTTCTTGAGTCATATGCCATGCTTGATTCTATGCGAATATGTTTGTAATGTGCATACAGCATGCCATCCAATATTTCTATTACTTGTTCATGCATATTTACTTTATTGTTTATAACATGACGATGATGATGATGATAGGAATAGGCATGTGCTTGTATGTGTGTGGTTGATGTACTTGATGCGAGCGAGTATCAGGGGGGGTGTGATGAGAACGTCAATAAACGTTAACCTTTGGCGGGTCTCAGCACTTTAGCTCTATCTCTAACTCAAGTCTTGCGCATTGGCATCGTCGTATCGCCATTACTTTAGCAGAACTATTATGTCGTAGAGTATCAGGGGAGGTGGTCTCGGTCCTTGTAGTCTCTGACTCTACCGGGGGGCCTTAGCTCTATCTCTATGGACATTCTGAGGGATGTTGGGGTGAGGCCTTGGATACACTTTTGGCATTAGGATTGGTTAGTTGCGAGCCCAATTTGCAGCCCTCGCCAGCAGGGGCTTACATGTTGGTATGGAAATATATAGCAATAAACGTTGACCTTTGTTATATAATATTCATGGTTGGGTGCATGTGAGTCGACGATAAACGTGATCTTCGGGTGACGGCACACACTTGTGTATAGAGGCGGCGTCAATAAACGCGACCTTTGACTACCTAAACCTTTCTATTGCATACTGCAAACTTTAAACCGGACCAAAGATATAAGTTGATTGCATGCATATGTATTGTTGCATTGTTTTGGCTACTCACTGAGCCGTGATGTGTGCTCACCCCTCGACGTCGAATATTTTTAGTTGATGATGCAGGTTATACCATTGAAGATTATATGAATGCACCTACGTACGGAAAAGTGGCAACAATGGAAGCTGGAGCTGAAGTGGATACACACGACTGCTCTTGCGAGTGCAACTCGTGTGTATTTGATTGGATATTTTATAGGTTTCTTTATTTGGATTTATTAAGACATGTATTTGGTATTTAAATATTTATGTCTCAGTTGAAACAGAATAAATTGTTATTTAAATTTTAATATCACATAGATTCTCAGTTCTTCTTATTATAAGACTTCCGCTATTGTGTATTTACTCTGATTATGATTACGGATGTGTGTAAGTTTAGATAACGCGGGGATAGCCTATTTGAGATCCTGGTTGAACCGTTGGTTTATTAGCGGTTTATCACACCATTCTGGTTAGTCCAAAATTGGGGTGTGACAACTTGGTATCTGAGCATCTCAGGCCTTGTCCGCTAAACTAACATACATTCGAGACAATTGTGAACTGAGATAGGATAAAAGTAAAAACAGTAATATAAACACACTGTAAGCACAAGTGATGGTTGAGACCAAATTTAAAAAAGAGAATAATGCATCTATTAAAGGGGAAACAAGTTACATACAATGAGTGAGAGAAACAAAATGTATATACACAACTAGTGCAGAATACAGTCCACAACCCGGACAGTTACTCTGTAGTACAAGAAAATAAAGTACAATCAAGAAGCTGGAGGCGAAGGAGGAGGCGGGGCCTCACGATCTCGGTCATAGTCCTCAGCATAGACTCTAGTCAACCAGGCTATCTGAGTCTGGGTCGTCTGTAGACTAGCTGTGAGATCGGCTACCCTCCGATCAGTCGCACGCTGTACCTCTATAAGCTCTCCCATCCGTGTGTCTGATATGCGCTGGGAGGCTAACAGCTCATCACACGCTGAGCATCTAGCAACTCCTCCATCCTTAGATCAGATCTGCGCTGAGCCTCCCTGATCTCCTGCAGCATCTCCATCATGTCAGAAGGTGGGAGTGAAGGACCAGCCGCATGCGAAGGACCAGCCTCAGGTGCAGGAGCCGCCGCAGAAGAAGTACCAACACCAGCCGTATGCATAGGTGAAGGCGGTGGTATCGAGTCAACATCCATATACATACGGTCATCATCGTCGACGGGATCCATACGAGCTCTAGCAGCGGCAGCAGTAGCCTCAGCATCAGCCATCTCAATACGAGTGTGAGGGCGCACCATCGCATTCCTCTCCTCATCACTAACCTGGGCATCCCGCATACCCATCTTGCAGATAGCCTCCCAATAGAGAGGCGACGAGAAGGTCTTCTCCTGGATCTTCTCATCTACCAGGTCAACCCCCAGACGGATCAGTAGGACTGTAATCATGCGTCCATAGGGTAGATTACCCTTATGCCCGGACAATGTAGCACTAATCATGGTTCGCATGATGATGTAAGGAAGGCAGACCGACTGTCTGGTACAGATACTGTATATCAAAAACAGGGTCAGCTGAGAAACCCTCTCATAGTGCCCACTCTGTGGGATCAGATTATGCTGGATAATCTTACAGAAGACCCGTGGAGCTGGACGCAGATAACAAGCTCTCATCTGCCAACGATCAAGTCATAGCAGCTGATTGTCGATCTCTGCCCTCATCTCCATGGAAACAAACTGGGGCTCTCCAGGCGCACTGTATACCATGGGGCCATCATAGGGTATGCCCAGTAGGTCGGCCAGTTGCCGATAGTCAAAAGAAATGTGCACCCCTTTAACGTAACTGGTGATGCGCAACTCCTGACCATGCTCAACGTCATTGTAATTCCCCACCACCTGGAGATTACAATAGAACTGGCGCACCAAATCTGGACATGTGCATGCGTCGTAAGTAATGATAGGGAGCCACCCCATGTCACCAAATGCTCACTCTACGTTGAACAAGGCTTGCTCAGCCAAGTTCACTATACGACTACCTTCCACTTTCTTACGGGCATAGTCGCCATACTGTGCCTCGGCTTCATTAGAACGGAAGCGAAGTGGATCACGCACTCTGGGTACCTTGGTACGAGCCATGGTATCTGCAAAATAAGAAAGAGAAAGGAAAATAAGGAATTAATAGGATAAAAATCCGAAATTTGATTTAATAACGACGTAAGTTGACCATAAAGCCCCATTTCTCACCATACAAGTGGGAATGAGAACTTACGTAGGTTTAAACATACCCTACAACCCACATGCAGTAGGAAATTTTAACTGACGATGTCCAATTTGAAGAAATTCAAGAAAGATCGAAAATGTTGACAAATTAGGGCAAAAAGGAAAAAATTCAAGTTTCTCGATAACCAACCGATGAAACTCAGAAATTTTTGAGGGCTTTCGTTCCTCGAGACACCAATAACAAAAGCCCCCAATAAAAATCAAATTTTTACGGTTGGGAAAAGATTAATTTGAAAAATACAAGTTAAATGGACAAAAACCTAGAAAAGAAAACCTAAAAACAGGTAAAAATGAGAGAACATACCTGTATGGATGACGTGGACGTCGAAACCCGGAATCAAACCGATCAAAAACAGTGGAGTAGCACTATAGCAACTCAGAGAGGAGAGATGAGTCGAAACGGGAGGGAAATAATAAGAAATGACCCAAAATCGGATCTTAAAAATCTGATTTTTAGTCTGAGGGTCGGACAATTCGACTAAAACAATCGACCCTCCCATCGACCCTCAGCTCTCAGGAATCTGACAGAAAACTAAGGGTCGGAATTAAGGGTCGGACACCCATCGACCCTCGCATTGACCCTCAGCTCTCGGGAAGAACAGGTCATTCCCAGGGTCGGATACCAAGGGTCGGACATACCATCGACCCTGCATAGAAAAGACAGTATTTTTTTTTTTATAAAATGACCTAGAATTGGAATTGATTATCGGTTAGCGTGCCTACATGAAATATAAATGACTTCTCACCTATTTTGATAAATTCTAGGCACCACCAATCACAGAAAGAAATTATGTCTGGACGTAGAGTAACCCGACAGACCCGGAATGCAGTTCCACCACCACCACCCGTGGAGGAGACTAGTCAGGAAAATAATTATGCACCGGGTAACCCAGAACCGGCAAACCCTACAAATTTGCCACCTCCACCACCAGAGCTAACAACTGTGGTGCTGAATCTGGCACAATAGCTGCAGCAAATGCAACACGCACAGGCTCAGATGCAAGTTGCCATGGGCATTATGTTTCAAGCCACTCAGGCTGCACCCATGCATACAGGACAAGCCAGTGCAGCACCGGTGGGGAACCACCCAGCTCCTTAGACACCTCAACAACCTGCTGCACAGATTCCAGTCCAGGTTCCGAAAGCAGCTCAGGGTAATTACCAGTATCCACCCCATATGTTTGGGGTAAACCCCCAAAATTAGTTGGACCACTCTCGACTAGTGGAGAGATTCTTGAAGATGAAACCCAAGGAATTCAACGACAAACCGTCTGATCCATTGTGGCCAGCACACTGGATAGACGAGATGGAGAGAAATTTCCTCATGATGACTATCACAGAGGAAGAGAAAGTATTATGTGCCACCTTCATGCTCAATGGCGACGCACATCATTGGTGGAAATCCACGAAGGCATATCTACTGACCAAGCACGCCCTACTAACTTGGGCTATATATAAAGAAGCATTCTTTGAGAAATATTTTCCACGGAGCTTCAGAGATTCTATGGAAAAAGAGTTCCTGAGTTTATATCAGGGACAGATGACTGTGGACGCATATCAACAGCGCTACGAAGAGCTGTTTTTGTTTGCACAAATTAGCATGCAAGAAGAAGACACCAAAACCCGTAGGTTCATCACGGGACTGAGAGGAAACATCAGAGAACATGTTCTGGGCTTAGAAAAGAGAATTTATAATGAAGCTGTCCAGATTGCTCGAGTTATTGAATCGAGCCAGAAGGAGAGTTATTTTACTCAGAACAGATGCATCAAAAGGCCAGCCGGAAATTCTTACAACGGAGGCAATAACAGGACATATAAGCCTTTCCGTCCTCAGAATTTTACTGCTGCAACCAAGAATACTTCAGCAGCTCAACCTCAGCCAAAGCCAAATTCTGAAGGCCCGAAGTGTTTTAACTGCAACAAAGCGGGACATATGGCAAGGGAGTGCCCTAAGCCCGAGAAGCAATTCCATCAGGGACGGGTATATGCTGTTACGTCCGAGGATGCGGCCGCATCACCCGATGTGGTCACAGGTATGACCGAAACTTTTTTTGAAGTTGTAATTACACTGTGTGAGCATGTAGACTAAGTTAAAATAAATCACAGGTATCATACCTATAAATGGCGCACCCGTCAGAGTATTCTTTGATTCAGGAGCTACTCATTCATTTATATCTGTGTCATTCAGAAAGAAGATAAACTTACCCATCAAAACATTAGACTACAAACTACTTGTACAATCACCGATGGGGTTAAAAGTGGAATTAGAGAAAGGTTATGGACCATGTCCAGTTCTCATCGGAGAGAAGACCTTAGATGCAACCTTGATACAACTTGAGATGGCAGACTTTGATGTCATCTTGGGAATGGACTGGTTAGCTCGACATTTTGCAAATCTGTTATGCGCCGAAAAGAAGCTAACATTCAAAAACAAAGAAGGAGCAGAATTCAGTTTCTCGGGAACCAAACTTCCCCGGAGACGCAAGCTCATACTTTCAGCACTAAAGGCTAAGAAGTGCCTTGAGAAGGGGGCAGTCGGGTATCTAGTATCAGTGGTTGACCTAACCAAGGAAACACCACGAATGGAAGACATTGACATCATGCGAGACTACCCTGACGTATTTTCGGAGGAACTACCCGGATTACCACCCGACCGAGCCATAGAGTTTGTGATAGACCTTATACCTGGAGCCGCACCAGTGTCAAAAGCACCTTATAGAATGGCTCCTACTGAACTAAAGGAATTAAAAGTGCAACTACAAGAACTGCTAGACAAGGGTTATATTCGACCCAGTATATCTCCATGGGGGGCACCGGTGTTGTTCGTAAAGAAGAAGGATGGTAGCGTTCGATTATGCATCGACTATCGGGAGTTGAATAAACTGACAATCAAGAATCGATATCCACTACCTCGGATCAATGACTTGTTCGATCAGTTACAAGGAGCAAAAGTATTTTCAAAGATCGACCTTCGATCAGGCTATCATCAGCTGAAGATTAAAGAAGGTGATATTCCGAAGACATCATTTAGGACCAGATATGGACATTATGAATTTTTGGTTATGTCTTTCGGATTAACTAATGCACCGGCAACGTTCATGGAACTTATGAACTGAGTTTTCCACGATATGTTGGATACGTCGGTTATAGTATTTATTGATGATATATTGGTATACTCCAAGGACAAAGAAACCCATATCAAGAACCTAAACGCAACCCTACAGCGTTTAAGGAAAGAGAAGTTATATGCCAAATTTTCAAAGTACGAGTTTTGGCTAAGTGAAGTCGCCTTCTTAGGCCATGTAGTATCTGCTGAAGGAATCAAAGTGGACCCCAGCAAGATCGAGGCTATTGTGAGGTGGGAAGCACCAAAGAGCGTTTCAGAAATTAGAAGTTTTCTGGGTCTAGCTGGTTATTATTGGAGATTCGTAGAAGACTATTCTCGGATTGCCGTACCACTCACCAGTTTGACTATGAAAGGTGAAAAGTTTGTGTGGATGGATAAATGTGAGAAGAGCTTCTAGACATTGAAGTCCAGATTGATATCCGCCCCGATTTTTACTATTCCTATTCCAGGACAGACGTTTACCTTATACACTGATGCGTCGGGATTGGGATTAGGATGTGTGTTTATGCAAGGAGAGCAAGTAATTGCATATGCCTCGAGATAGTTGAAGGTACATGAGAAAAATTACCCCACTCATGATTTGGAATTAGCAGCAGTAGTACATGTGGTCAAGATATGGAGACATTACCTATACGGAGAGAAATTCCAGATTAAGTCGGACCATAAAAGTCTTACTTATCTATTTAATCAGAAGGAGTTGAATATGAGACAAAGAAGATGGCTGAAACTATTGAAAGACTATGATTGTGATATCCAGTATCATCCGGGAAAAGCGAACGTAGTAGCAGATGCATTAAGCAGAAAGGCAATGATAAAATCGCAAGGAGAAGTTAACACCACTACAACAATGTGTACTACCAGAAGGGTATTCAATCACGGCAACGAGCAGTATGTGATAGATACAACGGATGGATCAGCCAACCAAGGGTTTATTCATCGGTTTTCGAATATGTTCGCGGCATTGAAGATTATACCGGATATAGTGGATGAAGTGAAGACAGCTATCAAAGCAGATCCTTATCTGAGAACAGTACAAGAAGATATTGAGAAAGGTAGGACCAACCCTGAGTTCACCTTGGATGACGAGAAGGTACTGAAATACAAAGGAAGAATATGTGTACCTGAAACAGAAAGTGTAGACATTAGACACCGACTGATGAAGGAAGCCCACACCACCATCTCTTCGATACATTCTGGAAGTACAAAAATGTATCATGACCTAAAGAAACTATATTGGTGGAGGGGAATGAAAGAAGATGTAGCTAAGTTCGTGTCTCAATGCCTAAATTGTCAGAAAGTAAAGGCTGAACGAGAAAGACCCGCAGGACTGTTACAGCCATTACCGGAACCAGCATGGAAATGGGACTACATCACTATGGACTTCGTCACAGGGCTACCATTGACTCCTAGAGTAGTTGACGCAGTTTGGGTGATTATGGACCGTCTGACTAAAACAGCTCGCTTCATACCTATACGACCTCAGTATATACTGGAAAGGTTAGCGAAGCTGTATGTGGATAATATTATTCGATTACACGGTGTACCAGAAAGCATTGTGTCTGATAGAGATCCACGATTTACTTCCAAGTTTTGGGAACGATTACAAAAGGCTATGGGTACAACATTGAAGTTCAGTACTGCATTCCACCCACAGACAGATGGACAGTCAGAGCGTACAATCTAGATTCTAGAAGATATGCTACGAGCATGTGTAATTGATTTCAAAGGATCATGGGACGAAAAGTTACCATTGATAGAGTTCGCTTATAACAATAGCTATCAGGCTACTATACAGATGTAACCTTATGAAGCACTGTATGGCAGGAAGTGTCGAACTCCTTTGTTTTGGAATGAAGTTGGAGAACATAGTATTGTTGGGCCAAAATTTGTTGAAAAAACTTGTCGAGTGGTCGACATTATTAAGGAAAGAGTGAGAATGGCTCAGAACCGTCAGAAGCAATAAGCAGATACTCGACGCAGAGATCTGGAGTTCGTTGTAGGTGATAAAGTGTTTTTGAAGGTATCGCCTATGCGAGGATTGAAGAGGTTCGGACAAAAAGGGAAACTAAGTCCAAGATATGTCGGGCCATATGAAATCTCTAGCTAAGCGTGGAAAAGTGGCTTATCAGTTAGCACTACCACCATCTATGTCAAGTGTGCATGACGTATTTCACATTTCCCTATTGAAGAAGTATGTCAAGGATCCAACGCACGTTTTGACAGTAGATTTGCCGGAATTGACTGATGATTTGACATTTGAAGTAACACCAACAGAAATCACTAGTCGAAAGGTTCAAAGTCTACGCAACAGTGATATCTACTATGTTAAGGTCACATGGAAAAGTAGAGACATGGAAGAAATTACATGGAAAGAAGAGAATGCTATGCGAAAGCAATACCCTCACTTATTTGATTCAGAAGGTACGTACAATTTTGAGGACGAAATTTTTATAAGTTGGGGGGAGTTGTAAGACCTGAGTCAATCTAACCCGGTCTTACCACCTTGAACCAGGTTTACCCGTCATGGTCGAGTCAAATGGACCAAGGGCATGAAGGAGATCGAGATCCCAGGTATCAAATTGACCCAAAAACACTTAAAATAGGGGAAGGGTCGCATACCCAGCTAAGCAGGGTCGGACCTCCCAAAATAGAAAGTCAGACCCTCAATTTTGAAGGGAGGGTCGGACAGCTTAGAACCCTAGGGTCGACGAGATCATCGACCCTCCCATCGACCCTCGGTTACCGTAGGAAATAGATTTAGGAAATTTTCCTAATTTTCGATTGGGATTCTTTCCTAATCTCAAAGGGACTTATTTTAGGATGTTCCTACTCTATTTAAAGGACGTCCCTAAGCCACTTTCACTCCTTTCACAACCCTAATTGAATTGAGAGAAAGAGAAGAGAAGGAAAAGAAGAAGAAGAGAAACAAGGAAGAAGATTTAGCCAAAAGAGAAGAGTTGCAGAGAAGGATTATTCTTCTCAGGTATGGATACTAATTCCATGAGTTTCTACAGACCTTAGGTTAGTTATTAGTGAGAGTGTGATCTCAGAGAAACCCAAACCATCAACCCATGGTTAGGTTTTCATGGAAAACCATAGGAGAATGCATGAAAGCTATTTAGGTGGATTATACATGGTTTCAGACCATGGAATGAATGTAGAATGGAAAGTAGGAGCAAGACATAGGGTCCCAAGCATGAAGAATGGACTAAAAGAGGGAATTGGACCAAAGTGCACCGAGGGTCGCACCGAGGGTCGATGACCATCCGACCCTAGATGATACTGACCATCGACCCTCAATGTTCGGGAAGTTCAGAGTTAAGGGAGGGTCGCACCCAGGGTCGATCAGGACTCCAACCCTACCTCCGACCCTCAGTTAATAGAATAGTTTTTAAAAATTAGAATAAATTCTAATTAAATTTTATCGACTTTGTTAGGTCTTCTAGTAATATAATAACAATATAAAGGTGATTCTAAAGCTTGGAAAAGTATCTATTAGCAAGCTAAGGTGAGGAACCAGAACTCCCAATTAATTGGTTAATAACAAAACTATTTTCTATTTTGTTGAGTCCTATGCCATGCTTGATTTTATGCGAATATGTTTGTAATGTGCATACAGTATGCCATCCAATATTTCTATTACTTGTTCATGCATATTTACTTTATTATTTATAACATGATGATGATGATGATGATAGGAATAGGCATGTGCTTGTATGTGTGTGGTTGATGTACTTGATGTGAGCGAGTATCAGGAGGGGTGTGATGAGAACGTCAATAAACGTTAACCTTTGGTGGGTCTCAGCACTTTATCTCTATCTCTAACTCAAGTCTTGTGCATTGGCATCGTCGTATCGCCATTACTTTCGCAGAACTATTATGTCGTAGAGTATCAGGGGAGGTGGTCTCGGTCCTTGTAGTTTCTGACTCTACCGGGGGGCCTTAGCTCTATCTCTATGGACATTCTGAGGGATGCTGGGGTGAGGCCTTGGATACACTTTTGGCATTAGGATTGGTTAGTTGCGAGCCCAGTTTGCAGCCCTCGCCCGCAGGGGCTTACGTGTTGGTATGGCAATATATAGCAATAAACGTTAACCTTTGTTATATAATGTTCATGGTTGGGTGCATGTGAGTCGACGATAAACATGATCTTCGGGTGATGTCACACACTTGTGTATAGAGGCGGGGTCAATAAACGCGACCTTTGACTACCTAAACCTTTCTATTGCATACTGCAAACTTTAAACCGGACCAAAGATATAAGTTGATTGCATGCATATGTATTGTTGCATTGTTTTGGCTACTCACTGAGCCGTGATGTGTGCTCACCCCTCAACGTTGAATATTTTTAGTTGATGATGCAGGTTATACTGTTGAAGATTATATGAATGCGTTTGCGTACGGGAACGTGGCAGCAATGAAAGCTGGAGCTGAAGTGGATACACACGACTCCTCTTGCGAGTGCAACTCGTGTGTATTTGATTAGATATTTTATAGGTTTCGTTATTTAGATTTATTAAGACATGTATTTGGTATTTAAATATTTATGTCTCAGTTGAAACAGAATAAATTGTTATTTAAATTTTAATATCACATAGATTCTCAGTTCTTCTTATTATAAGACTTCCGCTATTGTGTATTTACTCTGATTATGATTACGGATGTGTGTAAGTTTAGATAACGCGGGGATAACCTATTTGAGATCCTGGTTGAACCGTTGGTTTATTAGCGGTTCATCATACCATTCTAGTTAGTCCAAAATTGGGGTGTGACAGTAGTTCATAGACCAATGGTGAGTGCCTTACCTGTCTTGTTCTTAGGTTGGACTAGATTATGATCAATACCATGAAAGACTAGGTATTGATCCAAAACCTATCTCATCGATAAACCCTAGATTTGCAAGTAAGGAATTCTTAGGTAATGTTATAGGAACGAGAATATGAATGAATGGACTGGTTGGAATGACTGTGCCCAACCCTTGAATGGTTAGGAAAAACCATAGAAGTCAAGTTGAAGACTGACGGGAAAAGAGTGGTCAATTGGTGGACTTACGGAGTCTATCCAGTCAACATACCAATGGCATGTATGTGAGATGGGTACTGCGTCCAGTATCTCTTGGGAAGGCTTCCAGAATTGTCTGATCGACCACATAGGTAGCACATCTGTACAGTGACCTACGACCGATATGTGTGATCGGTAGGTACAAAAAGGGGTAGTTTTGATCCAAGTTAGGTTTCAACCAACGCAAACCCTATGAGACTAATTCTAATCAATCCCTACTGTCATGTAGGACCTTTTGACAACAAAGTTGGATTTTGTAATGTAGAGAGACTTGCTATCAAGAGTCAAGTAAGGGAATCGGACCCAAATCCTAATTAACTAATAACAATAAAACTTTGCTATCTATTCTGATCTATGTGGTATGTTGGTTGTGCATGTTCCCATGCCATCTTTACTTTCTGTTATTATTTTATTCATGCATATTTGCTATGCTAGGATTTCTTTGTTTGACATGTGATTGTTTTCGTTAGTGTGTGGAATGGGAAGGGTCTGGGGTCTTGGATCATTCTTTACACTAACACCTTTTCGTTTCGCCACTATCTTAGCATGCTTGATACGGATACGATATCAAGGGGCGGACACGGTATTGTAGTTTAGCCTGATTGCCAGACTCGAGCCCTATCTTTATTTTGTAGTGAGCTGTACTGCGGTACAACCTTGGATAATGTAATGACATATAGGATTGGTTAGTAACAAACCCACTTGCAAACCCTTGCCAATAGAGGTATAGCTATTGGTGCGATGTAGGGTATCAAGGGGAGGACATGCACAGTACTATGGTTCAGCCTAACTGTTAGACTCTAGCTCTATTCCCATACCAGAATGAGTGATGTGGGGCGACAATGGTGTGTAATCTATTGGGCATGCTCATACTCTCGTGCATGGAGGTGTGGTGGCCGCCTATCCTTACCATAGCACTTTGCAAGTTATACCAGACCATTTATGAATGTTATTCATACATGTTGTTTGTTGCATTGTTTGGTTTTCTTACTGAGCTAAGTTGTGAGCTCATCCTTTTGTATATACACTTTTACAGATTTTAATGCAGGTTACACTATGGAGGACTACGTGGATGCTCCAGTGTATGGTGGTGTTACTGCTTTGGACGTGCAAGATGGGATCAACGAGCATGACGGGTCATTCGAGTAGCACTTGTCACACCCTAATTCTGGACTAACTAGTAGTGTGACGAACTGTCATATGAACCAACGGTTCAACGATATCAAACCAAACACATTCCACCATAATAATCAGGGATAAAAAATAAGTAGCGAAAGTCTTTATTATTACTGAACTGAGGTCTATCATGCTAAGTAATTATTTAAGCCAGTTATCTTCAATTAACTCAAGACATAAAGTAAAATAATCTATTATAAGGTCCAACTCTTAAAATATAATTAAACTACTCGAAAACACATTGGTAGCATCACATGATGGATCATGCGTGTCCTCTACAGCTTGCACATCCATAGCCGCCACTTGTTCGTACGATGGCACATTCATGTAGTCCTCTACCGTAGTACCTGCATCATCAACTAAAAATATACGACATTGAGGGGTAAGCACACATCATGACTCAGTGAGCAAACAAAACAATGCGTAAACATATGCATACAGTCATATTCATATCTTTGGTCTGATATGAGTTTGCAAATGTGTTATGGTAGGATAGTTTGCAACCACACCTCCACACGAGAGTGTGAGCACACCCAATGGATCACACACCACTATCGCTCCACATCACTTACTACAAAATAGAGATAGAGCAAGAGTTCCCGAATCACACACAGCCAGAACCACCCTGATACCCTACCCATACCAGTAGGTATGCCCTACTAGTGAGGGCTTGCAAACTGGGCTCGTGACTAACTAATCCTAGATGTCATCAAAAGTCGTATCCAAGGCCTTACCCCAACATCCCTCAATATGCCCATAGAGATAGAGCTAGAGTCTAGCGGTCAGGTCGAAGACCACGGTACCACGTCCTCCCCCTAATACCCTACGACATACTAGTTTCGCTAAGGTAACAGTGATATTACGATGTCAGGATGTAGGATAGAGTAGAGATAGAGCTAGAGTCTGGTAAATAGGGTCAAGACCACAGTACCACATCCTCCCCCTGATGCTTTACTCCTATCCAACGAACCAACTACAACCACAAACACATGCCTATTCCTAACATCATCATAGAAATAAATATGCATGAACAGATATATAACAAGTATTGGATGACATGTGAGATGCACAAACAATTATTCAATGAATGAAATCATATCAGATAGCAGAAAATAAAAAGAAATGATAGCTTGTTATTATCCAATTAGTTTAGGTCTTGTTCTCTCACCTATGATTGATGTTTGTTCTTCTTCCAAGCTATGAAAATTATTTTGTACTAGTTGAAAACCAAAACAATTAATGTATTTAAGTTAGGGGTTAATTTTCTCAAGTTACAGTAGTCAAAAACCTTGTCTGTTCTCTAAAATAAGTTTCCTGTCATTGACTGGTCGACTCTATGGTCGACTCAGTGGTTTCAGTATATGTCGATCACACATTTTAGGTCGACTCTGTGGTCGCATATACTGTCGACCACACAAGTGACCGCACAAACCCTGGTCACTTCCCAAGAGTCTGTGGTCGATTCACTGGTCACATTATGGTCGACCAATGCTGCGACCACACAACCTTCAAGTAATGATTCAGGCTTGGGCTTCGATTTGATCCTTTGGCTCGACAGTGGGATCCAACCTATGTTCATTTTATGATCATTATCTATTATTTAATTCATTTATATAACCCTAATCATTACAGTCCTCATTATGAATTTATAACAAACACGTTAGGAAAGCATAGTTTAGATCTGATTTCCCTTACAACAAAAAATCATAAATCCATAATTCTATTGTAACCTAGCCTTTTGTGGAGTCAAGGTACTTACCGTTGATCCTCGCTGTGGTCGGTTGAAGTTCCAACGACAACTCCTCTTCCTACAACTCCCTTTCTCCTTCCTTCAAGCTTTCTTTCTCTCTAAGTCTTCTTCTTCTTCTCATCTCTCTTTTCCCTCTTAGTTCTAGGGTTTGGGAATAAGCAAAAGAGTAAAATAGAATAGAGGGACGTCCTTTAAATAGAGGGAAAACCTCCATATAGAGTCCTTTCTCAATTAGGAGAGAGTACTCCTCAAATGAGGAAAATTTTCTAAACACGAAATTGGTTCTGGGCTTGACCGGTTGACTCTACAGTCGCATAATTTGTCGACCACATAACTCACCGGTCTCAACAACACAACTCATCAATCTCGACCACACAAACAAAACAATCGACCACACAAACTAAATTTGACTGGTTTGTTTAATTTGACTAGTTGGTTCCACACAAACTAAAACAGTCAACCACATAAACTAAATTTGACTTCTTGCTTATCTGGTCTTGTGATTTCTTTCCACAATTGGTTCACTTGAGCTGGTTATGATGGGAAGACTTGTCACGACACAAGAACGTAAGGTTACACCGGGTTCGTGGTGTGCATGTCTTACACCACTTCTACGTGTACCTCTAGGAATTAGAATTTATTTTCTTTCAGTGACTTATAAGACAATAGAGATTATTTACGTTTTGGTTTATTGAATAATTGGAATAATTTAGATTACTCAGTTCATTTATTAAGTCTTCCGCTGTATGTATTTGATTATTGTTACTGTGCGTTGGTTGGACTGTTGACACGGTCTTATTGAGATCCTGATAGGAACCATTGGTTTAGTAACGGTTCACTCACACTTCTGGTTCAACCGGAATTTGGGTGTGACATAAAGTGTCGAATGCAGATTGTAAAGCTGACCAAACTGTTGCAGCAGAGTGTAATCCAAGAACATATGGTAGCACTTCTAGACTGAGAGAGGAGATCAACCAACTCAAGACCATTTGATCCTTTCGGAGCCATTCCTTGTAAGCAGGATTGGTGGTTGTGGTGATGGTGGTTGTAGGTCGGGCAGTGGAGGAAGGAACAGCAGAGATGGCATTAACAATGCAACAAAGCCTATTAAATCATAGCTTCTAAGGAGAGGAAGAAGTTGTGTAGTCCAAAGAAGATAATTATTGGACTGAAGATTGATAATAAGATGATGCTGAACATTCAGTGAAGGAGACATCGAAGACAGTGAGGACGAAGAGGAGTTAACCAGAGCAGAAGTAGAATCCGAAGACATGATAAAGACCCGGTCGTCTGATACCAGGTAAACTCTAAGAATATCGAACTAGTTCAAAGTCGTACCCAATACGTTGGGTATAAGTGATTTTATATTAGACGGTAGTGGAATCCTAGCGTCGCTAGAGTTGTTGCATTGTTACAAACTCTCAGCCTACAAAACATGAACCAACTAAAAAAAATACAGATCTCATACATTTGAATTACAAAATTTAAAATTTTGAATTTGAAAAACTATCGAGAATATCTCTCCTTAACAAGACAAACCCTACTAGGAATGATCGTCTGAAGAACAGGTTTGTCGAAACAAAAAAATATGAAGAAATTTCAAAGAGAAGAATCTGCTCGACGACAATGTTGAAGCAGAATAACAGAGACGAAAAAAAACTGAAAAAAAAACTAAAGAAGATGATGCTGAACAACTGAAGACTGTCGAAAATAAAACCGGAGAAGAAATGAATAGAAAGAAAATTTGCCAGAACAAACAATGGCCCGCAGATGATGATGTCGAAGACGACCACGAACAGATCAAACAGAGGATTAACGTTGCAGAAGCAACGGAACCGCAGCGGGGGATGAAGCGGAGAGTTGGAGAATCTCCTCCGGCTCTGATACCACGATGTTAAAAATCAAGAGACTACATTTTATCAAGTTGTGTTACAAAATTACATTGTATTGTATTGTATTGTCCTTCTATATCTGGACCTGAAATATTACATAGAAGATCCATGAATGGATGTTAAATGGTACAAGTCTCAGTGGTTACATCTCACTTTAATTCACAGAGAGGATACCATTAACTGAGAGAAATTATTGAAACATCCCTTAGATTTAAAGTTTGACAAATGTGGGTTTGTAGTCAATAATGATGACCTTGTCCAATACAGGAAAGAGCACGTTTACGAATTCAACATGGGTTGGGTGTGCAACATACTCTGCAACTCCTTCCACACTCTCAAAAGTGGACTCAAACACATGGGTGAATCCTTGATGCAGGTTCTCTATGCTTACATCCGTTCCCCTGTTTTATTCAAAGAACCCAAAGGAGATTCAGAAATTTGAACTGTGAGCAAACAAAACAATGCGCAAACATATGCATACAGTCATATTCATATCATTGGTCTGATATGAGTTTACAAATGTGCTACGATAGGATAGTTTGCAAACACACCTCCATACACGAGAGTGTGAGCACACCCGGTGGATCACACACCACTGTCGCTCCACATCACTTACTACAAAATAGAGATAGAGCTAGATTTCCTGAATTACACATTGCCAGAACCACCCTGATACCCTACCCATACCAGTAGGTATGCCCTACTAGCGAGGGTTAGCAAACTGGGCTCGTCACTAACTAATCCTAGATATCATCAAAAGTCGTATCCAAGGCCTTACCCCAACATCCCTCAATATGCCTATAGAGATAGAGCTAGACTCTAGCGGTCAGGCCAAAGACTACGGTACCGCGTCCTCCCCCTAATACCCTACGGCATATTATTTCCGCTAAGGTAACAGTGATATTTCGATGTCAGCGTGTAGGATAGAGTAGAGATAGAGCTAGAGTCTGGTGAACAGGGTCAAGACCATAGTACCACGTCCTTCCCCTGATGCTCTACTCCTATCCAACGAACCAACTACAACTCCAAACACATGCCTATTCCTAACATCATCATAGAAATAAATATGCATGAACAGATATATAACAAGTATTGGATGACATGTGAGATGCACAAACAATCATTCAATGAATGAAATCATATCAGATAGCAAAAAATAAAAAGAAATGATAGCTTGTTATTATCCAATTAGTTTAGGTCTTGTTCCCTCACCTGTGATTGATGTTTGTTCCTCTTCCAAGCTATGAAAATTATTTTGTACTAGTTGAAAACCTAAACAATTAATGTATTTAAGTTAGGGGTTAATTTTCTCAAGTTGTAGTAGTCGAAAACCTTGTCTGCTCTCTAAAATATGTTTTCTGTTATTGACTGGTCGACTCTATGGTCGACTCAGTTGTTTCAGTATATGTCGATCACACATTTTAGGTCGACTCTGTGGTCGCATATACTGTCGACCACACAAGTGACCGCACAAATCCTGGTCACTTCCCAAGAGTCTGTGGTCGATTCACTGGTCACATTATGGTCGACCAGTGCTGTGACCATACAACCTTCAAGTAATGATTCAGGCTTGGGCTTTGATTTGATCCTTTGGCACGACAGTGGGATTCACCCTATGTTCATTTTATGATCATTATCTATTATTTAATTTATTTATATAACCCTAATCATTATAGTCCTCATTATGAATTTATAACGAACATGTTAGGAAAGCATAGTTTAGATCTGATTTCCCTTGCAACAAAAAATCATAAGTCCATAATTCTATTGTAACCTAGCCTTTTGCAGAGTCAAGGTACTTACCGTTGATCCTCGCTGTGGTCGATTGATGTTCCAACGACAACTCCTCTTCCTACAACTCCCTTTCTCTTTCCTTCAAGCTTTCTTTCTCTCTAAGTCTCCTTCTTCTTCTCATCTCTCTTTTCCCTCTTAGTTCTAGGGTTTGGGAATAAGCGAAAGAGTAAAATAGAATAGAGGGACGTCCTTTATATAGAGGGAAAACCTCCATATAGAGTCATTTCTCAATTAGGAGAGAGTACTCCTCAAATTAGGAAAATTTTTTAAACACGGAGTTGGTTCTGGGCTTGACCGGTTGACTCTACAGTCGCATAATTCGTCGACCACATAAATCACCAGTCTCGACAATACAACTCATCGATCTCGACCCCACAAACAAAAACAATCGACCACACAAACTAAATTTGACTGGTTTGCTTAATTTGACTGGTTGGTTCCACACAAACTAAAATAGTCAACCACATAAACTAAATTTGACTTGTTGCTTATCTGGTCTTGTGATTTCTTTCCACAATTAGTTCACTTGAGCTGGTTATGATGGGAAGACCTGTCACGACACAAGAACGTAAGGTTAGACCGGTTCTGGTGTGCATGTCTTACACCACTTCTACGTGTACCTCTAGGAATTAAAATTTATTTTCTTTCAGTGACTTATAAGACAATAGAGATTATTTACGTTTTGGTTTACTGAATAATTAGAATAATTTAGATTATTCAATTCATTTATTAAGTCTTCCACTGTATGTATTATATTCTGATTATTGTTAGTGTGCGTTGGTTGGACTGTTAACACGGTCTTATTGAGATCCTGGTAGGAACCATTGGTTTAGTGACGGTTCACTCACACTTCTGGTTCAACCAAAATTAGGGTGTGACATAAAGTGCCGAATGCAGATTGTAAAGCTGACCAAACTGTTGCAGTAGAGTGTAATCCAACAACATATGGTAGCACTTCTGGACTGAGAGAGGAAATCAACCAACTCAAGACCATTTGATCCTTTCGGAGCCATTCCTTGTAAGCAGGATTGGAGGTTGTGGTGATGGTGGTTATAGGTCGGGCAGTGGAGGCTTCCACAGAAGAAGGAACAGTAGAGATGGCATTAACAGTGCAACAAAGCCTATTAAATCATAGCTTCTAAGGAGAGGAAGAAGTTGTGTAGTCCAAAGAAGATAATTATTGGACCGAAGCTTGATAATAAGAATATGCTGAACATTCAGTGAAGGAGACATCGAAGAAAGTGAGGACGCAGAGGAGTTAACGAGAGCAGAAGTAGAATCCGAAGACATGATAAAGACCCAGTCGTCTGATACCATGTAAACTCTAAGAATATCGAAATAGCTCAAAGCCTTACCCAAGACGTTGGGTATAGGTGATTTATATAAGACAGTAGTGGAATCCTAGTGTCGCTAGAGTTGTTGCTTTGTTACAAACTCTCAGCCTACAAAACATGAACCAACTAAAAAAAAATACAGATCTCATACATCTGAATTACAAAGTTTAAAATTTTGAATTTGAAAAACTGTCGAGAATATCTCTCCTTAACAAGACAAACCCTACTAGGAATGATCGTCTGAAGAACAGGTTTGTCGAAACAAAAAAATATGAAGAAATTTCAGAGAGAAGAATCTGCTCGACGACAATGTTGAAGCAGAATAACAGAGACGGAAAATAAAACTGAAAAAAAAAAACTAAAGAAGATGATGCTGAACAACTGAAGACTGTCGAAAATAAAACTGAAGAAGAAACGAATAGAAAGAAAATTTTCCTGAACAAACAATCGCCCGCAGACGATGATGTCGAAGACGACCACGAACAGATCAAACAGAGGATTAACGTTGCAGAAGCAACGGAACCGCAGCGGGGGATGAAGCGGAGAGTTGGAGAATCTCCTCCGGCTTTGATACCATGATGTTAAAAATCAAGAGACTACATTTTATCAAGTTGTGTTACAAAATTACATTGTATTGTATTGTATTGTATTGTCCTTCTATATCTGGACCTGAAATATTACATAGAAGATCCATGAATGGATGTTAAACGGTACAAGTCTCAGTGGTTACATCTCACTTTAATTCACAGAGAGGATACCATTAACTGAGAGAAATTATTGAAACATCCCTTAGATTTAAAGTTTGACAAATGTGGGTTTGTAGTCAATAATGATGACCTTGTCCAATACAGGAAAGAGCACGTTTACGAATTCAACATGGGTTGGGTGTGCAACATACTCTGCAATTCCTTCCACACTCTCAAAAGTGGACTCAAACACATGGGTGAATCCTTGATGCAGGTTCTCTATGCTTACATCCGTTCCCCTGTTTTATTCAAAGAACCCAAAGGAGATTCAGAAATTTGAACTGTGAGCATACAAAACAATGCGCAAACATATGCATACAGTCATATTCATATCATTGGTCTGATATGAGTTTGCAAATGTGCTATGATAGGATAGTTTGCAAACACACCTCCATACACGAGAGTGTGAGCACACCCGATGGATCACACACCACTGTCGCTCCACATCACTTACTACAAAATAGAGATAGAGCTAGATTTCCTGAATTACACATTGCCAGAACCACCCTGATACCCTACCCATACCAGTAGGTATGCCCTACTGGCGAGGGTTAGCAAACTGGGCTCGTCACTAACTAATCCTAGATGTCATCAAAAGTCGTATCCAAGGCCTTACCCCAACATCCCTCAATATGCCCATAGAGATAGAGCTAGACTCTAGCGGTCAGGCCATAGACTACGGTACCGCGTCCTCCCCCTAATACCCTACGGCATATTATTTCCGCTAAGGTAACAGTGATATTTCGATGTCAGCGTGTAGGATAGAGTAGAGATAGAGCTAGAGTCTGGTGAACAGGGTCAAGACCATAGTACCACGTCCTTCCCCTGATGCTCTACTCCTATCCAACGAACCAACTACAACTCCAAACACATGCCTATTCCTAACATCATCATAGAAATAAATATGCATGGACAGATATATAACAAGTATTGGATGACATGTGAGATGCACAAACAATCATTCAATGAATGAAATCATATCAGATAGCAAAAAATAAAAAGAAATGATAGCTTGTTATTATCCAATTAGTTTAGGTCTTGTTCCCTCACCTGTGATTGATGTTTGTTCCTCTTCCAAGCTATGAAAATTATTTTGTACTAGTTGAAAACCTAAACAATTAATGTATTTAAGTTAGGGGTTAATTTTCTAAAGTTGTTGTAGTCAAAAACCTTGTTTGTTCTCTAAAATATGTTTTCTGTCATTGACTGGTCAACTCTATGGTCGACTCAGTGGTTTCAGTATATGTCGATCACACATTTTAGGTCGACTCTGTGGTCGCATATACTGTCGACCACACAAGTGACCGCACAATTCCTGGTCACTTCCCAAGAGTCTGTGGTCGATTCACTGGTCACATTATGGTCGACCAGTGCTGTGACCATACAACCTTCAAGTAATGATTCAGGCTTGGGCTTTGATTTGATCCTTTGGCACGACAGTGGGATTCACCCTATGTTCATTTTATGATCATTATCTATTATTTAATTTATTTATATAACCCTAATCATTATAGTCCTCATTATGAATTTATAACGAACATGTTAGGAAAGCATAGTTTAGATCTGATTTCCCTTGCAACAAAAAATCATAAGTCCATAATTCTATTGTAACCTAGCCTTTTGCAGAGTCAAGGTACTTACCGTTGATCCTCGCTGTGGTCGATTGATGTTCCAACGACAACTCCTCTTCCTACAACTCCCTTTCTCTTTCCTTCAAGCTTTCTTTCTCTCTAAGTCTCCTTCTTCTTCTCATCTCTCTTTTCCCTCTTAGTTCTAGGGTTTGGGAATAAGCGAAAGAGTAAAATAGAATAGAGGGACGTCCTTTATATAGAGGGAAAACCTCCATATAGAGTCATTTCTCAATTAGGAGAGAGTACTCCTCAAATTAGGAAAATTTTTTAAACACGGAGTTGGTTCTGGGCTTGACCGGTTGACTCTACAGTCGCATAATTCGTCGACCACATAAATCACCAGTCTCGACAATACAACTCATCGATCTCGACCCCACAAACAAAAACAGTCGACCACACAAACTAAATTTGACTGGTTTGCTTAATTTGACTGGTTGGTTCCACACAAACTAAAATAGTCAACCACATAAACTAAATTTGACTTGTTGCTTATCTGGTCTTGTGATTTCTTTCCACAATTAGTTCACTTGAGCTGGTTATGATGGGAAGACCTGTCACGACACAAGAACGTAAGGTTAGACCGTGTTCTGGTGTGCATGTCTTACACCACTTCTACGTGTACCTCTAGGAATTAAAATTTATTTTCTTTCAGTGACTTATAAGACAATAGAGATTATTTACGTTTTGGTTTACTGAATAATTAGAATAATTTAGATTATTCAATTCATTTATTAAGTCTTCCACTGTATGTATTATATTCTGATTATTGTTAGTGTGCGTTGGTTGGACTGTTAACACGGTCTTATTGAGATCCTGGTAGGAACCATTGGTTTAGTGACGGTTCACTCACACTTCTGGTTCAACCAAAATTAGGGTGTGACATAAAGTGCCGAATGCAGATTGTAAAGCTGACCAAACTGTTGCAGTAGAGTGTAATCCAACAACATATGGTAGCACTTCTGGACTGAGAGAGGAAATCAACCAACTCAAGACCATTTGATCCTTTCGGAGCCATTCCTTGTAAGCAGGATTGGAGGTTGTGGTGATGGTGGTTATAGGTCGGGCAGTGGAGGCTTCCACAGAAGAAGGAACAGTAGAGATGGCATTAACAGTGCAACAAAGCCTATTAAATCATAGCTTCTAAGGAGAGGAAGAAGTTGTGTAGTCCAAAGAAGATAATTATTGGACTGAAGCTTGATAATAAGAATATGCTGAACATTCAGTGAAGGAGACATCGAAGAAAGTGAGGACGCAGAGGAGTTAACGAGAGCAGAAGTAGAATCCGAAGACATGATAAAGACCCAGTCGTCTGATACCATGTAAACTCTAAGAATATCGAAATAGCTCAAAGCCTTACCCAAGACGTTGGGTATAGGTGATTTATATAAGACAGTAGTGGAATCCTAGTGTCGCTAGAGTTGTTGCTTTGTTACAAACTCTCAGCCTACAAAACATGAACCAACTAAAAAAAAATACAGATCTCATACATCTGAATTACAAAGTTTAAAATTTTGAATTTGAAAAACTGTCGAGAATATCTCTCCTTAACAAGACAAACCCTACTAGGAATGATCGTCTGAAGAACAGGTTTGTCGAAACAAAAAAATATGAAGAAATTTCAGAGAGAAGAATCTGCTCGACGACAATGTTGAAGCAGAATAACAGAGACGGAAAATAAAACTGAAAAAAAAAAACTAAAGAAGATGATGCTGAACAACTGAAGACTGTCGAAAATAAAACTGAAGAAGAAACGAATAGAAAGAAAATTTTCCTGAACAAACAATCGCCCGCAGACGATGATGTCGAAGACGACCACGAACAGATCAAACAGAGGATTAACGTTGCAGAAGCAACGGAACCGCAGCGGGGGATGAAGCGGAGAGTTGGAGAATCTCCTCCGGCTTTGATACCATGATGTTAAAAATCAAGAGACTACATTTTATCAAGTTGTGTTACAAAATTACATTGTATTGTATTGTATTGTATTGTCCTTCTATATCTGGACCTGAAATATTACATAGAAGATCCATGAATGGATGTTAAACGGTACAAGTCTCAGTGGTTACATCTCACTTTAATTCACAGAGAGGATACCATTAACTGAGAGAAATTATTGAAACATCCCTTAGATTTAAAGTTTGACAAATGTGGGTTTGTAGTCAATAATGATGACCTTGTCCAATACAGGAAAGAGCACGTTTACGAATTCAACATGGGTTGGGTGTGCAACATACTCTGCAATTCCTTCCACACTCTCAAAAGTGGACTCAAACACATGGGTGAATCCTTGATGCAGGTTCTCTATGCTTACATCCGTTCCCCCCTGTTTTATTCAAAGAACCCAAAGGAGATTCAGAAATTTGAACTGTGAGCATACAAAACAATGCGCAAACATATGCATACAGTCATATTCATATCATTGGTCTGATATGAGTTTGCAAATGTGCTATGATAGGATAGTTTGCAAACACACCTCCATACACGAGAGTGTGAGCACACCCGATGGATCACACACCACTGTCGCTCCACATCACTTACTACAAAATAGAGATAGAGCTAGATTTCCTGAATTACACATTGCCAGAACCACCCTGATACCCTACCCATACCAGTAGGTATGCCCTACTGGCGAGGGTTAGCAAACTGGGCTCGTCACTAACTAATCCTAGATGTCATCAAAAGTCGTATCCAAGGCCTTACCCCAACATCCCTCAATATGCCCATAGAGATAGAGCTAGACTCTAGCGGTCAGGCCATAGACTACGGTACCGCGTCCTCCCCCTAATACCCTACGGCATATTATTTCCGCTAAGGTAACAGTGATATTTCGATGTCAGCGTGTAGGATAGAGTAGAGATAGAGCTAGAGTCTGGTGAACAGGGTCAAGACCATAGTACCACGTCCTTCCCCTGATGCTCTACTCCTATCCAACGAACCAACTACAACTCCAAACACATGCCTATTCCTAACATCATCATAGAAATAAATATGCATGGACAGATATATAACAAGTATTGGATGACATGTGAGATGCACAAACAATCATTCAATGAATGAAATCATATCAGATAGCAAAAAATAAAAAGAAATGATAGCTTGTTATTATCCAATTAGTTTAGGTCTTGTTCCCTCACCTGTGATTGATGTTTGTTCCTCTTCCAAGCTATGAAAATTATTTTGTACTAGTTGAAAACCTAAACAATTAATGTATTTAAGTTAGGGGTTAATTTTCTAAAGTTGTTGTAGTCAAAAACCTTGTTTGTTCTCTAAAATATGTTTTCTGTCATTGACTGGTCAACTCTATGGTCGACTCAGTGGTTTCAGTATATGTCGATCACACATTTTAGGTCGACTCTGTGGTCGCATATACTGTCGACCACACAAGTGACCGCACAATTCCTGGTCACTTCCCAAGAGTCTGTGGTCGATTCACTGGTCACATTATGGTCGACCAGTGCTGCGACCACACAACCTTCAAGTAATGATTCAGGCTTGGGCTTTGATTTAATCCTTTGGCACGACAGTGGGATTCACCCTATGTTCATTTTATGATCATTATCTATTATTTAATTCATTTATATAACCCTAATCATTATCGTCCTCATTATGAATTTATAACGAACATGTTAGGAAAGCATAGTTTAGATCTGATTTCCCTTGCAACAAAAAATCATAAGTCCATAATTCTATTGTAACCTAGCCTTTTGCAGAGTCAAGGTACTTACCGTTGATCCTCGCTGTGGTCAATTGAAGTTCCAACGACAACTCCTCTTCCTACAACTCCCTTTCTCTTTCCTTCAAGCTTTCTTTCTCTCTAAGTCTCCTTCTTCTTCTCATCTCTCTTTTCCCTCTTAGTTCTAGGGTTTGGGAATAAGCGAAAGAGTAAAATAGAATAGAGGGACGTCCTTTATATAGAGGGAAAACCTCCATATAGAGTCATTTCTCAATTAGAAGAGAGTACTCCTCAAATTAGGAAAATTTTTTAAACACGGAGTTGGTTCTGGGATTGACCGGTTGACTCTACAGTCGCATAATTCATCGACCACATAACTCACCAGTCTCGACAACACAACTCATCGATCTCGACCACACAAACAAAAACAATCGACCACACAAACTAAATTTGACTGGTTTGCTTAATTTGACTGGTTGGTTCCACACAAACTAAAACAATTAACCACATAAACTAAATTTGACTTGTTGCTTATCTGGTCTTGTGATTTCTTTCCACAATTAGTTCACTTGAGCTGGTTATGATGGGAAGACCTGTCACGACACAAGAACGTAAGGTTAGACCGGGTTCGTGGTGTGCATGTCTTACACCACTTCTACGTGTACCTCTAGGAATTAGAATTTATTTTCTTTCAGTGACTTATAAGACAATAGAGATTATTTATGTTTTGGTTTATTGAATAATTAGAATAATTTAGATTACTCAGTTTATTTATTAAGTCTTCCGCTGTATGTATTATATTCTGATTATTGTTAGTGTGCGTTGGTTGGACTGTTAACATGGTCTTATTGAGATCCTGGTAGGAACCATTGGTTTAGTGACGGTTCACTCACACTTCTGGTTCAACCGAAATTAGGGTGTGACATAAAGTGCCGAATGCAGATTGTAAAGCTGACCAAACTGTTGCAGTAGAGTGTAATCCAACAACATATGGTAGCACTTCTGGACTGAGAGAGGAGATCAACCAACTCAAGACCATTTGATCCTTTCGGAGCCATTCCTTGTAAGCAGGATTGGTGGTTGTGGTGATGGTGGTTGTAGGTCGGGCAGTGGAGGAAGGAACAGCAGAGATGGCATTAACAGTGCAACAAAGCCTATTAAATCATAGCTTCTAAGGAGAGGAAGAAGTTGTGTAGTCCAAAGAAGATAATTATTGGACCGAAGCTTGATAATAAGATGATGATGAACATTCAGTGAAGGTGACATCGAAGAAAGTGAGGACGCAGAGGAGTTAACGAGAGCAGAAGTAGAATCCGAAGACATGATAAAGACCCGGTCGTCTGATACCATGTAAACTCTAAGAATATCGAAATAGTTCAAAGCCTTACCCAAGACGTTGGGTATAGGTGATTTTATATTAGACAGTAGTGGAATCCTAGTGTCGCTAGAGTTGTTGCTTTGTTACAAACTCTCAGCCTACAAAACAGGAACCAACTGAAAAAAAAATATACAGATCTCGTATATTTGAATTACAAAATCTAAAATTTTGAATTTGAAAAACTGTTGAGAATATCTCTCCTTAATATCCCCCCTCAAGTGGAAGAGGGTTTTGGATCGATCTTCAACTTGCACCGTAGGAGATTGAATTACCGAACTGACGACAGCGGTTTGGTGAAAATATCGGGCAACTGATCATGGGTAGAGATGAATTAAACATCAAGGAGATGTTGAGCAACCAAATGTCGAATATAATGATAGTCAATCTCGATATGCTTTGTCCGTGCATAAAAGAACGGATTAGCAGTGAGGTATGTGGCACCAAGGCTGTCGCATCGTAAAATGGGAGGCTGAGGGAGCCAAACACCAAGTTCATGTAATAATGAGTTGAGCCATTGTAATTCAACAGTAGTATCGGCTAATGAGCGGTATTCGGCCTCTGTGGACGATCGTGCAATGGTGTGTTGTTTCTTAGTAGACAACGAAATGAGATTTGGACCGAGAAACACTACAAAACCTCTGATGGATCGATGATCATCCACACAACCTGCCCAATCAGTATTGTTGTAGGCAAAGAGTTGGTTGCAAGGTCCTCATGAGATGGGCAGACCATGAATATAGGTATGCTTGAGGTAACGTAGTATGCGTTTGGTAGCCTGCCAATGTTCATTTCTTGGAGCTTTGAGAAATTGACGAACTTTGTTCACTGAGTAAGAAATATCAGGCCAGTGAGGTTGGCATACTATAGGGCACCCATTGTACTTCGATATTGTAGCATCTACCAAAGGGGTGCCACTGTGCATTGATGGTCAAGAATTTATGGTTATGGGTGTAGTGACAGGCTTTGCCTCATGTCACACCCCAATTTTGGACTAACCAATAGTGTGATGAACCGTCATGAAAATCAACGGTTCAAACCAGGATCTCGTATAGGCTATGCCAACCATGTTAAACCAAAACACATTCTACAGTAACAATCAGAGATAATTGAGTAAATAGCGAAAGTCTTTATTAATAATGAACTGAGAGTCTGCAGTGATAATTAAATATTTAACAAGTTATCTTCAAGTAACCAAAACATAATTAATACTTATTACAAGTAACACAATACAAAAGTTAACCACTAAGCATAAACATAGTTGAAACATTAGCTTGACGAGCCATATTCGTCCTCCACAGCTTGCACATCCATAGCCGCTGCATGTCCACACGTTGGCGTATTCATATAATCATCAATGGGAACACCTGGAATATCAGAAACTAAAAAGAATTACGCGCGCGAGGATTAGCTCTCCAACTTGAGCTCAGTGAGTAAACAAAACAATGCAACAAACATATGCATGCATTCAATTCATATCTTTGGTCTGATTTTTAAGTTTACAATGTACTATAGAAAAGTCTGGTGGCCCCTGCACCTCTATACAAGAGTGTGTGAATCCCCCCAATGGATCAAACATCATTGCCGTCCCACATGCACCCATCATGGAATAGAGATAGAGCTAAAGTGTCCGGATCAAACACTTCCAACACTTCCATTGATGCCCTACCCATACCAACACGTAAGCTCCTATTGGCGAGGGCTTGCAAACTAGGCTCGTAACTAATCAATCCTAATGCCAAACAGTGTATCCAAGGCCTCACCCCAGTATCCCTCAATACGTCCATAGAGATAGAGCTAAGCCACCCCGACAGAGTCAGAGACCACACGGTCTGAGACAACCTCCCCTGATGCCCTACGACGTAATAGTTCTGCTAAGGAAATGGCGATATGACGATGTTAGTGGCAAGCCTTGAGTAGAGATAGAGCTAGAGTCTGGTGACGAGGTCAAAGACCACCATGCCACGTCCTCCCCCTGATACTTCACTCACATCCAACACATCAACCACACACATACATCCACATGCCTATTCCTAGCATCATCATCATCATCATGTTATAAATAAACAGAATTAAATATGCATGAATAGTAATAGAAAGAATATTGGATGACATGTGAGATGCACATTATAAGCATACAATCATAGAATCAATCATGGCATTGGACTCAATAAAGTAAATGGTTTATTATTATCTAATTAGTTTAGGTCTTGTTCCCTCACCTTTGATCGATGATTGTTCCTCTTCCAAGCTTTGTAAATCATTTTTGGACCACTTGAAAACCTAATAAATTTATGGATTCTAAGTTAGAGTTCATATTAATTAATTATAGTGTTTAAATGTCCCATCTGGAATCAATCAGACCTCCAAAAGCTGAGTGGTTGCAGGTGTGGATGTACCTGTAGTCTCAATTTTCAGCGACCACAAGGTGTGTGGTCAATACATGTGGTCGCATGTCATGCGACCACACACATGAGACCACACCCTCCCTGTAAACTTTTCGAGGGCATGTGGTTGACACATGTGCCTCGTGTGGTCGAACATAGCTGTGACCACAAGAGTGTTTGGTCGACTTTTATTGTCACACCCCAATTCCACACTATTCAGAATGGTGTGATGAACCGCTAATAAACCAACGGTTCAATCAGGTTCTTGAATAGGCTGTGTCCGTTTGCTTAAACCATACACATCTACAACCATAATCAGAGTAAATAAACAATAGCGGAAGTTTTTAATATTAAATGAACTGAGAGTCTAGCGGTGATAAAGTAAATAAATTATCCAATTATCTCCAAATAACAAAAACATAAAATAAAATAATTTAATCAATTACATCGTCTGAATAATTTAAATATAAATCTAATCAAAGACGTATGAGTTGCACTCGCATGACGAATCATGCGACTCCATCATAACTTCTGCATCCATTGCCGCAGCATGTCCGCATAGGAGCATTCATATAGTCTTCTATAATTGTACCTGCATCATCAACTAAAAAATTAGACGTCGAAAGGATGAGCACACATCACGGCTCAGTGGAAAAACAAAACAATGCAACAAACATATGCATGCATTCAATTCATATCTTTGGTCTAGTTCATAAGTTTGCAATGAGCAATAGAAAGGTTTGGTGGCCGCCGCACCTCTATACATGGGTGTGTAAGCCCACCCAATGGATCAAACACCATTTTCGTCCATATCTACCTCACCATGGAATAGGGATAGAGCTAAAGTGCTTAGGACCGCATCGCATCACACTTTCCCTGATGCCCTATCCATACCAACACGTAAGCCCCTATTGGCGAGGGCTTACAAACTGAGCTAGCCACTAACCAATCCTAATGTCGAACAGTGTATCCAAGGCCTCACCCCAACATCCCTCAATACGTCCATAGAGATAGAGCTAAGCCCCCCCGACAGAGTCAGAGACTACATGGTCCGAGACCACCTCCCCTGATGCCCTACGACGTAATAGTTCTGCTAAAGTAATGGCGATACGACGACGTCAGTGGACAAGACTTGAGTAGAGATAGAGCTAAAGTGCTTAGGATCGCACCGCATCACACTTCCCCTGATGCCCTACTCGCATCAAGTACACTAACCACACACAAACATTCACATGCCTATTCCTAGCATCATCGTCATCATCATATTATAAATAAACAAAATTAAATATGCATGAACATTAATAGTAAGAATATTGGATGACATGTTAAATGCACATCACGCATACAAGCATAGAATCATTCATGGCATCAGACTCTATAAATAAAAATAGTTTATTATTAGCCAATTAGTTTAGGTCTTGTTCCCTCACCTTTGATTGCTAGTAAATCCTCGTTCAAGCTTTATAATTCACTTTTAAATCACTGGAAATACCTAACAGGTCGATAGATTTTAATTAAAATTAATTCTAATATGTTTAGACTAGTAGAAACTAAGGGGTCGCAGGTAGGGTAACACCTGGGATCTCAGTTCTGCGACCACAGGGTATAGGGTCGCAGGGTAAGGTAGCACCTGGGGTTTCAATTTCTGCGACCCCAGGGTGTAGGGTCGCAGGTGGGGTGGAACATACTTCGACCCTACGTGCGACCACACCCTCCCTGAAACTTCTTGAGGGCATGTGGTCGATCATGTAGGTCTCGTGGGGTCGGACATCATTCGACCTTATGTGCGACCACACGTGTTCTTGGTCGACCTTTCACTCTTAAGTCCATTCCTTCATATTTGAATCCTTTGGCTTACCATCATGGTTCTTCCTATGATCGTTCTATGGCTCAAACTATAATTTTTATACACTATCTATTGTCCAGAATGATTTCCTCCATGGATTATCTTGGAATTTATCCATGGATGGATGATTTGGGTTTCTCCTAATCCTATCTTCTTCATGAACTATTCTAGGCTCTTAATTCATGTAGGGAATTAGGTTCATACCTTAGGTTTGCTGAGATTCAGAGTTTTCTCTAAACTTCTCTCTTCCTTGGTCTTCTTCTTCAATTTTCCTTCTTTTCCTTCTCTTTTCTTTCTCTCACTTTCAATTAGGGTTCTAAAGGAGTGAAAGAGGCTAAGGGACATCCTATTTATAGAGAAAAACCCTCCATAATATGCCCCAATGAGTTTAGGAAAGACCCCCTTCGAATTAGGAAGGTTTCCTAATTTTTAGTTTTTGACTGTTTCCGTAGGGTCGGATGTAGGGTTGCAGAATCCGTCAACCCTACGTTTTTTAAAACATGCAACCCCACGACCAAAAGTCATGGGTTGGACTCTTTTGAGGTGGGGTCGGTCATACCTGTCTAGGCATGCGACCACACACTCATATTTGACTGTTTTTGAGTTAAATTTCATACCTGGTCTTGTGGTTTCTTCACGCACTTGGTCCACTTGGCTCAACTATGATAGGTAGACCTGGTACAAGGTGGTAAGACCGGTTAGTTTGATACGGGTCTTACATTCATTCTCAGTCTAACCCCTTCATGATTTGATTCCTTAAACTATCTCTATGGTCCTTCCTATGATTGATCTATGACCATAATTTCATATTTTTCACAATTATCTACTCTAACCTACTCTTCATGGATTTCCTTTGAGTTTCTGCCTATGGGTCTCATGGTTGAGATCCTACTTTGAATCAATACTTCATCCATGATCTATTCTAGGCATTCAACTAATGTAGGGGATGTTTTCATACCTTAAACTTGTTGAAGAATCAGAGCTCTCTCTAAAATTCCTTCTCTTAGTCTTCCTCTTCAATTCCCCTTCTCTTCCTCCTCTTCTCTTTCTCTCTCTTTCAGTTTGAGTTCCAAAAGAATGAAAGAGGCTAAGGGATGTCCTATATATAGAGGGAAACATCCATACAAAGTCCCACTTTGATTAGGAAAGAACCCCCTTTCAGATTAGGAAGGTTTCCTAATTTCGGAGTCAATTATACCATCGTGTGGTCGCACGTGGGGTCGCAGGATCCATCGACCACACATCTCAGAACTATGACCACACGTCTCAGATTCGAGTGGTTTTAATATTCTGAGGTGTGGTCGACCACACCTATTTAGGTATGCAACCACACGTCTCAATTAGATGATTTATGGTTTGAATTACATACCTAGCCTTGTGGTTTCTTCACGCACTTGGTCCACTTAGTCTGACCATGATAGGAAGATCTGATACAAGGTGATAAGACCGGGTTAGTACGATACGGGTCTTACAACTCCCCCCTCTTATATAAATTTTGTCCTCAAAATTTACACATACCTTCCGAGTCGAAAAGGTGAGGATATTGCTTTCGCATAGCATTCTCTTCTTCCGATGTGATCTCTTCCATGTCTTGGCTCCTCCAAGTAACTTTAACATAGTAAATGTCACGATTGCGTAGATGTTGAACCTTCCGGCTGGTAACTTCGATTGGTGCTACTTCGAATGTCAAATCATCAGTTAGACCTGGTGGATCCATTGTTAGGACGTGTGTTGGATCTTGGATGTACTTCTTCAGTAATGAGATATGAAATACATTATGCACACTTGACATGGATGGGGGTAGTGCTAACTGATATGCCACCTTCCCACGTTTAGCTAGAATCTCATATGGCCCGACGTACCTTGGACTTAGCTTTCCTTTCTGTTTGAACCGTTTTAAGCCTCGCATAGGTGATATTTTCAGGAATACCTTATCACCTACAACGAACTCAAGGTCTCGACGTCGATTATCTGCATATTGTTTCTGACGGTTCTGAGTTATTCTAACTCTTTCTCTGATTATGTTGACTACTTTGCAAGTTTCTTCCACAAATTCAGGGCCCATAATTCTTCACTCTCTGACTTCGTTCCAAAACAAAGGAGTTCGACACCTCCTACCATACAGTGCTTCATAGGGTGACATCTGTATAGTAGCCTGATAGCTGTTGTTATAGGCGAATTCGATCAATGATAGCTTCTCATCCCATGATCCTTTGAAATCAATAACACAAGCTCGGAGCATGTTTTCTAGAATCTGAATAGTACGCTCCGATTGTCCGTCAGTCTGAGGGTAAAATGCCGTGCTAAACTTTAATGTAGTTCCTATAGGCTTCTGTAATCCTTCCTAGAACCTTGAGGTAAAGCATGGGTCTATGTCGGACACAATGCTTTTAGGTACACCATGTAATCTGACAATATTATCCACATATAGCTTAGCTAACCTCTCTAGGGTATACTGAGGTCGTATAGCTATGAAACAAGTTGTCTTAGTCAAACGATCCATAATCACCCAAACCACATCAACTACTCGGGGAGTCAATGGTAACCCGGTGACGAAGTCCATAGTGATGCAGTCTCATTTCCATGCAGGTTCTGGCAGTGGCTGCAACAATCCTGCAGGTTTTTGCCTTTCAACCTTTACCCATTGACAATTCAAGCATTGAGACACAAATTTAGCTACATCCATTTTCATTCCTCTCCACCAATAGAGTTTCTTTAAATCATGGTACATCTTCGTGCTTCCAAGGTGTACCAAATACGCAATGGTGTGGGCTTCCTTCATAAGTCTTTGTCTAATATCCAAGTCTTCACTTTTAAGAATGCATACTCTCCCTTTATATCTTAACACATTTTCAAGGTCCAAGGTGAAGTCAGGAGTAGTCCTACCTTTTTCAAGGTCTTCTTGCATTGTTCTCAGATAAGGATCTGATTTAGTAGCTGCTTTCACTTCATCTAACAGATCAGGTACAATCTTCAATGTAGCAAACATGTTTGATAATAGATGAATAAA
Source organism: Protea cynaroides (assembly GCA_028583415.1). Classification (NCBI taxonomy): domain Eukaryota; kingdom Viridiplantae; phylum Streptophyta; class Magnoliopsida; order Proteales; family Proteaceae; genus Protea; species Protea cynaroides. Next base: position 44,518,855 of record CM053273.1, on the reverse strand, counting down.
CCCTTAGTCAGTTGATTCATTCAGAATATCAATCACGAACTGCTCGTTATCATAATTAAGTACTCTTCATGTGACACACACTACAGCATTTTCACGAGCTTCTTCTTGGGATTTTATCATAGTTTTCCTGCTTAATGCGTCAGCAACTACATTAGCTTTTCCTGAATGATACTGGATATCGCAATCATAATCCTTCAGTAATTCCAGCCATCTTCTCTGTCTCATGTTCAATTCCTTCTGATTAAAAAGATGAGTGAGACTCTTATGATCTGATTTAATTTGAAATTTCTCTCCACAAATAATGTCTCCATGTCTCCATATCTTGACAGCATGTACCACCGCTGCTAATTCCAAGTCATGAGTGGGATAGTTCTTCTCATGTGTCTTCATTTGTCTTGAGGTATACGCAATTACTTGTTCTCCTTGCATAAGCACACATCCCAAAACCTAACCCATACGCATCGGTGTACAAGGTAAATGGTTGTCTTGGGATCAGAATAGTCAAGATGGGAGCAGATATCAATCTAGCCTTTAATGTTTGGAAACACTCTTCACATTTATCAGTCCAAACAAACTTTTCTCCTTTCTTTGTCAGATTGGTGAGGGTACGACGATTCTAGAGAATCTTCCATGAATCGTCGATAATAACTAGCTAAACCTAAGAAATTTCTGATTTCGGCAACATTCTTAGGTGCTTCCCGTTTCACAATGGCTTCAATCTTGCTAGGATCCACTTTAATTCCTTCAGCGGATACAACATGGCCTAAGAAAACGACTTCATTCAGCCAGAACTCACACTTAGTAAATTTTGCGTAAAGCTTCTCTTTTCTTAGTCGCTGCAAAACGGCTTTTAGATTTGTGATATGAGTTTCTTTATCCTTGGAGTAGACTAGTATGTCGTCAATAAATATAATAACTGACGTATCCAACATATCATGGAATACCCGATTCATGAGTTCCATAAAAGTTACGGGTGCATTAGTCAATCCAAAAGACATGACTAAAAATTCATAATGTCCATATCTGGTTCTGAAAGCTATCTTCGGAATATCACCTTCCTTAATTTTCAACTGATGGTATCCTGACCGAAGATCAATTTTGGAGAACACTTTGGTACCTTGCAACTGATCAAATAAGTCATCGATTCGAGGCAATGGGTATCGATTCTTGATTGTAAGTTTATTTAATTCTCGATAGTCTATACACAGTCGAATGCTATCGTCCTTATTCTTTATGGGCCACACTAGTGCTTCCCAAGTGGTATACTGGACTGGATTAAACCTTAGTCTAATAACTCTTGTAGTTGAGTCTTCAATTCCTTTAATTCTATAAGAGCTATTCTATAAAGTGCCTTAAACATAGGTGTCGTCCTTGGTAACAAGTTAATAACGAACTTGATCGTACGATCAGGTGACAACCTAAGTAAGTCTCCTAGAAACATATCAGGGAATTTATGCATCACATCAATATCTTCCTTCTGTGGTGCTTCCTTGGTGAGGTCGACCATAGACACTAAGTACCCAACTCCTCCTTTCTCGAGGCATTTTTTAGCCTTCAATGCAGGGAGGGTGAGTTTTTGTTTACGGGGAAGTTTGGTTCTCGCAAAACTAAACCCTACTCCTTCCTTGTCTTTAAATGTCAGCTTCTTTTTTGTACATAATAGGTTGCGGAGTACCGAGCTAACCAATCAATTCCCAAGATAACACCAAAGTCTGCCATCTCGAGTTGAATTAAGGTTGCATCCAAAATCTTCTCGTCGATAAGAACTGGCCATGGTCCATAACCTTTGTCTAGTTCCACTTCTAATTCCATAGGTGATCGTATAAGTAGTTTACAGTCTAAAGGTCTGAAGAGTAGATTTAACTTCTTTCCAAATGACACAGATATAAAAGAATGAGTAGCTCCAGAGTCAAAGAGTACTCTGACGGATAAGCCATTAATACGTACGATACCTGTGATTTGATTTAATTTAGTTTACATGCTCACACAAGGTAGTATAAAATGAAAAGTTCAGGTCATACCTGTGACCACATTAGGCAATGTAGCAGCCTCCTCAGAAGTAACTGCATAAACCTTTCCTTGCTATAGCTGCTTCCTTGGCTTAGGACACTCCCTTGAATAATGTCCTACTTGATTATAGTTGAAGCATTTAACTCCAGCACTACTTTGCTTTTGTTGAAATGGAGCTATTGGGGTAGTCTTGGCTGCAGCATTAAAGCCTTGAGTACGGAAGGATTTAAATGTCTTTGGGTTCCTTCCATTGTATGTATTTCCATTGGGCCTCTTTGTACCTCTGTTCTGAACAAAATAACATTCCCTTTGGCTTGATTCCATTACTCGAGCAATCTCTACAGCTTTATTATAAATCTTCTTTTTCAGTCCCAATACATGCTCATGGATGCTTCCCCTAAGTCCCATGATGAACCTTCGAATTTTGGTATCTTCTTCTTGCATGCTAGAGGGACCAAAGAAGAACAGCTCCTCATAACGCCGCTGATAAGCATCTACTGTCATCTGTCCTTGGTATAGACTTAAGAACTCCTTTTCCATTTAGTCTCTGAAAGTCCTGGGAAAATACTTCTTGAGGAACGCTTCTTTATAGATAGTCCAGGTTAATTGGGTGTGCTTCGTCAACAGATAACTCTGAGTAGATTTCCACCAATGGTGTGCATCACCTTTTAGCATAAAAGTGGCCCATAATACTTTTTCCTCTTCATTTATAGTCATCATCATAAAGTTTCTTTCCATCTCATCGATCCAATGAGCTGGCCACAACGGATCTGATGGCTTGCCCATGAATTCCTTCGGCTTCAACTTCAGAAAATGCTCGATCAGTCTGGAGTGATCAAGCCAATACTGTGCATATGCCCCATACATAAGCGGTTGGTACTGATAGTCACCTTGGTTGTTCCCGCCTTGCGGTGCTTCAGGATTTGGTACTTGGCCTTGCACTGCTGGTGTTTGCGGTGCTTGGGGTATAGTGTTGCTACCACTAGGTGTCGTACTAGCTTGTCCCGCAGGTAAAGGTGTTGTGTTTGCAACTGGGAAAGCAATTCCCATGGTAACTTCCATAGTCGGTCTCATCTATTGTTGCTCTTGCATTTTGTCAGGCCAAGTTTATTACAACAGTAGTCAAGGTCACTTGGTAGTCCAGGTAGATTGGCTGGAGTGGCCTGATTATTCACCTCCTTTGATTTGCTCCAATCTGATTATCATTATTTAGCATCTGCTCAGATGAGTTTTCACTACCCATTTTCGACCCAGATAGTGGTGGGGTCAAGTTGAAACCTCTTCTTAATGCTTAGCGGGCAATGGATCAGCGTGTAGTGGATCTCACTCTGAATCTCCATGTCACCCAGGAGTATAGCTTTATCTTCTTTTATAGTTACTCTCATTTTTGGTGTATGACCATTGTTCTCCTATCTCTGTTGGATTTAGCCCGAGATCTTTCCCTTTATCTCTATAGGTATTTAGGCATTACTAGCCATTTTTCTTCTTCCTCTGTTATACATCGAGTTTCACATCTTGTTAGTCCCAACTCGATATTCTAATTTTCTGCTTTATAGATGCTCCCTTCTTGCTACTGTAATATATCCTTTGTATACTTAGACAACTGCTCGACTTATAGATCGTACCCTATATTATTTGTTTATTAGGATACATTTAGATTTTTTTTTCTGTCTATGTATACATATGGTTTCATCTTTTATATGTACATTATTGACTTGTTTAAGTTCTGTCTCAACCAACATAGGTGCTTATGGTGTGTTCGTATTAAAGCTTTTAATTTATTCTAAATCAGTTCATGGACTCTAATGAAAGTATTCAAATTTGATGGACAAGGCCTGAGAGCTTTGATACCAAGCTGTTACACCCTAATTCTGGACTAACCAATGGGGTGATGAACCGTCATGAAAACCAGTGGTTCAAACCAGGATCTCATATAGGCTATGCCTGTTAGGAGAAAATAATAGTTGATACGAAATCTGGCCGTAAGAAGAGAACTTCGGATGATCTTTGAGAGAAGAACACGTGGCGTGCATCCAAGGGATTAGAGATGGGAAGGAAGAAATGACGAAAAATATCAAAAGGAACTCATGTTCGACCCTCTATGCTGACTCAGATGAGATGTGATAGATTGATGTGGGTAGTTGGGCCATTTATGGATTATCATTAATGCTCATAAATGCTGACAACAACCATAAATGCAAGGCGTGCTGACAACAACCATAAATGCAAGGCATCCTGACTTGACCAGCCAAGTCACCATATCATGGACCGAATCAACATGAAGCCAAACCATTACTTGGTAAAAGTGTAAGGACAAAAATAGACATCAGAAGATATGGGAGATATAGTTCAGAAGAGGGGGTCGAAGAAGATCGAGGGGGGTCGTAAACGGCTGACAGGACATCCAAGCGCTGTCCTAGGGGGTCGTAGCCGCACGACCCGACTATTCTCTAGGTAACTGATGATTGAAATAGTGACAGGTACGGAGGAGCTTGCTAGTAAAGCCTCCTATTGAACCTATATATGTAACGAGAGGACATCAATAAGGGGGATTGGGATTTTCTCCATCACTAAAAGAAAACTTCTCATATTTGAGTTTTAACACATTTTTATTGTCTTCTACGGATTCTTTTGGTTCCTATCTTAGAGAAGGGAAGATGGTTATAGTGGGCAGTATCTCAGGGAACCCTTGTTTATGAAGGAACTCCAGTGTCTCATTGAGAGTTCCATATTGTATGTCTTGAAAAATCTAGTTTAATGGATTCCATCGACAATAGTTTGGCGCCCACCGTGGGGCCCCGACATACTTTGTCTACTGAAGTTTTTCCTTTCCCTTGAACCAGTTCAAAAAGAAAAAAAGAGAAAAACCTTCCCAACTCTCTCTTTCCTCTTCTATTTTATTTCCTTTCAAGTTACTCTATACTTTTCTCCCAGCCTATCACCGAAGGAGCAGGTGGCCCCAACCCTGACCCATCACAATATGTTTCCAGGGTACAATTTGATAGATTGGCCTAGCAGTTGGCAGTCTTGATAGAATTGTTGCAACAACGACCCCCATGTGTGCCGACTACTTCAGCACCTCCAGTTGATGTCCCAGAAGTTCCCCAGAGATTCGACAGTCCAGACGTTCTGGGCCGCAGGCTGTTTCCCCTAGCCCAAGGAGGGATAGCCCTTCGGTAGATTCGTATCATAGCAGAGGTCGAAGTGATCGATGGGAAGACCCTCAATCTTAGTATGTCCCAGAAGTCGACCCTACTGAAATCATCGAAAGCAGCCATGAGTCCCCGGTAATCTCTCGACGGTCGTCTATCTCAAATAGGTTGGGGTCGAGATGGGGAGATAGGTGGGCCAAAGGCAGGATGTACACGGAGGCGGACGTGACAAGGGAGGCACAAAGGAGGGTCGACGAAGCCAGACATGCCAAATAAGATGCCCAGGTCAGGGTTGACGCTACTCGACAAGCCCGAGAGGATACCCAAGTGAGGGTCAAAGAAGCTAGGTGAGTCCAAGAAGAAACCCAAGCAAGGGTCGACGTTGCAAGAGGAGAGAGGGCGATGGCTATGCTTTTATTATAGCACCTTCGCCTATTGTACCAGTGGCAACCATTCCCTCAGCAGGTAGCCTCCAACAGGCGATGAAAATATGGCCCGACTAGAACATCTCGTAAAAGACTTGATGGACCGGGTGCAACATGTTGAGAGAGGGCTCGATTCAGCAGCCCTCCAAGAGTATGTTACAGAGACTGCTTTGACAGATGAGGTTATGAACCATCCCCTACCTACCAACTTTGTCCTCCCAAATGTTGGGTAGTATGATGGCAAAACGGATCCAGAAAAACACTTGGATAATTTTAAGGTGGGAATGGTCATCTACGGCCACCACGATGCTTTGTGCTGTAGAGCTTTCCCCTCTCCTCTACGAGAAGCAGGAAGGACGTGGTTTAATAACCTTCCCCCTCGATCGGTGGGGACTTTTAAGGAGCTCAGCAGTTTGTTCCTCTTCCACTTTCAGGGGAATCGCGTTCAGAAGAAGAACTTATCCCATTTGATGGCAATCAAGCAAGGCGAGGGGGAGCCTCTTCGACACTTCATCACCCGTTTCTTGGGAGTAGCGGGAGAAGTTAAAGACCTGCAACCAGATGCGGTCATGTTGACCATATCCAAAGCTTGTCGAGATCCACAGTTGGTATTTTATCTCAGCAAAAAATGTCCCAGAACTCATGCAGAGATTTTCAGTCGATGCGATCGATACACATCGGGAGCAAAGGCTGTGGCGGAACTACCAGGATAACTGACTCTGAGTCCTTCAGCTACAGAAAGAAGGAAGAATGAAGCTCTGGAGAAGGTTCCTAAAGAAGGAGAAATAAGCAAGAAAACTAAGGTGGCCAAGGAATTGTACCTGGCCTGCCTAGCACCTGAGTATACCCCTCTTAACCGGACCATGGTTGAGATACTGAACATCAAAAGAGGTGACGCCTTACTGGTGCCTCCGCCTAAGATGATGGCCCTGCCCGAGGAGCGTAACAGGCGGCTATATTGTTGACATCACCAGGATCATGGCCATGACACCAACTCGTGCACACATTTAAAAAGCTTGGTTGAAGATCTGATCCAGCTCGGGCGATGGACGGAGTTTGTAGGACCAAGACCAGTGCCACCTCCGTCTACCCCCGCGATGGTGCTTCCCCCACCTCCTCCAGTGAGGGCCCTGGAGGGGAGGGAGAGGGTCGAATATAGGCCTCTACCACCCCCAAGGTCGCCCCCAAGGGGATTCATGGGCCAGATTGATCTATGCATCGAAGATCGACAAGAGAAGATAAAGGAGCACTCCGTCTGGGGGGTTCGAACTGTTCGTGAAAAGAGTCCCCCGCGAAGATTATTGGGAAAGGCAGGTCCAGAACAAGATCTGGGGCTGAGTGATGATGAATATGTGACAATGAGCCATCCAGAGTGTATGATGGTGACTGTCTGGCCCAAACACATGCGACGTGAATTCTCCCGATCGTGGTAGAGCCTGTAGAAGAAGAAGCAACAAAGGGAAAGTAATCTCGTAAATTGCTAGAAGACATGGGGGGTCGTCCTCCAAAAAAGTCAGGTACGAGGGATATATTTACTATGGTGATGATGACCTTATTGATGTTGTTACTCCTCATGAAGACCCCCTCGTTATCAAGATGGCCATCGGAGAAGAATGGGAGGTAAGCCATATATTGGTCGACACGGGTAGTGAACAGTTAAGACCCATTAAATATTCTCTTTTGGGGTTTAATGGCGAAGGAGTACGGGTGAAGGGAGCCATCCAAATCGATACTCTCCTGGGAACTTATCCAGCACGAGTTAGCATCAATATGAAGTACATGGTGGTAGACACCCGATCGAGCCACAATGGTATACTCGGTAGGACTGGTCTTAACAAGCTACGGGCCTGCCTGTCAACCTACTACTTGCTTATGAAGTTCCCCACTGAATGGGGAGTCGGATGCTGCAAGGCAGACCAATCAATGTCGAAAAGGTGTCGCACAGCCTCCCTTGCTGCCATCGAGGAAGATCAACCTGTTCAAGTAATCCAGCTAGATGAGTATCATGATGACTTTTCGATGGAACAGACCACTCCAGTCGAAGATCTCATTCCGGTGTCTTTTAATGATGACCATCCGAAAAAGACATTCCTTGTTGGTTCGGCCCTCCCAGAAGATTAAAGACAAGGGCTCATAAAATTCCTGAAGGCAATCTCGGATGTTTTTGCCTGGACTCCAGAAGACATGCCTGGGATTCCATGTTCAACCATGGAGCATCACCTAAAGATAGATCCGCACCAACGCCCTATTCGTCAAAAGAAGAGAGCAGTTTCGGTAGAAAAGCAAGCAAGCATAGATCAAGAGGTCGAAAAGTTGTTGAAAGCCAGATTTATCCGAGAAGTATATTATCCAAACTGGCTGGCCAATGTTGTACTAGTGCCTAAGTCTGGTGATCGCTGGCATGTATGTATCAATTTTACTGATCTTAATAAAGCATGCCCAAAAGATTCTTACCCCTTGTCTCAGATAGATCAGCTCATCGATGCCACTACGGGCATGAGCTGCTATCCTTTTTGGATGTTTATTCAGGGTATAATCAAATAAAGATGGCCAAAGAAGACGAGGAGAATAAAACCTTCATCATCAATAAAGGCACCTACTGTTATACAGTAATGCCCTTTGGGTTAAAAAATACGGGGGCAACATACCAAAGGCTTGTTAATAAAGTCTTTGAAAGATAGATTGGTCAGACCATGGAGGTATATGTGGATGACTTCTTAGTCAAGACAGTTCGAGCGGCAGATCACCTGACGGACCTCAAAGAAGTCTTCGACATGGTACGGAGAAATTCCATGAGCCTCAATCCCTCAAAATGTGCTTTTAGGGTACAGTCTGGCAAGTTTTTGGGTTTCATGGTCTCCCAGAGGGGGATTGAGGCTAATCCCATGAAGATCAGGGCGATCCAAAATATGAAATCTCTAACTACACCAAAGCAGGTCCAAGTGCTTACAGGATGAATTACTTCCCTAGGACGATTCATGTCCAGGTCTGCTGATAGATGTCTCCCATTCTTTAAGACTCTTAAGGGATCCAAGTCTTTCGAGTGGACGATCGAGTGCGAGGAAGCGTTTCGTGGCCTCAAGTGATACCTTTCTTCACCCCCTTTGCTGGTGAAGCCAGAAACAGGAGATATGTTACTACTTTATTTAGCGGTCTCACCATGTGCAGTCAGCGGAGTGTTGGTCAAGGAAGTTGATAAAGTACAACATCCTGTATACTATGTCAGTAAGGTCTTATTAGATGCAGAGACCAGGTATCAGTCTATCGAGAAGTTGGCTCTAACCGCGATGGTTTGTACCCGTAAACTACGGCCTTACTTTCAGTCTCACTCCATCACCATATTGACAGATCGACCTATGAACAAATTCCTCTTCAAAGTGGACGTATCAGGGTGTATGATCAACTGGGCAGTCGAACTAACGGAATTTGACCTCAAGTTTCAATCCCGGACCACCATCAAAGCACAACCCTTAGCGGATTTTTTGATTGAAAGTACCCTTCCAGGCGGTGAAGAAGAAGGGTCGAATACAGGGCGAGCACTTGAAGAAGCTAAGGTTGAAATCTTCTTGGCCCTGAAGAGCCTTCTTGGGTCATGCACATAGACGGAGCTTCCAACCAAGATGATGCGGGAGCAGGTATTGTCCTCATTAACCCTAAAGGGTTTAAGATACTGACATCTGTACGCTTTGGTTTCTCAAAAACCAATAATGTGGCAGAGTATGAAGCCCTGGTGGCCGAGCTTAGATTGGCTAGAAAGCTGAGGGTTACCCATTTGTTAGTATATGGGGATTCCCAAGTGGTCGTGCGACAGGTCATGGGGGTTTATGAAGCTCGATAGAGCCGTCTAGCTAGATACTTAACCCTCGTAAAATAGCTCATTGAACCTCTAGAGAAGTTTGCAATGGTTAGCATACCTCATGATCAAAATACTTAAGCAGATGCCCTCTCACACCCAGGATCCAGCAATTTGAGCAGCTTCAATGTGCCAGTGTATGTCGAGCACCTATCAGATCCTAGCATCGACTCCATAGAGGAAGTCTTACTCATCGATGTCGAATCCTATTGGATGGATCCTTTACTCACTTATCTAAGTAAAAACATCATGCCCGAAGACAAGAAGGAAGCCCGACACATTCAGACTCAGGCGGGGTCGTATGTCATTCATGACGAGGTACTATATAAGAAATCTCATACCTTTCCCTTACTTCGTTGTGTTTCACCCTCGAGGGCCTAGTATATCATGGCGGAAGTTCACAAGGGAATCTGTGGAGCCCACCAATGCGGGCGCATCATGTGCTTTAAGATCATCCGAATGGGATATCATTGGCCCCATATGATGAGCGATTATGAAAGGTACACAAGAAGTTGTGAAGCATGTCAGAAGCATGCTCCCATGTCTCATCGCCCGTGTGGTCAGTTACAACCTATTCCTTCATCCATTCCCTTCGCAATCTGGGGTATGGACATTTTGGCACCTTTCCCACAAGCAAAGGGGCAATTGTAATATATCTTGGTGGCAATTGATTACTTCACCAAGTGGATCAAAGAAAAAGAAATGGTAAGGATCATAGCACATAAAGCTAAGAAATTCTTCAGACTTGATGTCCTCAATAGATACGGAATCCTGCAAGTGTTGGTTACTGACAATGGTCCACAGTTTTCAAGTCGGATCTTTTGTGAATTTTGCCTCGACCATAAAATTGGGCATAGATTTGTGTCAGTAGTGCACCCGGAAGCCAATGGATAGACAGAAATCACCAATCGCACTCTGCTGCATGGCCTAGCACGATGCTTAGAAGAAAAGAGGCAAGCATGGGCTCAAGAATTACCCAGTGTGGTATGGTCTTATCGAACCACCCAAAGAACGGCTATAGGGGCCACTCCTTTTAAGTTGGCATTCGGTTCTGTAGCTGTTATCCCGGTAGAGGTAGTGGGGAAGAGTTACAGGGTGTTGAACAATGAGGATACTAACAAAGACGTCCTCTTAATGGACCTGGATCTTCTGGAAGATGTTTGCGAGACGGCTCGACTGCACAGAGCGGTGTACCAACAGAAAATGGCCAAGTATTACAATTCCAGGGTCAAGGAGAATTTGTTCCAAGTAGGTGACTTGGTTCTACGATCGACGGCTGTCACTGTTCCTACTCAGTAGGGCAAGTTAACTCCAAATTGGGAGGACCATATCGCATTATGAAAGCTACCAGACCAGGGTCGGATCACCTGGAAATGATGGATGGGTCGGCCTTACCACGCACCTGGAACTCCAAGAACCTTTGGAGATACTATGTGTAAGGTTCCTTTTCTATTTATTTGATGGAATCTCTACTCCCTTTCATACGGGTCTCAAAAAAAAAAGGCCTACGAGTCTCGAAAAAGAAAAAGGCCTCCGGGTCTCAAAAGAAAAAGGCCTACGGGTCTCGAAAAAGAAAAGGCCTACGAGTCTTGAAAAAAGAAAAAGGCCTCCGGGTCTCGAAAAAAAAAGGCCTACGGGTTTCAAAAAAGAAAAGGCCTACGGGTCTCAAAAAAGAAACAAGGCCTACGGATCTTAAAGGAGAATAAGGCCTATAGGTCTCAAAAGAGAAAAAGGCCTACTGTTTTGGTCTTAAATAATTGGTAGAGCGCAATCATATAACGCTAGGGGGCGTGGGGTGGGGTACTTAGTGAAAGAGAAATTCCTAAAGAGAGTATAGTGAATAAGATGTGTTGAGTACAAGAAGGGATACATCCTTATAAAAAAAACAAAAAGTATATTGAATAAGATGTGTTGAGTACAAGAAGGGATACATCCTTACAAAAAAAAATGTGTGTTTGGATGGTACATGGGTGCGCTCATTCGTTCAAAGGTGCTTCTGTTGAAGGAGTACCAGAGGATGTCGTACCAGGGGTTTCTACCGATGGAAGAGATGAGGGGTCCTCGGAAGCCATTCTTGGGGTATCTAGTGGAGGAATAACGGAGAGTGGAGCTACCTCTTGAGGATAAGGTACCACCAGCAAAGCAGTACTGGAAGCCATTAAGGGAGGAAGACTCGAGGGCTGCCCAAGTTTGTCCCGAATCACCGTACTCATTAGGAGAATGCAGGAAAAGTTAAAGGCCGGCAGATGAGTAGACATTTGTGAGTGCACGACAAGGAGAGCTTCCCTGATGGCCCAAGCTCTTTCTTTCCTGAAAAGGCCCTCCATATCGTCAGATTCAAGTAAGTTTCTCAGAGTGTTCTCCTTATCTTGTGCCAAAGATGCATGGGTCTACGCTAGCTCTGTCAAACGAGCCATGGACTGCATGTTGACACTTCGATCTTGTATGATAGCCATCTCTCTTGTAAGGGCTTCCTCCCTGGTGAGGGTGTGGGATAGCTCGGCCTGCAACCTGTGGTTCTCCACCAACAAATTGGCCCTCGCTGTCACTAATTCATCGCAGGCCCCCTGTAGAACTCTGACTTCCTCTTATAGTTGATTATTGAGGTCGGTGGTCGCTTTGAGTTGATCTGACATGACCTCATTTGATAGTCGCACTTCAGATAACTCCTTCTGGGCAGCCTCAAAGACCTTGGCATGGGTGGTAAAGTGTTCATCCAATCTCCTGTAGCGGGTCTTTTCATCAGACAGCCACCGCCAGTTTAGTTCCAAGGATGCTTTGATAAAATGCCATTTTATGTCAAGATCCTTGGCCCGATCATTCGCTTCCTTGGCTCGTTCCTCTACCTCTGAGGCCCTGGTCTCGGCCTCATCTCTCTCCTGCTCGACCACTTCCAACTCAGAAGAAAGAGTATCCTTCTCTTCTTTCCAGACCTCCTCGGCTTCAGCGTGGGCTGTGACAGCGGCGTCTCGATCGTAGATGGCTTGGTCGTGCTCCACTAGGGCAATCGATAGAAGCCTACTACTTTACTGAACGGAAGTGTGCACCTCTTTCAGCTTGCGTATGGAACCAGCATCTTACGGTAATAGTTTGTCCCATACATTAACTGTAAAAAAACATTAAAAAAAAGAGAAGAAAAATGTGTAAGAGATGGATCAGTCAAAAAAAAAAAAAAGGTTACTTACCTGGTAGAGGGCCACGCATTGGCCCTGGTCGATGCCCTCAAGCTGAGCTTGTTTAATAAAGTCTACGTCAGCAGGTAGACAAGCATGATGGACAACCTCTTGAGCCACCAAGAGATTAAATAACCCACTGTCCGTGGAAAGTACCTTCCAAGGCGGGATGAATAATGTGGGCTCGGCAGCAGAACTCGAGTTGGAGGCAGAAAGGGTAGAACCGACCATAGAGAGGGTTGAAGCCGGACCTTGAGATAAGGTTGTAGGAACAGTTGGGCCTTTCCCTTTGATAGTTTCCTCAGCAGGATGACCAAAAAGAAAATATTGTACGGGCATGAAGGAGGTGGAGATCTGTGGAAAAGTGGAGGGGGCTAAAGGAGGCAAATCTCCAGAAAGTGGGCGAAAGGAGGTAACTACAGTGGAATCTGTAGGAATGGAGGGTAAACCTGAGGAGACTGGAGGAAAGGCTTCCAGGCTCGAGTCCTGTGGTGCTGTTGCAACCATGGTGGCTTGTGCGGAGCCAGGAGGGGGACTGACCGCAAAACTTGCATCTGCAGTCGGAGGAAGGGTGTGAACGACCCCTGGGGGGATGGTTGTAGTAGGAACGAGCGAGGCACCGTTGGTAAGACTAGCAGATGCCAAGTCAACAGGCATTTCGACTGGGTGGAGAGAGTGCAATGGCGGAGGGCCGACTGGAATCCGTTGCAAGATGTCCTGGGGGGTATCCTCAAGATAAATAAGCCTGGGAGTTTCAGAGATGAGTTTCCTCCTCTTTGATCGATGCAGCGTCTCTGCAACAATGGCCTGATTGTCATTCTCTACATAAAAAGAAGTGAAACATTCAGAATTATGATGGGGAGGGGTCGATATATAGGAAGAAGGTATAGGGGGATAGCACATACCATCCTCTACGATGTCAATGGTTGGTGGTACCACCGGCTCCTCGATCGAAGGAGGATGATCGAAAACTTGCGATCTTGATCATGCGGTTGGCTCAGAACTACCATCGGTTGGATCAACCAGAGCCTTAGAACCAGAAGGAGGATGTACTTCTTCTGATTGTGGTGGAGGGATCTCGGCAGGAAGGGCAAGAGCTACGTCCGTGGCCTTCTCGAGGGCCTCCAGCTTTTGGGCCATGGAGGCAATTATCTCTCCCTTTCCCTCTGATGATGGCAGAACAAGTCTATCCCCATGAGATCCTCCCATATGGTGTCATCAAGACCTTCCACTGCATCAAGAACCAACAGAAAATTGTTAGAGGTCGAATTGAAATACAAAAATAAAGTAGAGAAGAACAGGTCAGTGCTATCAGGGAACTTACTCAGTCTGTACAGGAACAAGAACTTGTTTTTACCCAAGTCCTTGTACTGGACTGCCCTCCCTCTTTCTTCTACCCTTTCGAGGGTCTCCATCTCAAGCGGTGTCAAGAGTGGGGCGACTCCTACTATTGAGGGGTCAATGAACTGCCATCGATTGCTGATGGGAAAGGAGCGCACACCCATTAGAGTATGGCCCCGTTTTATTAATGCCCCGAAGAATTTCTCCTTCCAATGGGGCATTGAGGAGGGGGTGGTTTCGATCATGGGGGAAACTATTTCTAAATTCCTGTAGAAGAAGTAGTAAATGCCATTCAGTTTGGTTTTATGGGTCGTGGAGTCACGCCAGGTTAAAACTCCAATATCAAACAGAAATTGAAAGAATCTCAAGGTGGGGGGTTCTCTACAGCGAAGGAAGAAGAAAATAAAGGAATGAATGTGGGCCCAAGAGTTGGGTGGAAGTTGAGTAGGGGTCAGGCCATAGTATCCCAAAATCTTGAATACTAGGGGGTGGCATGGGAAACAAAAATCAGATAAGAACATGTTAAAACAGGCTTGGTCTTCCGGGACCAGAGCTATCAAGTCGACAGAATCAAGAACCAGAAATGAATCGCTAAGATTCTGAAGTTTGGACACCGTCATTACAGAATTTACAGTGGAGGCTACACAGTGAGGACCAGCCTCACTGGAGGTATCAAGGGAAGAACTCTCAGGGTTACCACTTGAACCCTCCCCATCTTGAGTAGATCGCAAGAGGTGTAATCGACGCAGGGTAGGTTCAGAAGCGTGGCAACAATGGCTTTATCGCGAGCCATGATAGGTTAGTAGAGAAATAAAAAAGGGGGAAAAGAGGATTGGAACTTACTCGAAAGGTAATCGAACCACCAAAAATTTCTTGCTATGGAGAGAAGATGTTGGCGACAAGATCAAGTAGGCTGAACCAGAGAAACTTCGAAAGAGAATACCCCTTTGTAGGATGAGAAAGCTCTAGGAACAAAAGGTGTATGAGGAAGAAGACGAGAGAAAATGGTGAGATTTTATAAGTTTGCTGGCAGGTGGGTCCCATCTGGCAGTCATGATGGTTTTCGAGCATTTTGTCTGTCAGTCAGGGTGCAGATGTGACGTTTTGATAGGGAAGTGATGTGTGGATGGTTGCAATGATTACAAAATGTCGGGATATACACACTGTTCAAAAGCAACAGATCGATGGAAGCAGAAACGGCACCAGGTGCATTCAAGTATGATCGGCTCCAATTACAGTGAAATGTTACAGACGTTATGTCAAGGATGTGGGCGTTCAAGTTTTGAAAAGAAGAGAGAGAAGGTTTGTAGTGATTATCATGACAGTAAGAAATGGCGGAAACACATCCACGTGTTCCAAAGGATTATTTTCCCATAAAACGTGTCTCCTTCGGCCGAAACAACGCGGAGTAGACAAAGGGGTTCTGTTAGGGGAAAATAATAGTTGATACCAAATCTGGCCGTAAGAAGAGAACTTCGGATGATCTTTGAGAGAAGATCACATGGTGTGCATCCAAGGGATTAGAGAAGGAAAGGAAGAAATGACGGAAAATATCAAAAGGAACTCATGTTCGACCCTCTATGCTGACTCAGATGAGTTGTAACAGATTGATGTGGGTAGTTGGGCCATTTATGGATTGTCATTAATGCTCATAAATACTGACAACAACCATAAATGCAAGGCCTACTGACTTGACCAGCCAAGTCACCATATCATGGACCGAATCAGCATGAAGCCAGACCATTACTTGGTAAAAGTGTAAGGACAAAAACAGACATAAGAAGATATGGGGGATATAGTTCAAAAGGGGGGGGGTCGAAGAAGATCGAGGGGGGTCATAATCTCCTGACAGGACATCAAAGTGTTGTCTTAAGGGGTCGTAGCTGCACGAACCTACTATTCTCTAGGTAACTGATGAATGAAATAGTGACAGGCATGGAGGAGCTTGCTGGTGAAGCCTCCTATTGAACCTATATATGTAACGAGATGACATCAATAAAGGGGATTGGGATTTTCTCCCTCACTAAAAGAAAACTTCTTATCTTTGAGTTTTAACACATTTTTTTGTCTTCTATCAGATTCTTTTGGTTCCTATCTCAGAGAAAGCGAAGATGGTTATAGTGGGTAGTATCTCAGGGAACCCTTGTTTATGAAGGAACTTCAGTGTCTCATTAAGAGTTCCATATTGTATGTCTTGAGAAATCTAGTTTAACGGATTCCATCGATAACAATTCCAACCATGTTAAACCAAAACACATTCTATAGTAACAATCAGAGATAATTGAGTAAATAGCGAAAGTCTTTATTAATAATGAACTGAGAGTCTGCAGTGATAATTAAATATTTAACAAGTTATCTTCAAGTAACCAAAACATAATTAATACTTATTACAAGTAACACAATACGAAAGTTAACCACTAAGCATAAACATAGTTGAAACATTAGCTTGACGAGCCATATTCGTCCTCCACAGCTTGCACATCCATAGCCGCTGCATGTCCACACGTTGGCGTATTCATATAATCATCAATGGGAACACCTGGAATATCAGAAACTAAAAAGAATTATGCACGCAAGGGTTAGCTCTCCAACTTGAGCTCAGTGAGTAAACAAAACAATGCAACAAACATATGCATGCATTCAATTCATATCTTTGGTCTGATTTTTAAGTTTACAATGTGCTATAGAAAGGTCTGGTGGCCCCTGCACCTCTATACAAGAGTGTGTGAATCCCCCAATGGATCAAACATCATTTTCGTCCCACATGCACCCATCATGGAATAGAGATAGAGCTAAAGTGTCCAGATCAAACACCGCCAACACTTCCCCTGATGTCCTACCCATACCAACACGTAAGCTCCTATTGGTGAGGGCCTGCAAACTGGGCTCGCAACTAACCAATCCTAATGCCAAACAGTGTATCCAAGGCCTCACCCCAGCATCCCTCAATACGTCCATAGAGATAGAGCTAAGGCCCCCCAGCAGAGTCAGAGACCACACGGTCTGAGATCACCTCCCCTGATGCCCTATGACGTAATAGTTCTGCTAAGGTAATGACGATCTGACGATGTTAGTAGGCAAGCCTTGAGTAGAGATAGAGATAGAGTCTGGTGATGAGGTCAAAGACCACCATACCACATCCTCCCCCTGATGCTCCACTCACATCCAATACTTCAACCACACACATACATTCACATGTCTATTCCTAGCATCATCAATCATCATTATGTTATAAATAAACAGAATTAAATATGCATGAACAGTAATAGCAGGAATATTGGATGACATATGAGATGCACATTACAAGCATACAATCATAAAATCAATCATGGCATTGGACTCAATAAAATAAATGATTTATTATTATCTAATGGGTCTCATGGTTGAGATCCTACTTTGATTCAATACTTCCTCCATGATCTATTCTAGGCATTCAACTAATGTAGGGGATGTTTTCATACCTTAAACTTGCTGAAGAATCAGAGCTCTCTCTGAAATTCTTTCTAGTCTTCCTCTTTAATTCTCCTTCTCTTCCTCCTCCTTTCTTTCTCTCTCTTTCAGTTTGAGTTCCAAAAGAATAAAAGAAGCTAAGGGACGTCCTATATATAGAGGGAAACATCCATATAAAGTCCCACTTAGGAAAGAACCCCTTTCAGATTAGGAAGGTTTCCTAATTTTGGAGTCAATTATACCATCGTGTGGTCGCACGTGGGGTCATAGGATCCTTCGACATACATCTCAGAACTGCGACCACACGTCTCAGATTTAATTGGTCTCAACATTCTGAGGTGTGGTTGACTACACCTGTTTAGGTATGCGACCACACATCTCAATTAGATGATTTATGGTTTGAATTACATACCTAGCCTTGTGGTTTCTTTACGCTCTTGATCCGCTTGGTCTGACCATGATAGGAAGACCTAATACAAGGTGGTAAGACCAGGTTAGTACGATAAGGGTCTTACATCCATGGAAGTTTTTTGAAGTAGATCCAGAATGTACTTCTGTTCAGATAGAATTATACTAGTATCAGTGGGAATTACTTCAATGCTGAGGAAGTAATGAAGAGAGCCCAAATCACGAATTGCAAATTCTTTGTTAAGGGATGCGATGACGGACTGGATGGATGTGGAGTTGGATCCTATTATGACAATATCGTCCACATAGATCAATATATAAACACAATGCTGGCCATCATTGAGAATGAATAGAGATGTGTTAGTTTTGGATCCCTCAAATCTGATGGAAGTCAAGAATGTACACAAACGATGGAACCAGGCACAGGGGGGTGGGGGCATGTTTCAACCCATACAAAGATTTGTGAAGTTTGCAAATGTGATTAGGCCTCGACTCATCAATAAATCCAGTAGGCTGCGACATATAAACCTCTTTAGTTAACTTGCCATGGAGATACGCATTGCTGACTTCAAGTAGTCTAATGCACTATCGATGAATTGTGGCAATGGTTAAAAACAATGCGAATCGTTGTCAATTTAACCATCGGACTAAATGTTTCTCCATAATCTAAGCCATCTTGTTGATTATACCCCTTAGTGACAAGGCATGCCTTGTAACACTCAATGCTACCATCCAACTTTTTTTTAATTTGAAATACCCATTTGGAATCAACAACAATATAGTTAGGAGATGGCAAAACTAAGCTCCAAGTCCCATTGCGTAACAACACATTGAATTCGGTCATCATGGCTTCTCTCCCTTGAGGATGTTTATGAGCTTCTGTAAATGAGGTCGGTTCAACTTCACTCTAGGAAATAGTTATATGAATTGACTGGAGAGGGTACTTTGATGATGGTTTTGGATGTGGTCTCAGCTGCATGCTATGAGTGCGGCGAGGTGCAGCCTTAGGAGCAGCCGTGGAAGGCTTTAGCAATAGGATTAATGTCATGTGATGAAACCTCATGAGGATTGAAATCTGCAGGTGTCTCAACTAGCATTAGTAGCATTAATAACAATCGTAGGGTTGGGGAGATTAGGAGAAATATTAGCACCGGTTGGGGAAGGGGGAATGGGAGAGGGTAATGGTGGAGGGGTTACCTAGGAACGTGTAGAGGCTGGTAGAGGCCTAAGTGCTAATGGGGCTTCATTTGGTGCCAAAATCGACAGCCATGGGATTGATGCAGGTGGGTGAGTAGTAGAGGAGAGAGATGTCAATGCATATGGGAAAGAGTTTTCAATGAACTGCACATGACGTGCAATTAACATCCAATTTGTTTTATAATCCAAGCGTCGTTATCCCATATGAATGGGACTATATCCAAGAACAACATAGGGTATGGTACATAGACTAAATTTTACCGAGTTGTAAGCTCGAAAAAGGGGAAAAGCAGCACACCCGAACACTTTTAGAAAGCTATAATTAGGTGTCTATTTGAATAATACTTCAAAGGGAGAGCGATTCTGAAGAACCGACAGATAACTGATTAATGAGAAATGTGCCAGTTTGAAATGCATAGTCCCAAAAGGTCATAGTAAGGAAGCATCAGCTAACAGAGTTAGACCGGTATCAACAATGTGTCAAATTTTTTGTTTTGCAGCTTTGTTTTGCTCATGTGTATGTGGGCAAAAAGTTCTATGAATAATTTCATATTTCTAAAGTAAATTATTCACCTTTTTGTATCACCTCCCCAATCTGACTGAAAACATTTGATTTTTGTGAAAATTTGATTTTCAACCATTAGTAGAAATAGTTCAAAAATGACAAGAACAGAATATAAGACCCGCACTCCACTAATTTGGTCTAACCGTGTCGGGCCAGGTCTTCCCATCATTCCTGGACCAAGTGGACCAAGCATGTGAAGATAGATCACAAACCAGGTATGAGAATCGAGTTAAATACACTAAAAACATACCTAAGGTCACATACCTAGGTAGGTATGGTCAACCATAAGGAAGGAACAAAAATCTCAAATCCAGAACCTAATGGTCGATGATTTCGACCTTACAGTCGACTGTTTATGTGACCGTATGATCGATCGTGAGACCCCAGATCAAACTCTGAGTTTTGAAAACTTTCCTAAACTAAGGGATTGCTTTCCTAATTGAAAGAGGGTTCTATATGGAGAGTTTTTCTCTATATAAAGGACGTCCCTCAGCCCTTTTTCACTCTTTTAGAATATTAGTAAGCCCTAGAGAAAGAAAAGGAAGAGAATGAAGAGAAAGAGAAGAAGAAAAAGCTAAGGAGAGGAATTTGCTGAAAAGAGATTGGCTCTCTATCACAGGCAAAGGTATGAAACAAATCTCTAGAGATGTAAACTCTAAGGAATAAGACTTCTATGGAAGATAGACAATATCAACCTATTATGATCTATGTGATTTCCTTGAGAAAATCCCAAGGAGAACCATGAGGAGTGAATTTGATGATTAGGGTTGATAAGAAACTACTAATGATGGCCATAGGATGACCTTAGAATAAACCCCATTAAAGATCAGAAGAATTGACCTAGGAAGAACTTGAATTGTATGTAGTCTGTGACCAGAAATCTCAAGGTCACAGCTACAGTTGACCATAGCATGACCAGCATGACCAGAGGATTGACCATAGGCATTCGGGAAGATTTCAGAAACCATATGGCCGCAGCTACGGTGGCACCATATGCGACCATAGGGTATCGATCGTAGGCAGTAAGGTCGATACAGTATGAGACCATAGGACCACTCAGACACCTATCAGTGCTCTGTTTTGATTTTCGACTACTATAACATTCACATATGAACCCTAACATAAATTCATATAACTTTAGGTTGTTATATCAATTCAAAGAGAATTTCAAGGCTTGGAAGGAGATCGAGTATTGCCAACAGGTGAGGGAACAAGACCTAAACTAATTGGTTAATAACAAACGGTTTATTTTTATTGAGTCCAATGCCATGATTGATTCTATGCTTGTATGGTTGTAATGTGCATCTCACATGTCATCTAATATTCCTGCTATTACTATTCATGCATATTTAATTCTGTTTATTTATAACATGATGATGATGATGATGCTACGAATAGGCATGTGAATGTATGTGTGTGGTTGGTGTGCTGGATGCAAGTGGAGCATCAGGGGGAGGACGTAGCATGGTGGTCTTCGTTCTCATTACCAGACTCTAGCTCTATCTCTACTCAAGTCTTGCCCACTAATAATGTCGTATTGTCGTTACCTTAGCAGAGCTATTAAGTTGTAGGGCATCAGGGGAGGTGGTCTCGGACCGTGTGGTCTCTAACTCTATCAGGGGCCCTTTGCTCTATCTCTATGGATGTATTAAGGGATGCTGGGGTGAGGCCTTGGATACACTGTTTGGCATTAGGATTGGTTAGTTGCGAGCCCAGTTTGTAAGCCCTCGCTAATAGGGGCTTACGTGTTGGTATGGGTAGGGCATCAGGGAAAGTCTTGGCGGTGTTTGATCTGGACACTTTAGCTCTATCTCTATTCCATGGTGGGTGCATATGGGATGAAAATGGTGTTTGATCCATTGGATGGATTCACACACTCGTGTATAGAGGTGCGGCGGCCACCAAACCTTTCTATAGCATATTGCAGACTTATAAACCAGACCAAAGATATGAATTAAATGCATGCATATATTTGTTGCATTGTTTTGTTTACTCATTGAGCCGTGATGTGTGCTCACCCTTTTGACGTCGAATATTTTAAGTTGATGATGCAGGTCCTACTTTTAAAGAACATATGAATACACCGATGTATGGACACGTTGCTGCAATAAACATAGAAACTGAAAAAGATGTGCATGATTCATCATGCGAGTGCAACCAATGTGTTTTTGCTTAAGTTTAGGTATAATTTGAACATCAGATATGTAATTGATTATTTATTTTTATGTCTTGTGGTTTGGAGATAATTAGATTAAATACTTATTTATCACTGTTAGACTCTTAGTTCATTATCTGTAAGACTTTCGCTTATTTGTTTAATACCTTTGATTATTAATGTGAAATGTGTGTGTGGTTTGATATGGTGGGTACGACCTATACGAGATCCTGGGTGAACCATTGATTTATTGGCGGTTCATTACACCATTCTGGTTAAACCGGAATTGGGGTGTGACAACTTGATATCAGAGTTTCTCAGGTTCTACCCATTGACCTAACTACTTCCACATGAGTCATGAACTGAGTTAGGATAAAATTAAAAGCTGTAATAAGAACACACCATAAAGAGAATAATGCACACACACACACACACACACATATATATATATATATATATATATATATATATCCAAATGGGAATAAGACAAATGTACATCCAAATCAGAGTACAGTCCACAATCCAGACAGTTACTCTGTAGTATAAATGGGAAAAAGAAATAAATGATATCATGGAGTTGGAGGTGTTGGAGGGGGAGGTGCCTCACGATTTCTATCATAGTCCTCAGCATATACTCTCACGAGCTAGGCCACCTGAGTCTGAGTCGCTCAGAGACTAGCTGTCAGATTCGCTACCCGCTGGTCTGTAGAGCACTGGGCATCTAAAAGCTCTCCTACTCTCTAATCAGTCACACGCTGAGCCTCCCGATTCTCACGTAACAGCCCCATCATGTCATTTGGTGGTGGGCGTCAAGGGCCAGTTAAATGAGAAGCCCGAGAAGGGCTAGCTCCAGTAGAATACTATGGTGATGGAGGAGGGATGGCATCCACATCCATGTACATCCGATCATCATCCTCCTCATTATCACCCTCATGTGCCTCTGCTGCTGCTACCTCTGCTACTGTCGCCTTTGCATCTGTTACCGCTACCCGAGTGAGAGGACGTCTCATAGCATTCCTCTCATCATCACTGACCTGTATCTCTCTCATGCCCATCCTACTGATGGCCTCCCAATCAAGGTCAGATGAAAAGGTGTCCTCAAGGATCCTCTCATCCACTAGGTCCACCTGTAGACAAGCAAGCAAGGTGGAGATCAGTCACCCACAGGGCAAGTTACCTCTCGAGTTAGGCAACGTAGCTCTGTGCATAGTCCAAAGAATGATATATGGGAGGCAGACTGACTGCCTAGTATAGATACAATACAACAGGTACTGAGTCAACTGTGAGACCATCTTGTAGTGTCCACCCTGGGGAATAAGATTATGCTGGATAATCTTACAGTAGACCCGTGGCTCTGGACACAGGTTGACTGCTTTCTTCTCCTAGCAGTCATCCTGAAGAATCTGGTTTTCTATTTCTACACGCACCTGTGTAGACAAAAACTATGGCTCCCTTGGTGCACAGTAAATCAACTGACCATCATTGGAAACGCTTAGGAGATCAGCCAACTCCTGACAGTTGAAAGAGATCAGAACCCCTTTTACCCAGCTGGTGATCCGAAGCTCTCTACCCTTGTCAACATCCTCTAAGTCACCCTCTACCTATAGGTGATAGTAGAATTGCTTGACCAAGTCTGGGCGAGTGCAAGCCTAGTACAAGATCACTGGAAGCCAGCCCATATCACCAAACGCCTTTTCCACATCAAACAGGGCTAAATGGGCTAGGTTCACACACCGACCCCCTTCCACTTTCTTCTTGTCAAACCAAGGATATCGCACCTCTGCTTCAGCGGACCTGAAACGTCGTGGGTCACGAACTCGAGGAACTTTAGTGCGAACCATGACAACTGCAAGAGAAGAAAATAAGAAAGACAAGTTAGATAAATTTGAAAATTTGACAGTATAAAGACATGAAATGGAAAAAGCCTCACTTTTCACTCAAACATTTGGGAAAGAGGACTTACATAGGTCCTAAACCATCCTGCAAGGCTTATACAATCGAAAATCTAAACTAGGTAGGTCGAATTTGAAGAAATTTTGACAATTGGGAAAAACCCCAAAATTTAGGTTAAAAATAAGAATTTTCAAGTTTCTACTGAACTAACCAATGAAACTCAAATTTTCTTGAGGGCTTTCATCCATTGGGTGGCCAATAGCAAAAACCCCCAATAAAAATTTAATTTTTACGATTAAAAAAATATTAATTAGAAGAAAATCCTACAAATAGCAAAAAACCCTAGGTGTGAAAGCTTAAAAATGGAGAAAAATAGATAACATACCTCAAGGAATGGAGTGACGGATGTTGATCGATGGAAAAATCACCAAGTTCGTATGGTCAACACTGTAGCAACTCATTGGTGGCGAGTTGAGTAGAGACCGTAGGAGGAAGAAGGAGAATGAGAGGAAAAAATTTTGAAAAACAGGTTTAAAAACCTGATTTTGAATCATACGGTCACACAATTCAACCAAAACCATCGACCGTATGATCGACCATAGGGTCTCGGTAAGTTTTCAAGATTTTGAAGGTCGCACCTATGGTCGCATAACATGCCCGTAGGACATCAACCGTATGACTGACTGTTGTCTGCATTTTGATTTTGTTCAAACTTTTGCCTATTGATTTTGTTTTTCTCTCGCTTTCCATTATGAAACTAACCCAATACTACCATCATATCTTGTCTCACATGTACAGTCTTTTCGAGTACCTTTCAACTAAGAGTTTAAATGGTTGGACGCAAAGTAAGTAAAAGGAGACAAAATGCAAATCCATCTCCACCACCTATGGAGACCAATGACAATGAAGGTTAGTAAGGACAGGAAGGAACTATTGAACTCAAAATGCTGCACCTCAGAATGTGCACACCTAAGCCAAGCCAACCAACCTACCTGCACCACTTACAGATTTTGCTACTGCGGTGATGAATTTGGCACAACAAATGCAGCAAATACAACAAGTGCAAGCCAACACGCAAGCTGCTATGGGAATTGCTTTTCCAGTTGCAAACATAACCTCTCTACCTTCAGGACAAGCTAGTACGACACCTGGTGGTAGTAACACTATACCCCAAGCACCACAAACACCAGTAGTACAAGGCCAAGTGCCAAACCTTGAAGCACCGCAAGGTGGGTATAACCAAGGTAATTATCAGTACCAACCGCCTATATATGGAGCATATGCACAGTATCAACTTGATCACTCCAAATTGATTGAGCATTTTCTGAAGTTGAAGCCGAATGAATTTACAGGCAAGCCATCAGATCCATTATGGCCAGCTCACCGGATCGATGAGATGGAAAGAAACTTTATGATGATGACTATAAATGAAGAAGAGAAGGTATTATGTGCCACTTTTATGCTGAAAGGTGATGCGCACCATTGGTAGAAATCTACTCGGAGTTATCTATTGACAAAGCACGCCCAACTGACCTGGGCTATCTATAAAGAAGCTTTCTTCGAGAAGTATTTTCCCAGGAGTTTTAGGGATCAAATGGAAAAGGAGTTTCTGAGTCTGTATTAGGGACAGATGACTGTAGACGCATATCAACAGTGTTATGAAGAACTATTTTTCTTTGCTCCCTCTAGCATACAGGAGGAAAATACCAAAATCCGAAGGTTCGTCATGGGACTTAAGGGAAGCATCCGTGAGCATGTATTGAGATTGGAAAAGAAGATTTATAATGAAGCTGTACAGATTCTCGAGTACTGGAATCGAGCCAGATGTAAGCACCCCATTTTTGCCATCCCAGCTAAACAAAGTCCTGCTGGTGTGTGGACAACAAAAGGAAGAAAGGTGATCGAAAGTTTGGATTCTTAACTGTGAATTTGAGGAAGTTTTCAATGGGTCTGTGAATTTGAGAAAGTTTTCAATGGGTCCACAGCAAGGTCATGGGTTATAATTTTGCATGGAAGCGTAGGTCATAGAATTATCTTCGAAACGAGACCAGAATTGCTCAATTTCGATATCAAATAAGGAAGATATGACCATTTTAGTCAGATGATACATATGAGGGAGGTTTATGAAATTATTATAAATAATCCTAGGGGCCTTCATGCAAATTATCCTAAGTTGGATTGTTTGAATTTCAAATCATCATATCTTGATCATCCGACATCGGATTCAGATGATTCCAAGACCATTATTCTTCATTCATGATGTTCTACAAAGTGGACGTAAAAAATCCCGGGTAGAAGTCACCAGTGGGTCCCATGCAAGCTTGCATGCAAAATTATCGTCGAACTTCAAAGTCGCATATCTTTTCCGTTCTACATCGGATTCGAGGTGATTCCAGGTTCCTATATTCCTCATTTTTAATGTTCTACAAAATGAACGCAAAAAATTTGGAATAGAGGCCATCGGAAAATTCCATGCGGGATGACAAAGGAAATGACCCATGAAATGACAAGGAGAGAAAACCCGGTTAATTCCAATTAATCCAAGCCAACTCGGTTCAAGCCGGTTTTGGTCCAACCTAGCTCAACCCATATCGGTTTCACTCGG
The DNA here is from genome assembly GCA_028583415.1 of Protea cynaroides. Lineage (NCBI taxonomy): Eukaryota > Viridiplantae > Streptophyta > Magnoliopsida > Proteales > Proteaceae > Protea > Protea cynaroides. The sequence goes on along the minus strand of CM053273.1, from coordinate 44,492,628 downwards.
TCCAACCTAAATCGGTCTCAACCCGTTTCGAACCAGTTCATTCATGTGCATAGTATTTATATATATTATATATATTATATACCATATATATATATATATATATATATATATATATATATATATATATATATATATATATATATATATATATATATATATATATATATATGTATGTATGTTATAAAATATATGTGTATATATGTATATAATATATATTATTATATGTAAGTGATAATCCAAAAGATTTTGAGAAGAAAAATGAAAGAGGGGAGAGAAAACGTGAAAGAGAAGGGGATTTAGGGTTTTGAGATAATCCAAAAAGATCTTGAGAAGAAAAAAGGAAAGAGGGAGAAAAAAAAAAAAGAAAAAAGGGGGAAAAGATTCCACTTCACGTTTTCTAGAAAGAAAACGTGAAAGAAAAGAGAGGGAGAAAAGAAAAAAAGGAAGGAAAAGAATGAAGAAGAAAAGGAAAGAAGAAAGAAAGGAAAGAGAGAAGGATTTTTCTAGAAGAAGGAAGGAGAGAAAGGAAAGAGAGAAGGGGTTTTCTAGAAGAAGAATGAGAAAAGGAAAGAAAGGAAGAAGAAAAAACGTGGGAAGGAAGAAAAGAAAGGAAAGAAGAAAAAATGGAGAGAAAAAAAGATTTTCTAGAAAGAAGAAGAAAAGGAAAGAAGGATCTTCTAGAAAATGAGTGAAAAATTATAAATAGGAGAGAGGAGGGATCCTTTTCCAGACCAGAGAGAGAGGGGAACGTGGGTGCGAGAGAGAAACGTGAGTGAGAGAGAGAAAACGTGAGAGAGGAAGAAAGAAAGAGAGAGAAAAGAGAAAAGAAAGAAAAGAGAAGAAGAAAAGAGAGAAAGAGAAGAGAGAAAGAAGCAGAAGAGAGGAGAAGGAGGATTCACATTCAAAGGGGATTGATACAATCCCCAATCACCATTCATAACGGTTTCGCTCGATTTGAGCCCAAGGTTAGTACTCTAAACAAATTTAGAGGTCGTTATAATGCCCGAATGCCAATTTTGCTAGAAAAGGCTAATTTTCATGAAATCTCAATCATGAATGCTCTATTACATGCTTGTTAATGTTAGGATGCCTATGTCTAACATTTTTCATGAATGATAATTTGTCTAAGCTATTCAATGATGAATTTTTTATTGATATACAATGATGTTTGATGTTTTTTGTAAATTTCATAAAGTGATTTTCTGATATGAAAATTCTAGATTTAGGGTTCAAACTTAGGACGTACATCATATGTATTTTTTCTAAGATTTTGAAGCCCAAAATTTTATGGGAGTCTCTCTGATATGATAGAAGACTACCCTAAAAATTTCGTTCCATTTGGAAATGGGGAAATATATCAAAAAAAATTTCTTTGACATTGCTATTTTTCTCGGATGTAATGCAATCCTCCATCGAAAAGTCTCTAGACAAAGGCCTTATGGCCATAATCAGAAAATCCACTTAACATGAACTTTTTAGACATGAAAGTCTTCTAAAAAATGGCACAAGTTTCATATTTTTTCCATTTTTTTTTGAATTGATATCAATTTTTAAGTGCATAGTTTTTTGATTTCAGATCTGTCATGATGTGCTGATTTGCATGATTGAAAAGAGTAATTTTTCACAACAAAAATATACTGTTTTAACTTGTTTTTCTTAATGAAATTTTAGATCAGACAGTTATCTACATAGATATATGTCTGTATTTAATTTTCATTAAGAATAGAATTTTATTTGGAATTTATGGTGCAACTGGTCAAAAATATGGAACAGACCTGACCAGTGTATATGCCTGTACTTGGGGAATATTTTCGACCTACCTATGGTCTTTTTTAGGATTAGCTTCCTTGAGGCAAAATGTTGGCCTCTGAGTCTTCTTTCCAGGGATATCTTTTAAGAATTTTTTGAGTAAGTACAGTGCCCTATGTGCCCATTTTGGTCCAGCCTGACAAAGATGTCATCTTGCTGCGTGTTCCATCATGTTTTGATTGATTCTCATATGCTTTGGTTGTTTCTCACATGCCATATTTGATGCTATATTTGTTCACATGCTATGTTCGGATGCTCGTATGCTTACACTACTATAATTGGAATGGTCATACTGCCATAATTGGAATAGTCACACTGCCATAATTGGAATGATCACATTGCCATAATTGGAATAATCACATTGCCATGATTGGAATGCTACACATGCTTATTGCCATATTTGTCTACTACACTTGCTCACATGCTATATTGGATGATTACTGCCATGTTTGGATGCACACTTACCATGTTTGTATTGATTCACATGCTCACTTTCCATTTTTGACTGATTTGTTGCTAAATTTGAATATATTTCCAACACTGCTATATTTGAAATACTACCATTGATATAGTTGGAATATTTTCATTTGCCATATTTGTCTTGGAAAGAGAAAAAATAAAAAAATAGCAACTAGGGGAAGATACACCCTAAAATGGAAATAATTGAACAATTAGGGTAAAAAAAACCCTAAAAATAGAAAAATAGCAATTAGGGTAGAAAGCCCTATAAAATGAAAATCACAATGAAAAGGGATAGGAAACCCTAAAAACCTAAAAATGGAAACAATAAAAATAGTAGGAATTTAGGTCTCATCCCTAGATCCTATTCACAAAAATAGAAAGAATTTGGTACACATCCCAAATAAAAATGATAGGAATTTAGGTCTCATCCCTAGATCCTATTGACAAAAATGGAAATAATTTGGTACACATCCCAAATAAAAATGGTAGGAATTTAGGTCTCATCCCTAGATCCTATTGACAAAAAATGGAAGTATTTTGATACACATTCCGAATCCGACTCTCATAAATTTTTGAACTACATCGTACTTGATTTCTAGGGCACACCCTAGAATACGTAGGCAATTAGGGAATCTCAAATACGGTACAAAGCCACCCATCAACCATACATCCAGCATAAACTTCAACTTGAACAACAAAGAATCTAATTGAAGCAAATGCATAAATCACTTCCATAATCATTAATCACACAAACCATTTTCGAACTACGTTTTTGGACTTAATTTCCAGGATTGGAATACGTAGGCAGTTTGAGATGTCTTACACATCTCAGATTCAGTCCAAGACCGAACCATCTTTGGTTCGATTCACTGTATAATATTGTACATTACATTTGCTTGTTTATTTGTTTTAAAACATGATTGGCTGAACCCTAGGTTAGAATAACTTAGCAACTTGGTTTAGGACATCCCCCATTGAACCCTAGTCATCCAGTTGACCAAGCACAGTCAAAATTAGAATTTAAGGAAAGTTTAGGAGGCCGATATTGATCGGGTGGTTTGGGTGCCTAACACCTTCCCATAACCGTACCCTGAATACTTACCCGATCTCTTGCAGACCAAAGAACCGATACATTGGGTTACGAGTCAATAGAAGTCTTACCTTAGGGTGAGGCTACATTTTTAGAGGTCCTAGACCTTAATCTAGGTGGCGACTCCAACAGAACAAATCAATCTTTATCGATACGGGATACACATTTCCATCCCATTTATCCAGAGGATGATCACATCGATTTCCCATTGTCCTCACAGTGGCGACTCCACTGGGGAGTAATATTCAGACTCCTAGGATACTTTCCTTATATTGATTTGCTTGACATTTGATGCTAGATCTTGGGTACTATATTTATTGTTTGTACATATTGCTTTGGGGGGAATGGGTTCAGTCACACTTTCGTGCGAGTAGCCGAATCGGGTCCCATGCATGTGGGGCAGCCCGCTAGGCGAAACACACAGCCTTGGCCTGTACTTTGTGAGACCACGATCGACGAGCAGCCTCTAACGAGCATTTCTTGGGTCCACCTGGGAATGCGTTATGCTACTCCACGTCGCTTGGATCCTTGCAACATAGTATATAAAGGGATTGGGGGCCCATTATTCATCGAGCATTCGGTGATAGGTTACCCCATCCTCGTCAAGGTGGCCTTTTCTGTCCTAACCCAGTTTGAGCCACATGTATGTTATTTTGGTCCATCTTTGAACCAACATGGTAAATCTACTCGATCATATTATTTACATCTGAGACGTCGAAGTTCTGTCCGTTTTTGTCCTTGACTTGTCAACATATTTGGATCCACGCTTGAGTATTCTTGTCTCTCACTTGTTGGGAGCGTGAGGGTTACGTATACCCGCATACACATTAGTGTGGGCGGTCTGTACACGCCCTCCATCGTACAAAGCTCATTGTGTTGACCGTTCAATATTGATACATCAATCTCAAAAACGATCAGAAAATCTTCATCATGGTATAGATACTATGATCAAGTAGAAATTTACCGGTTTTTCAATCATGAACCGCTTTTGTCATCCTTCATGAAAACTACAAATAAGCATATCCGTTTCAATTTTTTGAAATTTGATGAACCACATGGTCGAACCTTGGTGCTACAATGATCCATTCAAAATCTTGAGGCCCCAAGACCAATCATGGGGTTATTCAAATACAAATAAATTGTTACATATGATGTCTAATGGTCGATTTTCATGAAGGAGCTAATTTTGTTTGGTCGAGTCAGCTTGTATGTGTATGTGTATTCTTCTCGTGTCCAGTCACTTCTGAGTCTTAACCTTCGTTCATTGTTTATATAAAAATAAAATTAAAAAAAAAACAAAAAAAAAAAAAACAAAAACAAAAAAAAAACAAAAAAAAAAAAAAAAAAAAAAAAAAAAAAAAAAAAAAAAAAAAAAAAAAAAAAAAAAAAAAAAAGAAAGAAAGGTTGAACTAGGGAGGATATAATTGTCTAGACTTAAGAGAACACCTGAGTGTGTAGACAAAGCATCCACTCTTATTACATCCTCTCATAAGAAGGTCTCATCATCACCGGTTCATGTCTCGGTTCATGGTCATAAGGAGGACTTTTGTACCTCAAAATGTTGGAATGGTTAGAAGACAGTATATTGAGAGCCCAAATATTACAGAGCGGAATTGAATTCCAAGATCGGAGTTAAGGAATCCAAGAGATTAGAAAGCCGAATCATAGATTGTGAGAGATTATATGTTTCTTTCCCATACTAGCATACCTGGCAAATTTAAATGGAAAAAACTGAGATTGGAAAGCATTTCATTCACCCTTGGCGACTGAGCCACTTTGACCGACAGAGTGCTGACTCCCAAATTACTTTCATCACCCAAGATGACCCAAACTCAAAGGAGTAGCCCTTGAACCTCCAAGAATGTCCCACCCACCTCCCAAAATCCAGGATGAAAAGGAAGACCATGTGGTCAATCATATCCCAAAACTAAGGTAGCTTGAAAATGAACTTCATGTACAGCCTAAACTGGGGCAAAACCAAAATGTCAGTATACCCTAAATTGGGGCACAACAAAAATATCAGTGCACCCTAAACTGGGGCATAATTAAAATGTTAATGGATTCAAAGTGGGGCAAACCAAAAAGGTGATGGACCAATAATTTAGGTCAGAGTTTCATGACATCCAAACTGGGGCATAAGATTGGAATACATTTACCCAAATTGAGGCATTGGCTAGGTGAATGTCAAACCCAAATTGGGGCATAAATCAAAATGGTAATAGACCCAAGAGGGGTTTATCTCAAAATGGAAAGGGTCAAACACATGTCGATAGATAGGCGTAATGAGCCTTACTAGCGAAAGTCTGAACGGAGATTCGGTCCTACAACCAATCATAAGTAGGCGTCAATGATGTCGTATCCAATTGGGGTAACTCGGTGAATTACTTGTCTAAACTGGCTACCATTGGTATCTGATAGGTCATCTATATTTGGGCTTAAGTTCGTTGTGTCTGTAGACTGTCCAGTCCAAAATGCTCTGAAAAAAATGAACAATAATCATCTCATTTGAGACATCAACAATAGTACTTTACTACTTCCAATCCATTCCTTCCCAGTTTGATATTTCTTCCTCTTCCATGTCCGTTGCTAATTTTGACTCTGATGACGATTGAGATGAAGGGCCGCAACCTGAACTTCTACTCCATCGGCCTTTAGAGAAATGAAAGCTCAACATACACGTGAAAGTTAAAGATAATTACGTTGAAGTCATGCAAGCATTCTCAAAGATACAAGTTGGAACATCAAAATGTCATCCCATTTGGTTGATTTATAGAAAGAATTGTTTTGGGATATTCCTTGAAAGTAGAGAACATTTACAGACTCATACAAGTGGTTCATTTAGTTTTACAAGAATGGGTTTACACACAAGGCATTATCAAGTTTACATCAATCCAAGTGATCAAGTTTTCTACAAGTGCATGAAGTCTACAAACATAAAACATGCTATGGATCAACCTCAAAGTCAAAGATGAGCTCAAAAAAAAAAAAAGAGAAAAAAAAAAAAAAGCAAAAAGAAAGAGCTATACAAAATAATGAGATTGGTTAACATACTACATTGGAACAATGATGGTGGACAAGTTCAACTATGGTGCATAGACATGAAGCAACTACTTTGAAACACTAATGTTGAGTGAGTTTGATTACAAGGCATGTACATGGGGCAACTCCTTTGGAGCCCTACTGATGGACGAGTTCAGTTATAGAGCAATAAGACAATTGGTTCTCGTACAATGACATATAGACACCATTTCTTAGAACCTGATTGGAGAGCTGATCGTTTGTTGTGGTTCACATTGTGTGTTGAGCTGGATTTTTGATATTGGTCACTACATCCCGCCCATACAGGGGGTGGTCTCATCACTTTGTTGTCATCAGAGGATTTTTTTTCTTTTCGGCTAAAGACTCTCTCTCCCGTCCATCAATCTGACGGTCTTCCACAGAGTCTACATTACATGCCCTTACTTCAAATATCACAAAATTTTATGGTATTGTTTCTTGTGAACATATCGTCTTGTTATGCATAAATGTTGTTCAATAAATTCATTTGGAATATCTATCTGTCGTTCATCATTTCGACGGCGTCCAAGAATTCGATAGTCTTTTGTTGCTAGCCAATAAAATGGCATCGCCTAGTGGAGATCAATCCATTCTACATAAACAACCAAACACTCTCCCAATGGCAGACCCATTGGACAGTTTCTTATCTGTCCATCTGGACCTTCGTCGTCATACTTGTATACAGACTTAAAGGATTTGGGCCCAAATGTGGTTGTAACCGATTCAGCATCTGAGCATAGCTTGTTGAAACTCGTTTTCTATCTGAGTGATACTAAGAGGAGAAAACATTCTTTGACGTTTTTTCTAAATATTAGTGTAGGGTTGCATCTCCTTAAGGTTATTTCTAGTGATGACTCAAAAATCGCCTGCTTATCAATGTGTGCAAACTTGAACTTAGACATTGGGGCAAAATCACCCATTTATCCAAACATCATGAGTTTAGTTGAGCCCCCTGTTTGAAACTCTACCTGAGCTTATTTGAATGAAAGACCCATACAAATTTAAAAAAAAAATTGAAATAAAAATGAGTCATTGTCATCATTTGCCCCTCATTAAAAAGACCTGATTGCCCTTTGATCAAAGTGAAACCCATATAAATTTGGCAGGAATGCAACACATATCAAGATCGGCTTTTAAAGAAAAGAAACATGTTTCTCTCAATCTAGATTAAATCAAGTCAAGGAAAGTTGATCAAATCATGATTGCTAGTTCCTCTGGGATTTCGAGCAATGTTAGTGGACAAAGTGCAGATGCTGAGCACCATTGTGGCTACCTCAATATTTATGGAAAGTTCAACCCATTTTGGGAATGAAGAAAGATGAAGAAAGAAATTGAAAAGAACAAGAAAAAGAAAAAGAGAAATGAAAAAAAAAGAGAAAAGGAAAGAAAGGAGAAAGTACAGAGAAGAAAGAAGACTAAATGAAAGTAGAATAAGAATGGAAAAGAGAACAAGATACAAGCAAAGAAAATAAAGAAAGATCATGGGAAAAGAGAGAAAGCTCCAGCCCGAACTACGCGGAACCTGATTCCGGAGGGATGGAAATCCCAATGGATAGGTAGGCAATTTGGGACACCCCAAATTCGGTCCAAAGGCTACACATCCAAAGGCTACACATCCAAAGGCTATACATCTAAAGGCTACACAGCCGAAGGCTATACATTCAGAGGTTACAAATTCAGAGCACAAAGCACAGTTATAGTTACATCACGAGCGGTCTTGAGCCAAAGTCATAGACCTGATGAGGTCGCTACTCAAGAAGCTTGACAGTTACAGTTACATCATGAGCGGCCTTGAGCCAAAGTCACAGACCTGATAGGGTCGCTACTCAAGAAGCTTGACAGTTACAATTACATCATGAGCGGTCTTGAGCCAAAGTCACAGACCTGATGAGGTCGCTACTCAAGGAGCTTGACATCTACAGTTGTTTGTTGTACAGTGTGAACAAAAAAAAAAAAAAAAAAAAAAAAAAGGGGGGGGAGGAGAGTAGTTACAGCATCAGTTCAAGAAAGCAATGGTAGAATTCGGATCAAGTGCAGAATAATGCAAAAATGGGCTACTTTTATCTTCGGCCTCAATTGCCCACAATCTCGGTCGAAGAGGGGCATCTGTAAGCATCCCATTTTTGCCATCCCAGCTAAACAAAGTCCTGCTAGTGTGTGGACAACAAAAGGAAGAAAGGTGATCGAAAGTTTGGATTCTTGACTGTGAATTTGAGGAAGTTTTCAATGGGTCTGTGAATTTGAGAAAGTTTTCAATGGGTTCACAGCAAGGTCATGGGTTATAATTTTGCATGGATGCGTAGGTCATAGAATTATCTTCGAAACGAGACCAGAATTGCTCAATTTCGATACCAAATAAGGAAGATATGACCATTTTAGTCAGATGATACATATGAGGGAGGTTTATGAAATTATTATAAATAATCCTAGGGGCCTTCATGCAAATTATCCTAAGTTGGATTGTTTGAATTTCAAATCATCATATCTTGATCATCCGACATCGGATTCAGATGATTCCAAGACCATTATTCTTCATTCATGATGTTCTACAAAGTGGACGTAAAAAATCCCGGGTAGAAGTCACCAGTGGGTCCCATGCAAGCTTGCATGCAAAATTATCATCAGAACTTCAAAGCTGCATATCTTTTCCGTTCTACATCGGATTCAGGTGATTCCAGTTCCTATATTCCTCATTTTTAATGTTCTACAAAATGAACGTAAAAACTTTGGAATAGAGGCCATCGGAAAATTTCATGCGGGATGACAGCAGAAATGACCCATGAAATGACAAGGAGAGAAAACCCAGTTAATTCCAATTAATCCAGTCAACTCAGTTCAAGCCAGTTTTGGTCCAACCTAGCTCAACCCATATCGGTTTAACTCGGGCCAACCTAAGTCGGTCTCAACTTTGTTTCGAACCAGTTCATTCATGTGCATAGTATTTATATATATTATATATATATATATATATATATATAATTTTTTATATATATATATATATATATATATATATATATATATATATATATATATATATATATGTATGTATGTATGTTATAAAATATATGTGTATATATGTATATAATATATATTATTATATGTAAGTGATAATCCAAAAGATTTTGAGAAGAAAAATGAAAGAGGGGAGAGAAAACGTGAAAGAGAAGGGGATTTAGGGTTTTGAGATAATCCAAAAAGATCTTGAGAAGATAAAAGGAAAGAGGGAGAAATAAAAAAAAAAAAAAAAGGGGGAAAAGATTCCCTTCACGTTTTCTAGAAAGAAAACGTGAAAGAAAAGAGAGGGAGAAAAGAAAAAAGGAAGGAAAAGAATGAAGAAGAAAAGGAAAGAAGAAAGAAAGGAAAGAGAGAAGGATTTTTCTAGAAGAAGGAAGGAGAGAAAGGAAAGAGAGAAGGGGTTTTCTAGAAGAAAAATGAGAAAAAGGAAAGAAAGGAAGAAGAAAAAACGTGGGAAGGAAGAAAAGAAAGGAAAGAAGAAAAAATGGAGAGAAAAAAAGATTTTCTAGAAAGAAGAAGAAAAGGAAAGAAGGATCTTCTAGAAAATGAGTGAAAAATTATAAATAGGAGAGAGGAGGGATCCTTTTCCAGACCAGAGAGAGAGGGGAACGTGGGTGGGAGAGAGAAATGTGAGTGAGAGAGAGAAAACGTGAGAGAGGAAGAAAGAAAGAGAGAGAAAAGAGAAAAGAAAGAAAAGAGAAGAAGAAAAGAGAGAAAGAGAAGAGAGAAAGAAGCAGAAGAGAGGAGAAGGAGGATTCACATTCAAAGGGGATTGATACAATCCCCAATCACCCTTCATCAACGGTTTCGCTCGATTTGAGCCCAAGGTTAGTACTCTAAACAAATTTAGAGGTCGTTATAATGCCCGAATGCCAATTTTACTAGAAAAAGGCTAATTTTCATGAAATCTCAATCATGAATGCTCTATTACATGCTTGTTAATGTTAGGATGCCTATGTCTAACATTTTTCATGAATGATAATTTGTCTAAGCTATTCAATGATGAATTTTTTATTGATATACAATGATGTTTGATGTTTTTTGTAAATTTCATAAAGTGATTTTCTGATATGAAAATTCTAGATTTAGGGTTCAAACTTAGGACGTACATCATATGTATTTTTTCTAAGATTTTGAAGCCCAAAATTTTATGGGAGTCTCTCTGATATGATAGAAGACTACCCTAAAAATTTCGTTCCATTTGGAATCGGGAAAATATATCAAAAAAATTCTCTTTGACATTGCTATTTTTCTCGGATGTAATGCAATCCTCCATCGGAAAGTCTCTAGACAAAGGCCTTATGGCCATAATCAAAAAATCCACTTAACATGAACTTTTTAGACATGAAAGTCTTCTAAAAAATGGCACAAGTTTCATATTTTTTCCATTTTTTTTTGAATTGATATCAATTTTTAAGTGCATAGTTCTTTGAGTTCAGATCTGTCATGATGTGCTGATTTGCATGATTGAAAAGAGTAATTTTTCACAACGAAAATATACTGTTTTAACTTGTTTTTCTTAATGAAATTTTAGATCAGACAGTTATCTAAATAGATATATGTCTGTATTTAATTTTCATTAAGAATAGAATTTTATTTGGAATTTATGGTGCAACTGGTCAAAAATATGGAACAGACCTGACCAGTGTATTTCCCTGTACTTGGGGAATATTTTCGACCTACCTATGGTCTCTTTTAGGATTAGCTTCCTTGAGGCAAAATGTTGGCCTCTAAGTCTTCTTTCCAGGGATATCTTTTAAGAATTTTTTGAGTAAGTACAGTGCCTTATGTGCCCATTTTGGTCTAGCCTGACAATGATGTCATCTTGCTGCGTGTTCCATCATGTTTTGATTGATTCTCATATGCTTTGGTTGTTTCTCACATGCCATATTTGATTCTATATTTGTTCACATGCTATGTTCGGATGCTCGTATGCATACACTACTATAATTGGAATGGTCATACTGCCATAATTGGAATAGTCACACTGCCATAATTGGAATGATCACATTGCCATAATTGGAATAATCACATTGCCATGATTGGAATGCTACACATGCTTATTGCCATATTTGTCTACTACACTTGCTCACATGCTATATTGGATGATTACTGCCATGTTTGGATGCACACTTACCATGTTTGTATTGATTCACATGCTCACTTTCCATTTTTGACTGATTTGTTGCTAAATTTGAATATATTTCCAACACTGCTATATTTGAAATACTACCATTGATATAGTTGGAATATTTTCATTTGCCATATTTGTCTTGGAAAGAGAAAAAATAAAAAAATAGCAACTAGGGGAAGATACACCCTAAAATGGAAATAATTGAACAATTAGGGTAAAAAAACCCTAAAAATAGAAAAATAGCAATTAGGGTAGAAAGCCCTATAAAATGAAAATCACAATGAAAAGGGATAGGAAACCCTAAAAACCTAAAAATGGAAACAATAAAAATAGTAGGAATTTAGGTCTCATCCCTAGATCCTATTCACAAAAATAGAAAGAATTTGGTACACATCCCAAATAAAAATGATAGGAATTTAGGTCTCATCCCTAGATCCTATTGACAAAAATGGAAATAATTTGGTACACATCCCAAATAAAAATGGTAGGAATTTAGGTCTCATCCCTAGATCCTATTGACAAAAAATGGAAGTATTTTGATACACATTCCGAATCCGACTCTCATAAATTTTTGAACTACATCGTACCTGATTTCTAGGGCACACCCTAGAATACGTAGGCAATTAGGGAATCTCAAATACGGTACAAAGCCACCCATCAACCATACATCCAGCATAAACTTCAACTTGAACAACAAAGAATCTAATTGAAGCAAATGCATAAATCACTTCCATAATCATTAATCACACAAACCATTTTCGAGCTACGTTTTTGGACTTAATTTCCAGGATTGGAATACGTAGGCAGTTTGAGATGTCTTACACATCTCAGATTCAGTCCAAGACCGAACCATCTTTGGTTCGATTCACTGTATAATATTGTACATTACATTTGCTTGTTTATTTGTTTTAAAACATGATTGGCTGAACCCTAGGTTAGAATAACTTAGCAACTTGGTTTAGGACATCCCCCATTGAACCCTAGTCATCCAGTTGACCAAGCACAGTCAAAATTAGAATTTAAGGAAAGTTTAGGAGGCCGATATTGATCGGGCGGTTTGGGTGCCTAACACCTTCCCATAATCGTACCCTGAATACTTACCCGATCTCTTGCAGACCAAAGAACCGATACATTGGGTTACGAGTCAATAGAAGTCTTACCTTAGGGTGAGGCTACATTTTTAGAGGTCCTAGACCTTAATCTAGGTGGCGACTCCAACAGAACAAATCGATCTTTATCGATACGGGATACACATTTCCATCCCATTTATCCAGAGGATGATCACATCGATTTCCCATTGTCCTCACACCAGAGGAAAAGTTATTTTGCTCAGAATAAAAAGTATAAAGAGGCCCAATGGAAACTCATACAGTGGAGGGAACTCAAAGACATTTAAACCCTTCCGTACTCAAGGCTTCAATACTGCAGCCAAGACTACTCCGACAGCTCAACCTCAACAAAAGAAAAGTAATGCTGGAGTCAAATGCTTCAATTGCGATCAAGTAGGACATTATTCAAGAGAGTGTCTTAAGCCAAGGAAGCAGCTACAACAAAGAAAGGTTTATGCAGTTACATCTGAGGTGCTGTCGTATCGCTTGATGTGGTTACAGGTATGACCTGAACTGTTCATTTTGTACTACCTTGTGTAAGCATGTAGACTAAGTTAAATCAAATCACAGGTATTGTACCTATTAATGGCTTATCCGCCAGAGTACTCTTTGATTCTGGAGCTACTTATTCTTTTATATCTGTGTCATTTGGAAAGAAGTTAAATCTACGAAGTGTGAATTCTGGCTAAATGAAGTCACTTTCTTAGGCCATGTTGTATCCACTGAAGGAATTAAAGTGGATCCTAGCAAGATTGAAGCCATTGTGAAATGGGAAGCACCTAAGAATGTTGTAGAAATCAGAAGTTCTTAGGCTTAGTTGGTTATTATCGATGATTCGTGGAAGATTACTCTAGAATGGTTGTACCTCTCACCAGTCTGACAAAGAAAGGAGAAAAGTTTGTTTGGATCGATAAATGTGAATAGTGTTTCCAAACATTGAAGGCTATATTGATATCAGCTCCCATCTTGACTATTTCGATCCTAGGATAACCATTTACCTTGTACACTGATGAGTCTGGGTTAGGTTTGGGATGTGTGCTTATGCAAGGAGAACAAGTAATTGTGTATGCCTCAAGACAACTGAAGACACGTGAGAAGAACTATCCCACTCATGATATGGAATTAACAGTAGCAGTACATGCTGTTAAGATATGGAGACATTATTTGTATGAAGAGAAATTTCAAATTAAATCAGATCATAAGAGTCTCACTCTTCTTTTTAATCAGAAGGAGTTGAACATGAGACAAAGAAGATGGCTGGAATCATTGAAGGATTATGATTGTGATATCCAGTATCATCAAGGAAAAGCTAATGTAGTTGCTGACGCACTAAGCAGGAAAGCAGTGACAAAATCCCAAGAATAAGCTAGTGCAAATGATGTGGCATGTGTCACAGGGAGAGTATTTAATTACGGTAAAGAGTAGTTCGTGATTGATATTCCGAATGAATCAACTGAGTAAGGGTTTATTCATCTATTCTCAAACATGTTTGCTACATTGAAGATTGTACCTGATCTATTAGACGAAGTGAAAGTAGCTATTAAATCAGAGCCTTATCTGAGAACGGTACAAGAAGACCTCGAAAAAGGTAGGACTACTCCTGAGTTCACCTTGGACATTGAAAAGGTACTAAGATACAAAGGAAGGGTATGTATTCCTAAAAATGAAGACTTGGATATTGGACACAAACTAATGAAGGAAGCTCACACCACCGCTTATTCGATACACCCTAAAAGCATGAAGATGTATCATGATCTAAAGAAACTATATTGGTGGAGAGGAATGAAAGCAGATATAACTAAATTTGTGTCTCAATGTTTGAATTGTCAGCAAGTAAAGGCTGAAAGGCAAAGACCTGCAGGATTATTGCAACCACTGCCAGAACCAGCATAGAAATGGGATTGCATCACTATGGACTTCGTCACCGGGTTACCATTGACTCCCCGAGTAGTTGATGCGGTCTGGGTGATTGTGGATCGTTTGACCAAGACAGCTCATTTCATAGCTATACAACCTCAGTATAACCTCGAGAGATTAGCTAAGCTTTATGTAGATGATATTGTCTGATTACATGGTGTACCTGAAAGCATTGTGTCCGATAGAGACCCATGCTTTACCTTAAAGTTTTGGAAAGAATTACAGAAGGCTATGGGTACAACATTGAAGTTTAGTACTGCATTTCATCCTCAAATAGATGGATAGTCAAAGCGTACTATTCAGATTTTAGAAGACATGTTTTGAGCTTGTGTCACTGATTTCAAAGGATCATGGGATGAGAAATTACCATTGATTGAGTTTGCTTATAACAACAGCTATCAAGCGACTATACAGATGTCACCCTATGAAGCACTGTATGGTAGGAAATGTCGAACTCCTTTGTTTTGGAATGAAATTGGAGAACAGAGTATTGTTGGACCAGAGTTTGTTGAAGAGAGTTGTCAAGTAGTCGACATTATCAAGGAAAGAGTCTGAATAGCTCAGAACCGTCAGAAGCAATATGCAGACAATAAACGCAGAGATCTCGAATTCACCATAGGTGATATGGTATTTCTAAAAATATCTCCTATGCATGGTTTGAAAAGGTTTGGACAGAAGGGAAAGCTGTGTCCCATATATATTGGACCTTATAAAGTTCTAGATAGACGTGGAAAAGTAGCATATCAGTTAGCACTATCACTATTCTAAGATCGCATACCTGGGTAGGTATGGTTGACCATAAGGAAGGGAACAAAAATCTCAAATTTAGAACCCCACGGTCGATGATTTTGACCTTACGGTCGACGGTTTATGCGACCGTATGATCGACCGTGAGACCCCAGATCAAACTCTAAGTTTTGAAAACTTTCCTAAACTAAGGGATTGCTTTCCTAATTGAAAGGGGACTCTATATGGAGAGTTTACCTCTATATAAAGGACGTCCCTCAGCCCTTTTTCACTCTTTCAGAACATTAGTAAACCCTAGAGAAAGAGAAGGAAGAGAAAGAAGAGAAGGAGAAGAAGAAAAAGCTAAGGAGAGAAATTTGCTGAGAAGAGATTGGCTCTCTCTCACAGACAAAGGTATGAAATGAATCTCTGGAGATGTAAACTCTAAGGAATAGGACTTCTATAGAGGATAGGCAATATCAACCTATTATGATCTATGTGATTTCCTTACGAAAATCTCAAGGAAAACCATGAAGAGTGAATTTGATGATTAAGGTTCATAAGAAACTACTAATGATGGCCATAAGATGACCTTAAAATAAACCTCATTGAAGATCAGAAGAATTGACCCAGGAAGAACTCGAATTGCATGTAGTCTGTGACTAGAAATCTCAAGGTCGTAGCTACGATTGACCATAGCATGACCAGCATGACCAGAGGATTTACCATAGGTATTCGGGAAGATTTCAGAAACCATATGGTCACAGCTACAGTCGCACCATATGCGATCGATCGTAGGGTATTAACCGTAGGCAGTAAGGTTGATATAGTATGAGACCATAAGACCAATCAGACACCTATCAGTGCTCTGTTTCAATTTTTGACTACTGTAACATGTCACATATGAACCTTAACTTAAATTCATATAACTTTTATGTTGTTAAATCAATTCAAAGAGAATTTCAAAGCTTCGAAGGAGATCGAGTATTGCTAACAGGTGAGGGAACAAGACCTAAACTAATTAATTAATAACAAACTGTTTATTTTTATTGAGGCCAATGCCATGATTGATTCTATGCTTGTATGCTTATAATGTACATCTCACATGTCATCTAATATTCCTGCTATTACTGTTTATGCATATTTAATTCTGTTTATTTATAACATGATGATGATGATGATTCTAGGAATAGGCATGTGAATGTATGTGTGTGGTTGGCATACTAGATACTAGTGGAGCATCAGAGGGAGGACGTGGCATGGTGGTCTTCGACCTCATCACCAGACTCTAGCTCTATCTCTACTCAAGTCTTGCCCACTAACATCGTCGTATCGCCGTTACCTTAGCAAAACTATTACGTCGTAGGGCATCAGGGGAGGTGGTCTCGAACTTTGTGGTCTCTGAATCTGTCGGGGGGCCTTAGCTCTATCTCTATGGACATATTGAGGGATACTAGGAGTGAGGCCTTGGATACACTGTTTGGCATTAGGATTGGTTAGTTGCGAGTCCAGTTTGCAAGCCCTCACCAATAGGGGCTTACATGTTGGTATGGGTAGGGCATCAGGGGAAGTGTTGGCGATGTTTGATCCGGACACTGTAGCTCTATCTCTATTTCATGGTGGGTGCATGTGGGACAACAATGGTGTTTGACCCACTGGGTGGATTCACACACTCGTGTACAGTGGTACAGTGGCCACCAAACCTTTCTATAGCATATTGTAGATTTATAAATCAGACCAAAGATATGAATTGAATGCATGCATATGTTTGTTGCATTATTTTGTTTACTCACTGAGCCGTGATGTGTGCTCACCCTTTTGACGTCGGATATATTTAGTTGATGATGCAGGTCCTACTGTTGAAGAATATATGAATGCGCCGACGTATGGACACGTTGCTGTGATGAACATAGAAGCTGAAGAAGATGCGCATGATTCATCATGCGAGTGCAACCAATTTGTTTTTGCTTAAGTTTAGTTATAATTTGAACATCAGATATGTAATTAATTATTTATTTTTATGTCTTCTGATTTGGAGATAATTGGATTAAATACTTATTTATCACTGTTAGACTCTCAGTTCATTATCTGTAAGACTTCTGCTTATTTGTTTATTCTCTCTGATTATTAATGTGGAATGTGTGTGTGGTTTGACATGGTGGGTACGACCTATACGAGATCCTAGGTGAACCATTGGTTTATTGGCGGTTCATCACGCCATTCTGGTTAGACCAAAATTGGGGTGTGACACAAAATAACGTTTTAATAATGGGTAATACCATGTGTATTTGGAGTAATCATCCACAAAAAAAAAGAAAATAAGTGTTATTAGTGGATGAAACATATAGAGTAGGACCCCATACATCATTGAAAATCAATTCCAAAGGAGCATTACTTATAGAACTGGTAAATGGTAATGGAAAAGGATGAGCCTTTCCCATAAAATATGCTGCACATTTATTAACATTGGATGATGAAGTAGGAAATATGGTGCTTGACAGTTCCGGCAAGTGCTAAAACTAGAACGGTAGAGCGAACAATGTGAGCCGAAGGTGGGTGGGAAGAAAGACTAGTCGGCAGCATGTAAAATCCATCATCAAGTCGGCCTTTCAACAGCATCGTGTTCGTCACCTGATCAAGAAAATAATAGGGGTGAAACTCAAAGTAACATTGATTATCTTTTGTGAATTGATGGATTGATAACAAATTTTTTGAACGTGTAGGACAAGTAAAATATTAAAGAAATGAAAAGACGAGGTGGGGGATAGAGAAACAGAAGAGGAACCGATATTGCTAATATTAAGTCCAACTCTATTACCAACCCGTAATGATTCATTACCGTTATATTTGTTAGAGACATGCAAATTACAAATGTTTGGTGTCACATGATGCGTAGCTGCAGTATCATGATACCATTTAGGTAATAATGTTGGTAAAGTAGGAAGTAGTGCTGCCATGTTTGCAGTTGGAGTATTTGTTGAGGTAGGTGTTGATCCACCAGTGTACAAAAAATAGCATTTGGATGCCAAGTGTCCCTGTCGATTGCAAATTTGGCAGTGATCACTTCTTCCATTGAGGTTTGCATTTCTTCTGTGCTGACTTGAGTTGGAGGGTGGTCAAAGGAGATGAGGGCTTTGCTAAGTAGCAGGTGGAGAACCTTGAGAAGGTAAAGAGGAGTGGACAAGAGCATTCATAGATGCTTGCATAGAGGTTAAGTTGGTAGTAATTACTATTTGAGCATTGTTGAGTCTCATTTCATGACTCAGTAATAGTCGATGCAGGTCATGAAAGGGAAGGGCCTCAGACTTCGTTGCTAGGGCCGCAACAATGTCACTATAATCAGGGCCAAGATTACAGAAGACTGACATTGATGTAAGACCCGCACGCCACGAACCTGGTCTAACCTTACATTCTCGTGTCATGACCAGTCTACCTATCATGGTCTAGCCAAGTGGACCAAGTGCTTGAAGAAACCACAAGACCAGGTATGAAATTTATCTCAAAAACAGTCAAATATGAGTGTGTGGTCGCATACCTAAACAGGTGTGACCAAACCCACATCAAAAGAGTCCAACCACATGAATTTTGGTCGTGTGGTCGGACATTTCAAAAGGTAGGTTCATGGATTCTGCGACCCCACCTCCGAGCCCACGGAACCAGTCAAAAACCGAATTTAGGAAACCTTCCTAATCCGAAGGGGGTTCTTTCCTAAACTCATTAGGGCATACTATGGAGGGTTTTTCTTTATAAATAGGACGTCCCTTAGCCTCTTTCACTCCTTTAGAACTCTAATTGAAAAGAGAGAGAGAGAGAGAGAGGAGAAGGACAATTGAAGAAGAAGACTAAGGAGGAGGAAAATTCAGAGAAAACTCTGAATCTTCAGCAAGCATAAGGTATGAACATATTTCTCATGTTAAATTGAGAGCCTAGGATAGTTCATGAAGAAGATAGGATTAAGAGAAACCCAAATCATCCATACATGGACAAATTCCAAGAGAATCCATGGAGGAAATTATGTGGACAATGGATGGTGTATAATATAATAGTTTTGAACCATAAAACAATCATAGGAAGGACCATGATGATAAGCCAAAGGATTCAAACATGAAGCAATGGAATTAAGAGTGAAAGGTCGACCATAACACGTATGGTCGCACGTGGCGTCGCATAATGTCTGACCCCACAAGACACACATCCCCGACCACATGCCCTCGGGAAGTTTCTAGGGAGGGTGTGGTCGCACGTGTGGTCAGAGTATGTCCGACCCTACCCTGCGACCCCATACCCTGTGGTCGCAGAAATGGAGACCCCAGGTGCTGCCCCACCTATGACCCCTCAGTTTCTGTTACTCTAAATATATGGGAATTAATTCTAATAAAAATCTATCAACTTTTTAGGTTTCCAAGTGGTTTAAAAGTGATTCATAAAGCTTGAACGAGGATCTACTATCAATCAAAGGTAAGGGAACAAGATCCAAATTAATTGGCTAATAATAAACTGTTTTTATTTATTGAGTCCAATACCATGAATGATTCTATGCTTGTATGCTTGTAATGTGCATTTAACATGTCATCCAATATCCCTACTATTATTGTTCATGCATATTTAATTTTTGTTTAATTATAATATGATGATGATGATGATGATAGGAATAGGCATGTGAATTGTATGTAGTTATTGTACTTGATGCGAGTGCGGAATCAGGAGAAGTGTGATGCGGTGCGGTCCTAGCACTTTAGCTCATCTCTACTCAAGTCTTGTCCACTGACATCGTCATATCGCCATTACCTCAGTAGAACTATTACGTCGTAGGGGATCAGGGGAGGTGGTCTCGGACCGTGTAGTTTTTGACTCTACTGGGGGGCCTTAGCTCTATCTCTATGGACGTATTGAGGGATGCTGGGATGAGGCCTTGGATACACTGTTTGACATTAAGATTGGTTAGTTGTGAGCCCAGTTTGCAAGCCCTCGCCAATAGGGGCTTACGTGTTGGTATGGGTAGGGCATCAGGGGAAATGTGATGCAGTGCGGTCCTAGCACTTTAGCTCTATCCCTATTCCATGATGGGTGCATGTGGGACAGAAATGGTGTTTGATCCATTGGGCGGCTTCACACACTCGTGTAAAGAGGTGCGGCGGCCACCTATCATTTCTATTGCATATTGCAAACTTATGAACCAGACCAAAGATATAAATTGAATGCATGCATATGTTTGTTGCATTATTTTGTTTGCTCACTGAGCCGTGATGTGTGCTCACCCTTTCGACGTCGAATATTTTTAGTTGATGATGCAGGTACCATAGTAGAAGATTATATGAATGCTCCGATGTACGGACATGCTGCGGTGATGGATGCAGAAGCTATGATGGAGTCGCATAATTCATCGTGCGAGTGCAACTCATGCGTCTTTGATTAGATTTATTAGTTAGATTATTCAGAAGATGTAATTAATTAATTTATTTTATTTTATGTCTTAGTCATTTGAAGATAATTGGATAATTTATTTATGTTATTACCATTAGATTCTCAGTTCATTAAATATTAAAGACTTCTGCTATTGTGTATTTATTATGATTATGGTTATGGATGTGTATGGTTTAAGCAAAAAGACACAGCCTATTCGAGATCCTGATAGAACCGTTGGTTGATAGACGGTTCATCACACCATTCTGGTTGGTGCAGAATTAGGGTGTGATGACTTGGTATCAGAGCTCTCAGGCCTTGCCCATCAAACTTGAATACATTCACGATTGTGTCCATGAACAGAGTTAGGATAAATTAAAAGCTTTCATACAAACACACCATAAGCACCTGTGTTGGTTGAGACAGAACTTAAATAAGACAATAATGTACATATAAAAGGTGAAACCATATGTATATATAGAGAGAATAAAAAGAGAATCTAAATGTATCCCGATAATTAAATAACATATGGTACGGTCTACAAGTCGGATAGTTGGCTGAGTATACAAAGGATATAGTACAGTAGCAAGAAGGGAGCATCTGTAAAGTAGAAAATTAGAATACCGAGTTGGTAATCACAAGATGTGAAACTCGATGTATGATAGAGAAAGAAGAAAAATGGATAGTAACGCCTAAATCCCTGCAAAGGTAAAGGAAAAGATCTCGGGCTAAATCCAATAGAGATAGGAGAACAATGGCCATACACCAAAAATGAGAGTAACTATAAAAGAAGATAAAGCTATACTTCTGGGTGATGTGGAGACTCAGAGTGAGATCCGCCATACGCTGATCCATTGCCCGTTGAGCATTAAGAAGATGTTGCAACTTGATCCCACCACTATCTGGGTCGAGAACGGGTAGTGAAAACTCATCTGAGTAGATACTAAATAATGATAATCAGACTGTAGCAAATCAAAAGAGTGAACAATCAGGCCACTCCAGCCAATCTACCTGGACTACCAAATGCCTTGGCTACGATTGTAATAAACTTGGCCCGACAAAATACAAGAGCAACAATAGATGAGACTGACTATGCAAGTTGTTATGTGAATCACTATCCAAGTTACCAATGCTACATCAATACCTCCGGGTCAAACCAAGTACGGTATCGATTGGTAGCAACACTGTACCCCCAGCACCTGTTAGCTATAACACAGTACCTACCATACATCAAGTCCCAGTAACGCACACCCCAGTGTAGAAGCTTAGTGCATAACAAGCAGGGTATCAAGGTAGTTACCCTTATCAGCCACCGATGTATGGGATAGCTGCATCATGACAAAATATTCCGACAAGGATTGAAGAATGTTTTCTGAAGATGAAGCCTCTTACATTTTCAGCAAATGATCAAATCTATTATAGCCATATAAATAGATAGGTTTATATAGGATGTGGTGCATTATTGACTTACTCTTATGATTATAGAGGATGCACATACCTGATTTTAAATTCTCGTGTCTTGACAGGATACCTTCTTGATTCAACCTGTCAATTGGAGTTATAAATATTGTTTCTTTAGTATTAGTCCTGATTATACCAATCTGAACCACTCTCATGATTGACACCATGAACAGAGATATGAACTGAATGAACAGTTAATGTTTAATCATGTTGAGCGTATATCTTCTGATTTATACCTAATTTACTGATGTACGAAAACTTTCTCCAGATTTACTCCTATAGTGCCTTGACCAATGACATTATATACTCGATAGAACCTGTAACCATGAGGTTAAAAACTATAAAACCTCTATTTTCATATATTTGGACCACCGTGCAACTTGACGATCTTTTGATGCCTGTTGGATTACCATAGATTTACTCCTCATCCTTTAAACCTAAGTTCATTAGATAAAGCAAGTGTTCGTCATTACCCTGAATTCGAAAGAAGAAAATGAATTGCTTTTGGATAAACATTTTGATTCTTATATTTCTCGACATCCATTGATAAGATGTTTAGTGAATAAGGAATTATGGGAAGTAAGATGATTAAATTTATATTAGATTCTATAGCCAAGGAACCTCAGATGAAGAAATGGAGGATCTGTTTCGAGATTGCTGAATAGATGGATCTGATCATGTCTATAAAAGAGTGCATGAGCAAGAAAGTAAGTAACAATTACAAGATATTTTTTGAGGTATATGAAAAAGAGATCAGGGTAGAACAACAATGATAAAGAAGGTGTAAGCAAATGAGCTTTTTGGGATATATGAGATTTTAAGCAATAGTTTTTGAAAAACTAAGAGATTAAGGAGCTAGATGTGCTCTTAAGACCTGTATACCAGATTTTTCTAGTTCAAGCCCTTTTGGACTAGATGTTGTATTGGATGAGTGTTATTAACAATGTTCGAATCATATGGATGGACAGAATTTGGATGCAACCTAAATCGACTTGAGATGGCAGACTTTGACGTCATCTTGGGAATAGACTGGTTGTCTCAACACTTTACAAAGTTGTTTTGTGCATAGAAGAGGTTATCATTCAAAAATAAAGACGGCATATAATTTAATTTTATTGGAAGCATGTTGCCTAAGAAGTGAAAGTTGATCCTCTCTATGCTAAAGGCGAAGAGATGCTTTGAAGAGAAAGAAGCTGGATATATGGTATCTGTGGTATACGTTACCAAAGAAGCACCACAGATGGAAGATATTGATGTGATGCACAAATTTCCTGATGTGTTTCCAGGAGACTTACCTGGGTTACCATCTGATCATGTGACCGAGTTCGTCATCGACTTGTTACCAAGGACGATACTTGTGTCAAAGGAACCTATAGAGTAGCTCCTATGGAGTTGAAGGGATTGAGACTCAACTACGGGAGTTATTAGACAAGGGTTCTAATCAGCTAAGTATTTCGTCACGGGGAGCGCCAATGCAATTAGTGAAGAAGAAGGGACAGTAGTGTCAGATTATGTATAGACTATCGGAAACTAAACAAGCTCACGATCAAGAATCGATATCTACTACCTTAGATTGATGACTTGTTTAAATAGTTGCAAGGAACAAAGGTATTTTCTAAGATTAACCTTGGATGGAGTATCATCAAATGAAGAATTTGGATAACGATATCTCAAAGATAGCTTTAGAACTAGGATTGGGCATTATAATTTCACGATTATGACGTTTGGATTAACCAATACCCTTACATCTTTTATGGAACTGATGCACTGGGTGTTTCATGACATGTTGGATACGTCGGTCATAATTTTCATAGATGATATTTTGGTTTATTCCAAGAATGAAGCAATTCATACAACGAATTTTAGATCAGCTTTACAACAGTTGAGAAGGGAGAAGCTTTATGCCAAGTCCAAGAAATATGAAACCTGATTAAACAAAGTGATCTTCTTAGATCATGTAGCATCATAAAAAGGGATTAAAGTGGACCCTATTAAGATAGAAGTAATCTTATGGTGAGAAACACCTAAAGAATATCGCGAAGATCAAAAGTTTCTTGGGTTTAGCTGATTATTATAGACGATTCATGGAGGACCATTCTAGGATCGCAATACCTCTTACCAAGCTAACTAGGAAGGGAGAGAAGTTTAATTAGACTGAAAAGTGTGAAGAGTGTTTCCAGACTCTAAAGCTAAATTGATATATGCTCCCATCTTTACTATTCCTATCCCAGGACAACCATTTACCTTATACACTGATGCGTCTGGATTGGGTTTAAGATGTGTACTTATGCAAGGAGAACAAGCGATTGCATATGTTTCAAGATAACTAAAAGAGCATGAAAAGAATCACCCAACTCATGATTTGGAGTTAGCAACTATGATTCATGCAATCAAGACGTGGAGACATTACCTATATAGAGAAGAATTTTAGATTAAATTGGATTAAAAGAGTCTTACTTATCTCTTCACCCAGAAAGAGTTGAACAGGAAGCTAAGGAGATGGTTGGAACTCCTGAAGGATTAAGACCGTGATATTCAATGTCACCGATGCAAGGCTAATGTAGTAGCTAAGGTCTTAAGCAAAAAGGGAATTATGAAGTCCGAGGAAGGACCCAGTATAAATGGTGCCTTATGTTTTGCAGCAACAGATTCAAATTTAAAAGAAGAGTAACATATAATAGAAACTCGTGATGATCCAATTGAGCAAGAACTTATGGAGCAATAGTTCTTCGGCTGCGCTTGTGGCATTAAAGATCATCTCTGAATTGATGGATGAAGTAAAAGTAGCAATTTTGTTAGATCCGTATATAAGAACGGTGCAAGGAGATTTAGAAAAAGAAAAACCTAACCCTGACTTACTTCAGATGCGAAAAAGGTCCTGAGATATAGAGGATGATTATGCATACCTGAAGTGAAAAACACTGATCATAAGATACAAGATAATGGTAAAAGCTCATTCTATTCCGTATTGGGTACATCCTAGAAGTACAAAATATACCAAAGCATGAAGAGATTATTTTGGTGAAAAAGAATGGAAGTAGTTGTGGCTAGTGCGTGTTTTAGTGTCTGAATTATCAGCAAGTAAAGAATGAAATACAAGGACCAACATGGCTTAGTATAACCACTATCGGAGCCAGTCTGGAAGTGAAACTGCATTACAATGAAGTATGTCACCGATTTGCCACTGACTCCTAGATCGGTTGACGCAGTTTGGATGATTGTTGATCGCCTTATGAAGATAGCTCATTCCATTGCTATACGATCTTGGTATGCTTTGGAGCAGCTAACTAAGTTATATGTAGATTGAAGTTGCTACCAAGCTACCATGTAAATGTCACCTATAAAGCATGGTATGGTAGAAATGTCAAACTCCTCTATTTTGGAATAAAGTTGGTGAATGAAGAATTTTAAAACCTGAGTCTATTGAAGAAACCTGTTAAGTGGCAGACAAGATCAAAGAAAAAGGGTTAAGATAGCTCAGGATTGTTAGAAGAGATGCCAAGACCTTGAGTTCGCCATAAGTGATAAAGTGTTATTGAAGATATCACTTATGCGTGGTTTGAAGCAGTTCAGCAAGAAGGGAAAGTGGGGTCCTATATATGTATTGGACCTTATAAGTTTTAGAGAGAAGTAGAAAAGTTGCATATCAATTAGCGTTACCGCTATCCATGTCGAGTGTGCATGACGTATTTTGCATGTCTCTATTGAAGAAGTACGTTGGAGATCCATATAAAAGGTATTGACCACTGATCCACTGGATTAAATAGAAGATTTAACTATTGAAGTGGTACCAACCTAGTTCACTAGTTGGAAGGTACAACATCTCCAAAGCTGGGATAATTATTAAATGAAGGTAACCTAGCAAAGACAAGACGTGGAGAAGATTACATGGGAGGAAGAAGATACAATGCAGAAACATAATTCCCACCTATTGACTCCGAAGTAAATTTAAATTTTGAGGATAAAATTTATTTTAAGGATGGGGGAGTTGTAATTTAACTCAAAAGCAGTCAAATATGATTGTGTGGTCGCATACCTAAATAGGTGTGACCGACCCCACCTCAAAAGAGTCCAACCACATGAATTTTGATCATGTGGTCAGACATTTCAAAAGGTAGGGTCATGGATTCTGCGACCCCACCTCCGACCCCACGGAACCAGTTAGAAACCGAATTTAAGAATCCTTCCTAATCCAAAGGGGGTTCTTTCCTAAAGTCATTAGGGCATATTATGGAGGGTTTTCCTCTATAAATATGACGTCCCTTAGCTTCTTTCACTCCTTTAGAACTCTAATTGAAAGAGAGAGAAAGAGAAGAGAAGGAAGAGAAGGAGATTTAAGAAGAAGACTAAGGAGGAGGAAAATTCAGAAAAAACTCTGAATCTTCAGCAAGCATAAGGTATGAACATATTTTTCATGTTAAATTGAGAGCCTAGGATAGTTCATAAAGAAGATAGGATTAGGAGAAACCCAAATCATCCATCCATGGATAAATTCCAAGGGAATTCATGGAGGAAATTATGTGGACAATGGATGGTGTATAAAATAGTAGTTTTGAATCATAAAATAATCATAGGAAGGACCATGATGATAAGCCAAAGGATTCAAACATGAAAGAATGGAATTAAGAGTGAAAGGTCGACCATAACACGTGTGGTCGCACGTGGGGTCGCATGATGCCCGACCCCACAAGACACACATGTCCGACCACATGCCCTCGAAAAGTTTCCAGGGAGGGTGTGGTCGCACGGGTGGTCGGAGTATGTCCGACCCTACCCTGCGACCCCACACCCTGTGGTCGCAGAAACTGAGACCCCAGGTGCTGCCCCACCTGTGACCCCTCAGTTTCTGTTAGTCTAAATATATGAGAATTAATTCTAATTAAAAATCTATCAACTTGTTAGGTTTCCAAGTGGTTTAAAAGTTATTCATAAAGCTTGAACGAGGATCTACTATCAATCAAAGGTGAGGGAACAAGACCTAAATTAATTGACTAATAATAAACTATTTTTTATTTATTGAGTCCAATACCATGAATGATTCCATACTTGTATGCTTGTAATGTGTATTTTACATGTCATCCAATATCCCTGCTATTACTGTTCATGCATATTTAATTTCTATTTAATTATAATAGGATGATGATGATGATGATGCTAGGAATAGGCATGTGAATGTTTGTGTGTAGTTAGTGTACTTGATGCGAGTGGGGCATCAGGGGAAGTGTGATGCGGTGCAGTCCTAACACTTTAGCTCTATCTCTACTCAAGTCTTTCCCACTGACATCGTCGTATCGCCATTACCTTAGCAGAACTATTACGTCGTACGGCATTAGGGGAGGTGATCTCGGACCATGTAGTCTCTGACTCTGTCAGGGGGCCTTAGCTCTATCTCTATAGACGTATTGAGGGATGCTGGGGTGAGGCCTTGGATACACTGTTTGACATTAGGATTGGTTAGTTGTGAGCCAAGTTTGCAAGCCCTCGCCAATAGGGGCTTACGTGTTGGTATGGGTAAGGCATCAGGGGAAGTGTGATGTAGTGCGGTCCTAGCACTTTAGCTCTATCCCTATTACATGATGGGTGCATGTGGGACGACAATGGTATTTGATCCATTAGGCGGCTTCACACACTCATATATAGAGGTGTGGCAGCCACCTATCCTTTCTATTGCACATTACAAACTTATGAACCGGACCAAAGATATAAATTGAATACATGCATATGTTTGTTGCATTGTTTTGTTTGCTCACTAAGCCATGATGTGTGCTCACTTTTTCGACGTCAAATATTTTTAATTGATGATGCAGGTACCACAGTAGAAGATTATATGAATGCTCCGATGTACGGACATGCTGCGACGATTGATACAGAAGCTATGATGGAGTCGCATAATTCGTCGTGCGAGTGCAACTTATGCGTCTTCGATTAGATTTATTAGTTAGATTATTCAGAAGATGTAATTGATTAATTTATTTTATTTTATGTCTTAGTCATTTGAAGATAATTGGATAATTTATTTATGTTATCACCATTAGATTCTCAGTTCATTAAATATTAAAAACTTCTGCTATTGTGTATTTATTCTGATTATGGTTATGGTGTGTATGGTTTAAGCAAAAGGACACAGCCTATTCGAGATCCTGATTACCGTTGGTAGATAGATGATTCATCACACCATTCTGGTTGGTGCAGAATTGGGGTGTGACAATTGAGCTCCTCCATAGAGAGTGGTTTGTTGGAGCTGAGGAAGATTGCAGAGGAGACTCCGTTGGAAGAAGAACATCGTAGTTCATAGACCAATGGTGAGTGCCTTACCTATCTTGTTCTTAGGTTGGACTAGATTATGATCAATACCATGAAAGACTAGGTTTGCAAGTAGGGAATTCTTAGGTAATGTTATAGGAACGAGAATATGAATGAATGGACTGGTTGGAATGACTGTGCTCAACCCTTGAATGGTTAGGAGAAACCATAGAAGTCAAGTTGAAGACTGACGGGAAAAGAGTGGTCGATTGGTGGACTTACGGAGTTTGTCCAGTCAACATACCGATGGCACGTATGTGAGATGGGTACTGCAACCAGTATCTCTCAGGATTGCTTCCAGAATTGTCTGATCGGCTACATCAGTAGCACATCTGTACAGTGACCTACGACCGGTATGTGCGACCGGTATGTACAAAAAGGGGTAGTTTTGATCCAAGTTAGGTTTCGACCAACGCAAACCCTATGAGACTAATTCTAATCAATCCCTACTGTCATGTAGGACCTTTTGACAACAAAGTTGGATTCTGTAACGTAGAGAAGACTTGCTATCATCCGTCAAGTAAGGGAATCGGACCCAAATCCTAATTAACTAATAACAATAAAACTTTGCTATCTATTCTGATTTCTGTGGTGTGTTGGTTGTGCATCTTCCCATGCCATCTTTACTTTCTGTTATTATTTTATTCATGCATATTTTCTATGCTAGGATTTTGTTGTTAGACATGTGATTGTTTCCGTTAGTGTGTGGAATGGGAAGGGTCTGGGGTCTTGGATCATTCTTCATACTAACACCTTTTCGTATCGCCACTATCTTAGCATGCTTGATACGGATAGGATATCAAGGGGAGGACGCGGTATTGTAGTTTAGCCTGATTACCAGACTCGAGCCCTATCTTTATTTTGTAGGGAGCTATATTGGGGTAGAGCCTTGGATAATGTGATGGCGTATAGGATTGGTTAGTGACAAACCCACTTGCAAACCCTTGCCAATAGGGGTATAGCTATTGGTGCGATGTAGGGTATCAAGGGGAGGACATGCACGGTACTGTGGTTCAGCCTAACCGTCAAACTCTAGCTCTATCCCCATACCAGAATGGGTGATGTAGGGCGACAATGGTGTGTGATCTATTGGGCTTGCTCATACTCTCGTGTATGGAGGTGTGGTAGCCGCCTATCCTTACCATAACACTTTGCTAGTTATACCAGACCATATATGAATGTTATTCATACATGTTGTTTGTTGCATTGTTTGGTTTTCTTACTGAGCTAAGTTGTGAGCTGACCCTTTTGTATATACACTTTTGGAGGACTACGTGGATGCTCCAGTGTATGGTGGTGTTGCTACTTTGGACGTGCAAGATGGGATCTACGAGCATGACGGGTCATTCGAGTAGCACTTTTCACACCCTAATTCTGGACTAACTAGTAGTGTGATGAACCATCATATGAACCAACGGTTCAACGATATCAAACCAAACACATTCCACCATAATAATCAGGGATAATAAATAAGTAGCGAAAGTATTTATTATTACTGAACTGAGGTCTATCATGCTAAGTAATTATTTAAGCCAGTTATCTCCAATTAACTCAAGTCATAAAGTAAAATAATCTATTACAAGGTCCAACTCTTAAAATATAATTAAACTACTCGAAAACACATTGGTAGCATTCACATGATGGATCATGCGTGTCCTCTACAACTTGCACATCCATAGCCGCCACTTGTCCGTACGATGGCGCATTCATGTAGTCCTCTACCATAGTACCTGCATCATCAACTAAAAATATACGACGTCAAGGGGTGAGCACACATCATGACTCAGTGAGCAAACAAAACAATGCGTAAACATATGCATACAGTCATATTCATATCATTGGTCTGATATGAGTTTGCAAATGTGCTATGATAGGATAGTTTGCAACCACACCTCCATACACGAGAGTGTGAGCACACTCGGTGGATCACACACCACTGTCGCTCCACATCACTTACTACAAAATAGAGATAGAGCTAGATTTCCCGAATTACACATTGCCAGAACCACCATGATACCCTACCTATACCAGTAGGTATGCCCTACTGGCAAGGGTTAGAAAACTGGGCTCGTGACTAACTAATCCTAGATGTCATCAAAAGTCGTATCCAAGGCCTTACCCCAACATCCCTCAATATGCCCATAGAGATAGAGCTAGAGTCTAGCGGTCAGACCAAAGACTACGGTACCGCGTCCTCCCCCTAATACCCTACGGCATACTAGTTCCTCTAAGGTAACAACGATATTTCGATGTCAGCGTGTAGGATAGAGTAGAGATAGAGCTAGAGTCTGGTGAACAGGGTCAAGACCACAGTACCACGTCCTTCCTCTGATGCTCTACTCCTATCCAACGAACCAACTACAACCCCAAACACATGCCTATTCCTAACATCATCATAGAAATAAATATGCATGAACAAATATATAACAAGTATTGGATGACATGTGAGATGCACAAACAATCATTCAATGAATGAAATCATATCAGATAGCAAAAAATAAAAAGAAATGATAGCTTGTTATTATCCAATTAGTTTAGGTCTTGTTCCCTCACCTGTGATTGGTGTTTGTTCCTCTTCCAAGCTATGAAAATTATTTTGTACTAGTTGAAAACTTAAACAATTAATGTATTTAAGTTAAGGGTTAATTTTCTCAAGTTGCAGTAGTCGAAAACCTTGTCTGTTCTCTAAAATATGTTTTCTGTCATTGACTGGTCGACTCTATGGTCGACTCAGTGGTTTCAGTATATGTCAATCACACATTTTAGGTCGACTCTGTGGTCGCATATACTGTCGACCACACAAGTGACCGCACAAATCCTGATCACTTCCCAAGAGTCTGTGGTCGATTCACTGGTCACATTATGGTCGACCAGTGCTGCGACCACACAACCTTCAAGTAATGATTCAGGCTTGGGCTTTGATTTGATCCTTGGGCACGACAGTGGGATCCACCCTATGTTCATTTTATGATCATTATCTATTATTTAATTCATTTATATAACCCTAATCATTATAGTCCTCATTATGAATTTATAACGAACATGTTAGGAAAGCATAGTTTAGATCTGATTTCCCTTGCAACAAAAAATCATAAGTCCATAATTCTATTGTAACCTAGCCTTTTGCAGAGTCAAGGTACTTACCGTTGATCCTCGCTGTGGTCGATTGAAGTTCCAACGACAACTCCTCTTCCTACAACTCCCTTTCTCTTTCCTTCAAGCTTTCTTTCTCTGTAAGTCTCCTTCTTCTTCTCATCTCTCTTTTCCCTCTTAGTTCGAGGGTTTGGGAATAAGCAAAAGAGTAAAATAGAATAGAGGGACGTCCTTTATATAGAGGGAAAACCTCCATATAGAGTCATTTCTCAATTAGGAGAGAGTACTCCTCAAATTAGGAAAAATTTTTAAACACGGAGTTGGTTCTGGGCTTGACCGGTTGACTCTACAGTAGCATAATTCATCGACCACATAACTCACCAGTCTTGACAACACAATTCATCGATCTCGACCACACAAACAAAAACAATCGACCAAACAAACTAAATTTGACTGGTTTGCTTAATTTGACTGGTTGGTTCCACACAAACTAAAACAATCAACCACATAAACTAAATTTGACTTGTTGCTTATCTGGTCTTGTGATTTCTTTCCACAATTAGTTCACTTGAGCTGGTTATGATGGGAAGACCTGTCACGACACAAGAACGTAAGGTTAGACCGGATTCGTGGTGTGCATGTCTTACACCACTTCTATGTGTACCTCTAGGAATTAGAATTTATTTTCTTTCAGTGACTTATAAGACAATAGAGATTATTTACGTTTTGGTTTATTGAATAATTAGAATAATTTAGATTACTCAGTTCATTTATTAAGTCTTCCGCTGTATGTATTATATTATGATTATTGTTAGTGTGCGTTGGTTGGACTGTTAACACGGTCTTATTGAGATCCTGGTAGGAACCATTGGTTTACTAACGGTTCACTCACACTTCTGGTTCAACCGAAATTAGGGTGTGACATAAAGTGCCGAATGCAGATTGTAAAGCTGACCAAACTGTTGCAGTAGAGTGTAATCCAACAACATATGGTAGCACTTCTGGACTGAGAGAGGAGATCAACCAACTCAAGACCATTTGATCCTTTCGGAGCCATTCCTTGTAAGCAGGATTGGAGGTTGTGGTGATGGTGGTTATAGGTCGGGCAGTGGAGGCTTCCACAGAAGAAGGAACAGCAGAGATGGCATTAACAGTGCAACAAAGCCTATTAAATCATAGCTTCTAAGGAGAGGAAGAAGTTGTGTAGTCCAAAGAAGATAATTATTGGACCGAAGCTTGATAATAAGATGATGCTGAACATTCAGTGAAGGAGACATCGAAGAAAGTGAGGACGCAGAGGAGTTAACGAGAGCAGAAGTAGAATCCGAAGACATGATAAAGACCCGGTCGTCTGATACCATGTAAACTCTAAGAATATCGAAATAGTTCAAAGCCTTACCCAAGACGTTGGGTATAGGTGATTTTATATTAGACAGTAGTGGAATCCTAGTGTCGCTAGAGTTGTTGCTTTGTTACAAACTCTCAGCCTACAAAACATGAACCAACTAAAAAAAAATACAGATCTCATACATTTGAATTACAAAATTTAAAATTTTGAATTTGAAAAACTGTCGAGAATATCTCTCCTTAACAAGGCAAACCCTACAAGGAATGATCGTCTGAAGAACAGGTTTGTCGAAACAAAAAAATATGAAGAAATTTCAGAGAGAAGAATCTGCTCGACGACAATGTTGAAGCAGAATAACAGAGACGGAAAATAAAACTGAAAAAAAAAAAAGAAAAAAAAAAGAAGATGATGCTGAACAACTGAAGACTGTCGAAAATAAAACTGAAGAAGAAACGAATAGAAAGAAAATTACCCGCAGACGATGATGTCGAAGACGACCACGAACAGATCAAACAGAGGATTAACGTTGCAGAAGCAACGGAACCGCAGCGGGGGATGAAGCGGAGAGTTGGAGAATCTCCTCCAGCTCTGATACCATGATGTTAAAAATCAAGAGACTACATTTTATCAAGTTGTGTTACAAAATTACATTGTATTGTATTGTATTGTATTGTATTGTCCTTCTATATCTGGACCTGAAATATTACTAAACTACAATGAAGAAGAAAGAAAACAGACTACAAACTAAGTAAGGGTCACATAGGACATATCACATAGTGACGTGTAATAGCCTGAACTAAACCGGCAGGACATCAACCAACTGCGTTTAGCATTGTTCACTCCATGCCATATTGAAATGCCTCTTTCCATGCTGTAGAATGATTCATACACTCTTAACACATTTGATTCATTTACTGTTCAAACTGTTGATTTAGCTGTGTTGTTATGAGTAATAGTTTTAGTTTCGATTTGGGTGTTTCTATAAATAATATAGGAACTTGTTATGAGTGCAATGGTACATCAATTGACATAAGGGACAAAATTGGTTCATCAAGACAAAAATGAAATTTTCAAAGAAGAAAAAAAATGGAGGAATGGATCAGATTTTCTTCAATGAAAAAATTATGATAAAAATAAAAAATAAAAAATGACTGGCTGCCTCTTCTGATCAACTTATTAATCTATCAATGAGAAAAATTTTCCTCTGATTTCTTTCATAAGGAAAATGAAGAAAGATATGGATAGTAAAAAGGTGATATGGATGACTTTAAGCTCTCATAATAGATTACATGGCCAGTTATAAATTGCCTATGGTAATTGGCTTCAAAAACTTTCTGGTTACCCATAAAAAAAATCAGCTTCAAGGAGAGTCTTTGTTATGATGTCTTGGGTACACTATCATTTCGATCCATTCAATTTTTTTTTTCTTTTTCTTTCCATTTTGTATTGTGCATGTTTGATTTCATTTTTACTATGAACCCTCTATTAGCATCTTGATTGATAAAAAGGCTACCCATCTGGAAATTCTCTGCTCTTCTTACAAAGAAACCAAAGAAAAAAATGGAACAGTGAACAATATGAAGATTTAAAAAGCTAAAGATAGGAATCTTTCCAAGGTGGAAAAGATTATCTAGTAGTAATCCAAAAGAAGTAACAGTGGCTCAAGTACCATGCGGACAAAAATCCTCATCCCATATTCTTGTCTGGTCACCCATAACAAAACAGAGAAACAAGTCCGAAATGAAATAATGATGAAAAACAGCACAGGCACATATTTACAATGACTCCATGACATTACTTGGAAATCTGAAGTATATAATTTTATTGAGGTGCTCCAGTCACTGGTTCAACTGATGTGATTTTCTAAACTGGAAGTGATACATTCCCATTCCTGACATGTTTCATAGCAAAAATGACACCCTTTACATAGAAGTTCCATGAATGGATGTTAAACGGTACAAGTCTCAGTGGTTACCTCTCACTTTAATTCACAGAGAGGATACCATTAACTGAGAGAAATTATTGAAACATCCCTTTGATTTAAAGTTTGACAAATGTGGGTTTGTAGTCAAAAATGATGACCTTGTCCAATACAGGAAAGAGCACGTTTACGAATTCAACATGGGTTGGGTGTGCAACATACTCTGCAACTCCTTCCACACTCTCAAAAGTGGACTCAAACAGATGGGTGAATCCTTGATGCAGGTTCTCTATGCTTACATCCGTTCCCCTGTTTTATTCAAAGAACCCAAAGGAGATTCAGAAATTTTGAACTGTGAGGAACCCAAAAAAAAATTATCTTGCTCATAAAAATTTAATCGGAATTTCTACCACTGGGAGATAAGAAACCATAAATAATAGGAACTGTTTTGAGTTAATTAGTTATTGCTAAAGCATACCTTTTAATAAATACAGAGATTTTCTGAAGTAAATGATGTTACCACACAAATAAATCAGACCACATAATCCATTAACTTCATAAAGTTTCCCAAGAAGAACAAATCATGACACTCAATTGTTCATATCATACCCTTGTAACATGGGTCTATGAAGATGGCCAAAACCAGGCAATGAGATGTTTGACATAAACAACAAATCTGGACACCTTGAAATGAATATAAGAAGCTACTAAAGGATAATATTCTTATGTGTAACTAACAAGCCATATATGTAGTGATGGACATATCATTATGTATAATTAATAAGCCAACAAATGGTAGAACCGAAAACTGGTGTATATTTGTGACCTGATCTGTAATCCAAGATTCATTTTCTGGTTACTGGTTCATGCAAAATTAAAAGAAATCATCCATGCTTTCAAGTACTAGCATCAGATTGGGTACATCGCTACCCAACTTGGGATTGGCATAAATTGATCCACTGATATGATTTTTATCCGCAGAACCGAAAAAAAAAATAAATAAAAAAAAAAGGCTGGCAGCCCCTGTTTTACCCAAAATTTGGCCAGGATTGGCAGTCAACTTTGGATTGGATCATAAAGCAGTCAGTGCGATCTGATGGGGGATTCCAAGTTTTAAGTCCTCGGAATCATAAGGCATACTCTTCATCACTGGAGTGATTCAAGCAACCTGAACAACCATTGTTAAAGGAGTTTCTCAACAGCATAAACAGTTGACTCAGTTCACATATGTTCGTCCCAGTCTTACCAACCCATATGAGAATTCAAGTTCTCAGAAAACCCACTACTAGAATTCCCCCTTTTTTGGGTATAACAGAAAATTATATGGAGTGAGAGGTAGAATATATTATGCTCAGACACACACTCGAACACCCAACCTAACAGAAAGATCGGTCAAAACGAACGAACTTGGATATTACAGTAAGTCCATCTTAACTCTCTGAGAATATATATAGAACAGTTTAAGTTCAATACAAATAACGGTGGAAACTGAACAAAAAATTAATGTTAATCTTCATTTTGTTAAAACTGCAATTCCACACACTGAACAAATGATCCTGATAAGCCAATAATGGTGGAAGCTTTATATTGGGTTCGTAATAGCCACTAGCTAGAAAGCTTAGCTGATTTGAATGTTAATAACCATCTGCCATTGAATTGCATGTTTACTACTAAAAGACATTCTGGTTTCTTATAAGATTAGTGGAAAAAAAGATGGTACATTTACATCTAATCTATCGATCTGTGGGTAGATGCAGATACTGAACTGTCCATGGGAAGATTGTAAAACAACAGTTTAGGAAGCTCAGTTTTTTGTTTTTTGTTTTTTTTTTTTTTTTTTCTTTTTGCTGGATGTGGTGATTAATTAAATCCCAACCCGGATTAGATCAGGTCTCTGGCTAGTTTGGGTGGGTATAGGAGTCCTTTTTAAGTTTCACCCAGATTGATTGCCTCTTCGACAACAGAGAGAGAGAGAGAGAAGAGAGAGAGAGAGGTACCAGTGGAAAGCCTTCATGGGTTCAATGAGATTGACAAGATTGGCATAATCGTTGATGACTTGAAGTATCTTTTCAGGTGGGATGTCTTCCTTGAAACTGGCCAACACTATGTGCTTCACAACTCCCTTTGCCTCCTCCATCGTACCAGCTTCCTGCCTTTGTATATTACTACTCTCTTCCGAGTTTGAGCTATTTATAGCTCTCTTGAATAAGCATCGTAGATTTACCAAAAATAAATAAATAAATAACAATAAAGCATCGTAGTGAAAGGAGAATGTGTTAAGCTGATCAGTTAATCTGGATCGCCCGATCCAAAAGAAGCGTTGGAGAACCGATAAGGAATTGAGATTGAGAGAAATCATTCCGGTTCTAATCCATGCAGGACAATTTATCATTTTTTGTTGGCTCTCTTTAATATGATTTTTTCATGTATGTTTTATTATAATTCTAATAAACTATTTTTGAGAACAATTTATGAGTTCAAAATAGAAATCATTTGATAACTAATAGAAAAAATAAATTATAGAATGAAAAAAAGGTTCAGCATGCCCATCAACGGAATAAATTTTGTAACCTGATATCAACAAGAGCATCCATTCCAATCTCATTGAGTAGGCATAGAACCTTAGGTTCTCTTTAGTATAATTTATATTTATGTTTATCAATTATTTATGATAAATCATTTGTGAAAATAAATTATGAATCATAAATAATTATGGTTTAGCACCACTAGAAATAAAGAAGTAATAATAGATTATCACAATAATGATAAATACCTTCCTAAACTATTTTTAGATTTTAGATTATATTAATTTATTTTAAATATAAATAAATACACAAATCATAGCAAACAATTACATATATTATAATATATTATATAATTAATTCTACAATACATATCAAAGAGAACCTTAGCCCATGCAACTTGCTTTATTAAAAATAATTCTTTTTTGATACATTGCAAGTGACTTCCTAAAATCTAAGTTTTTGTACATGTAAATAACTTGAAATCACAATTCCAATGGGCCTATACCTACATACAATGCATGATTCATGAGATTATAAGGGATGGATCATTGATTAAGACAAGATTGTTTCATTCTTTATTTATCTCATCTTTGTTCTCGGAAATGAACTAAGGCATGATTCATGAGATCTGTGTTCTTTTTTATTTTTAGTAGAAAATAATTTATTCATTAGATCGTGATGTGTACATGGACTGATGGACACACTTGCATGTCATATAGTCATGGAGAACATAATGGCCAAACTCTCAGGCACGACTTAAACAGGGCCTGTTTTGCAAAGGAGTCAGCAATGCTGTTATTCTCCCGAGAAAAGTAATGAAAAGAACATGATATGAAAAAAAAAAAAAAAAAAAAAAAAAAAAAAAAAACTACTCTCTTTCCATCCCCTTCGTTTTATGGTGCGATCTGGAACGGAATCAACACTGCAAGTGTGATTACAGCCCCCATGGGTTGAGAACACAGTTCAAAAGAAACTCCTCTTCCATCATCCACTCTTGGCTTTTTTCTTTTTCATCCTAACATAGCTACCTTTTCATGCCTTTTCTCTTCCCTCTTATTTTTACTATCTATATCTTTGTTTCTTACTATTTATATGTGTCACATTCCAAAACCACGACGTTTTGATATGACCATGGATTCCTCGCATTGCAAGTATTACCATACTAGGATCCGTTCTAGTACATTCCCAGCACAACTATTCCATCAATCGCACAAATAGATCAATGGTAAAATCAAAGATAATCAAATAAATAGCAAAATTAATATATTAAACTTGAAGCCATGTCTAGATGTGATAATTACATCATGGAAGTTTATTTGTTTATAAACCAAGACATAAAATAAAATAGAAAAATTTTCATCTAACCCCCAAAAAGGATGTCAAATTCTATCTACTACCCAATAGTTTCCATAAACTCTAATTGGCCCCATTTAATTGACGGACTTGACTGAACATGTGAGTAGACATTCCTACCCTTTTTATTTGAAACTTTAAAATATTAAAATAAGATAAAGTACTAATTTGTCCCTTTCTTTAAAACATTAGATTCTGTTTTCCATCAACAATCAAAATCACAAATCAAATATTGGGGAAAATGCAATATTTTCAATCATTTCTCTCCCAAGAAGGAATGGAACAAAATTCTCGATCATCTCTCTGGTCCAATTGTAAGTCTGTAACACACATTTCTCTTTCTCCCTCTAACAAAACCAATAAAACACGAAAGAAAATCTCTTTCTCTCTCTATCTCTCTCTATCTCTCTCTATCTCCTCTGTTCACTCTTGCTTCTATGGCTTTTTGTTCTCTTCTCCCACACTTCATCGCACCTTAACCAACTTGAAAGACACTCAAGAAGCGTCACGTACTGACCAGACCTCATGAAGTTCTTCCATTAATGAAAATGACCAGTTTTCGAGAAAAACTGGAAAACGATGAAGATTCCAACCACAGTTTGAACTATTGAAATCAAATCAGCTTGATCGGTCGATTCATATTGATTTTAGCCATGGCCGATCTTCTTTTTTTTTTTTGGTAAGAGCTGATCCTGATCTATTAGCATTCTTGCACAGTTGCTACATCTATTTTTTTAAAGGGTTGTTCTTTAAATCATGAAATATTTGTTCTAATATTGTAATTAATTGCATCGCAAGCAACAATTTATTTTATAAAGCTCTGAAATTTGACGGAAAATTTTAGATAAAATTTCATCCTCAATGGGAAAACATGATTTAAGAGCAGATGGAAATCATGAATGGAAAGGAAAGTGAGAAATAGAACAGAGAAAGGAAGTGAACTCATCACCGTCAATCAAAAATTAACAGTGTATGAGTGTACACAAATTATTTTCCCCTAAAGAAAATTCATATAATTCTCCCGTAATATTCTCACTCCCTAATTCTTCTCCCATAACCTTCTCTCACTCCCTATTTCTTCTCCTGCCGCCATTCAGTTTTCAATCCCTATTTCTTCTCCCGTAACTTCTCCCATAATCTTCTCTCAATCCCTATTTCTTCTCCCGTAACTTCGCCCATAATCTTCTCCCACAATCTTCTCTCACTCTCTATTTCTTATCCCGCTGCAGTTTTTAATCCCTATTTCTTCTCCCTATTTCTACTCTCGTAATCTTCTTTCAATCCCTATATAGATCCCCTTTCGTTTCTTGCATTAAAAAAAAAAAAAAAAGAGCAACAAAAACCCTTTTAACCGAACTATCTTCAGAGAAACGAAAAAAAAAAATTGCAGACATTGAACTCCGACGTAGGAACGATCAGAAGAGGATCCCCTTGTTTCTTGCTCTTCATCTTCAGATTTCTAGGGTTTGGGAAGAAAGAAACCTGAAAAACAGATGGAAGATGAAATTCTTCATTTTCTTTTTATTTTTACTGTAGAAGATGAAAAATTGGTAAGTAAATGTGTTTTTTACTTTTGGGGGCATTATGGTCTTTTACTATTAGAATAAGGGCATTATTGTCCTAATATTTGCAACTAACGGGACTCTACTAACGGGTGGGGTCTCTTTGATTAAAGGTGGAAAAATTTTGGGTGGTAGATGAGACATTTGGAAAGTTTGGGTGGTATATGAGACATTTGGAAACTTTTGGGGCTAGATAGAATTTGACATCCTTTTTGGGGGTTAGATGAAAATTTTTCAATAAATTATACCAAGTAACTTAATATTCAAATCAACTATCATGGGTCAAAACAATGCTTGAAAACAAAATAAACAAACTAAGCAAAAGTCTAAATAAAATCTCGTCTCTCACATCTTCACATCAAGCAAAACCATTTCCCTGGTCCATATAGCCAGTCATCACATTCACATGTAGAATCATGAGAATCATCTTCAGACATTTCTTCAGACATATCAACATTAATAGAATTATTTATTATTACTTGCAAAACAATCTAAAAATGTGTACGTACAATGGGGTGAGCAAACCACATGCTCAGTGAGGAAATCAGAACACATAAGCACACAAATGCATAAACAGTTTATTAAGACTCTGGTCTTTGAACAAGCATGCACAAGTAGCATCACACCTAAATACTGGTAATGAATACTCAAGCATGGGTGAAGTAGATTAAACACATTTGGCTGCTCCTCCTGTGAATCATTACTCACAGAATGAAGATACGACCCAAGGACAATGCCCGTTAGCCTACCAGTATTCTCCCATCATAGGCTTCATCCTGGCATTTTATTTTACACCTCAACCATTTCACTAGGTACACCACTCAATCTGTCATGGAAAAGCACATAGAACAGACTCATCCCTAGGTGTCATCCAGAATACTAGAGGAACGATACCAACCCATGTTCAGCTCCCTGCTCCAGCTATGAAAGGGACCGTGCCCATAGTTGGACATTTTATATAAGTTTATGCCAATACCTAAACCCCTATTGGCAAGGGTTACCAATCACGGGGTATTGAAACCTAAACCATGAATATTACTAATGCAGGTACCTGTATTCAACTTAATGGACCAAGATGAATCGTCCAGTCATCTGGATCCACTAGGATACAAGCGAATGCCAAACAATCATGTTATCAAACATCCACATGTTATCAATCCAATACAAAAAATAATATGCAAGAATGCATGAACAATTATCACAATTACTAGATGGTCAATTACTAGATGGCATGTTATCACACAGTAATCCAAACATAACATAATCACAACATACGCAAAGAATACAAGAAAATAA
Organism: Protea cynaroides; assembly: GCA_028583415.1. NCBI lineage: Eukaryota > Viridiplantae > Streptophyta > Magnoliopsida > Proteales > Proteaceae > Protea > Protea cynaroides. The sequence continues at coordinate 44,451,044 of CM053273.1, read as the reverse complement.
AACAAAGCTAATCCTCTAAACTTGCCTCTAACCTGTATTTGGTGAGCAATTTACTACTCTGTTGTAGACAGAGTATTTTCCCTTGTTTCCCACACCAGCTACCTAGTTATGATTGGTATGTTGTTAATCCTTTAAATTGTTTGGTCATGCTTTCAATAGGTCTGAGGTATCCTCATTAGTCTTAGGAACATGTCCTAGGATTAATTGGTCAAGTTTCTTAATCACTGGTTGAAGAATCAACCAAGACAGACTTGTTGTCCACTGGCAATCACTGGAGGTGGTCGTTCAGACACCTTTAATCAACTTGCTAAGGGCATTGGCTTACAATTGATTTCAAAGGCTTGCACCTTAGTGGGGTCACTTCCACAGATAGTTTATAACCTTTTATAGTCACTGGTTATGGTAGAATTCCATTCCCATAGTTTATATGCATGTACAATTATCGACTGTGAATGTCGGCTATGCAACCATACTTGCTTATACTGTTGAAGATGTATTTTAACTGATACATTCATTCTACAAAGTCCATGACATAAGTCTTAAAGTGTGGGGTGAGTCTACTCAGTCCATAGTGGCTGAATGGGAATAAACCAATAGGCAATGCACTTTTCTGTGATTGGGCGGTTGATCACAGTCAGGCGGTGCCATCGACAATCCAGTGCCAATGAGTTCGGACTGATCTTATTTCAATCCAAACTCCTTGGCACGAGGTCCTAGGCATTTCCAGAGGGGCTCTAAGGGTCTGAGATATAATAAGGACTACTTCCCTACATTAATTCATTAGTATGGTCTCATATTATGCTAAAGAACATTACTTTTACGTCGGTTTGTCAAAACTATACTTCGTTAAGAAATTCTACTATGTTGCCCATCAATGACTAAGGGAATACAATTCCACAATGATTAGAGGTTTGGTATTACCTCTTGAGATCAACAAAGGGTCATCCTAAGTAAGGAAAGAGTAAGACATTGATTACCTTGATGTCTAGTTAACGATGCTATGGCAAGAAGCTTGAGGGAGGACCTTCAATGGTGGTTCTTCCTCTTCTTCTTCTACCTTCGACCTTTCTCCAAGTCTCTCTTGCCAAAACATACGTCAAAGCTTATAAGGTTCTTAAATTTAGGGTTTTGGGAGGTTTAGAGAGGTTTTACTAATAGTTAATGTCACTCCCCAATTCTGAACCAACTAAAATGGTGCGATGAACCGTCCATAGACCAATGGTTCAACTAGGATCTCGTATAGGTCGTGCCCATTCGATTAAACTAGATACATTCCACAAGCAAAATTAGAGTAAATAAACGATAGTGAAAGTTTTTAATACTAATGAACTGAGTATCTGACAGTGATAGCATAATTAAGTATCCAATTATCTCCAATATACATCAAGACATAAAATAAAGTAAAATAATCAATTACATGTTCCCATAACTAAACAACTAAGCTAATAAAAAACACATGAGTTGCATTCATATGACGAATCATGCACATCTTCTTCAGCTTCCACGTCCATTATAGCAACTTGTCCATACATCGACGCATTCATATATTCTTCAACAGTAGGACCTGTATCAAGAACTAAAAATATTCAACGTCAAAAGGATGAGCACACATCATGGCTCAGTGAGCAAACAAAATAATGCAACAAACATATACATGCATTCAATTCATATCTTTGGTCTGATTTTTAAGTTTACAATGTGCTATAGAAAGGTTTGGTGGCCCCCGCACCTCTATACATGAGTGTGTGAATCCGCCCAATGGATCAAATACCATTGTCATCCCACATGCACCCACCATGGAATAGAGATAGAGCTAAAGTGTCTGGATCAAACACTGCCAATACTTCCCCTAATGCCCTACCCATACCAACACGTAAGCCCCTGCTGGCGAGGGCTTACAAACTAGGCTCGCAACTAACCAATCCTAATGCCAAATAGTGTATCCAAGGCCTCACCCCAACATCCCTTAATACATCTATAGAGATAGAGCTAAGGCCCCCTGGCAGAGTCAGAGACCACACGGTCCAAGACCACCTCCCCTGATGCCCTACGACGTAATAGTTCTGCTAAGGAAATGGCGATATGACAAGGTTAGTGGGCAAGACTTGAGTAGAGATAGAGTTAGAGTCTGGTGACGAGGTCAGAGACCACCATGCCACGTCCTCCCCCTGATGCTCCACTCGCATCCAATACACCAACCACATACATATAATCATATGCCTATTCCTAGCATCATCATCATCATCATGTTATAAATAAATAGAATTAAATATGCATGAGCAGTAATAGCAGAAATATTTGATGACATGTGAGATGTATATTATGAGCATACACACATAGAATCAATCATGGTATTGGAATCAATAAAAATAAAGCAGTTCGTTATTATCAATTAGTTTAGGTCTTATTCCCTCACCTGTACTTGATCTCCTTCCAAGCCTTGCAATTCTCTTTCAATCAATTTAACAGCCTAAAAGTTATATGAATTTAAGTTAGGGTTCATATGTGACATGATACAGTAGTCAAAAATCAAAACAGAGCACTGATAGGTGTCTGATTGGTCCTATGGTCTCATACTATATCGACCTTATGGCCTACGGTCCATCTCCTACGGTTGCATATGGTGCAACCGTAGCTATGACCATATGATTCTTGAATCTTTCTGAATGCCTATGGTCGATCCTCTGATCAGGTTGGTCATGTTATGGTCGACCATAGCTGCAACCTTGGGATTTCTGGTCACAGACTACATGCAATTCGAGTTCTTCCTAGGTCAAGTCCTCTAATATTTAATTGGGTTTATTCTAAGGTCATCCTATGGTCATCATTAGTAGTTTCTTATCAACCCTAATCATCAAACTCACTCTTCATGGTTCTCCTTGGGATTTTCTCAAGGAAATCACATGGATCATAATAGGTTGATATTGCCTATCTTCCTTAGAAGTCTTATTCCATAGAGTTTACATCTCCAGGGATTAGGTTCATACCTTTGCCTATGATAGAGAGCCAATCTCTTCTCAGCAAGATCTTCTCCTTAGCCTTTTCTTCTTTTCCTTCTCTTCCCTTTTCTCTCTCTAGGGTTTACTAATGTTCTAAAAGAGTAAAAAAGGGTTGAGGGACATCCTTTATATAGAGGGAAACTCTCCATATAGAGTCCTCTTTCAATTAGGAAAGAAATCCCTTAATTTAGGAAAGTTTCCAAAACTCAGAGCACTCTCCTTTTCTAAACTCAGTGAGAAATCACCCGCGTTAGCAGAGCCTCCGATTCCAGTCTGACCTGGGGTCTCACGGTCGATGGCTACGGTCGCAGAACCCGTGGATCTTAGGGTAAAAATCATCGATCATGGGGTCCTGGATTTGTGATCTTCATTCTTACCATTTGGTCGACCATACCTACCCAGGTATCCGACCATATGCATACAGTTTTGGGTGTTGAGTCAATTTTTATACCTGGTTTGTGATCCATCTTCACACGCTCGGTCCACTTGGTCCAGGAATGATGGGAAAACCTGGTATGACACCGTTAAACCAGGTTAGTGGAGTGCGGGTCTTACAGTCCAAAATCCTTTACTAACCCAGATTCCTCCTTTACTAGGTCTCAATACATCGATTGATGGAGCACCTAATGTGGACCTGATGGTGATATCCAAGCCATAGGTAAGCCCTTACTATGTATATTTGGTAGGGTAAGGTGCACTAGTAGACCTTAAGTGGAATGGGGTACGCATCCCAAAGCATTCGGGCCAAATAGTTGGCCAATAAGCTATATTTTGGCCCAACCGGATGATCAACCACCTGGTTATCAGTAACCGGTTGATTATGAGATTAGATCTTCTTTCTCCCCAATTTCTATAAAAGAGGGACTAAGCCCTCCTTTTCTCTCTTCTTGGAAACGTAGGAGAGTGAGAGAGAGGAGAAGAGAAGAAGAGAAGAGGAAGAAGAACTTGAAGCTAAAGCTCCAAGCCCTAGCTCCCTAGGATATAGGTTCAATGAACCTCCTCCTCTCTTTTGTTTGATGTTTAAGGCAAGAGGCTTTGGTAGTTGAGCTCCATTAATGACCTAGATCGAGGTTTGTATCCATCTAACTCCATTAAGGGAGTTATTGGAGCCATAAATGGCTCCCATGTACCTAATAACGGTGAAAATAAGTTTCCCACCAACTAAAATGGGAACCTTGTAGTGAAGAACAAGTATCCAAAGCTTGGAAACCAAGCTCAATTTGTAACCTGGTTCTGGGTTTAAACCGGAGGCATGACCAGAGGCTTGGTTATGTCCATTCCTCTAGATAGTTCAGACCAAGGCTCTGCCAAGGCAAATGCCTTCGCTTATGACCAATGAACCAACTAGAGCCTTGTACCGAAGGATCTTCCAGAGGCACGATCCTCTGATTATCCTCTCGATCATCCAACTAGTTATCCGATGGGTCTGAATGACCTGGACCCTCCGTTTAGGCCTGATACTAAGCGGAAGCAATGCCGGATGATAGACCACCCAACAAAGCCTCTGAAAAACCTATTGGAACCCCAGTATGTATGACAATATGGAAGCCGGATGATCTATCAGATGCTCGACCATCTACTCGTCCCTCTGGTTCTATCTACTTAGAAATACTCTAAGTGTTAATCAGATGACTGTACTGGAAGCACCCTTAACCGGTTTCATCCTCCGATTTAGTCTGTTTTGACTATTATGCCTAGTAATGAATAAGAAGGCCAACCGTTAGGTTCCTTACTTGCCTTGGACCCATGTATGGACATGTAAGGCTTGTCCATGTTAATTAAAAGCTATGCAACGAACTAATGAAACCTTATATGCTTAAATAGGTATTGGACAAGGGTAAAGTGAAAGCTTTCTACCAAATGTTGACCCAGTTCTATGATCGGGTGATCGATCACAGACAGGCAATCAACCAGACTTATTTCATCAACCACTATGGTCGACCACATGGCCTTAATTGGTTCAGAATGGCCACGCAAGGGTTGTTAAATCATCTAACCCAAAACTAGTAATCCACACATGAAGTAACTGGTTTTAGATCTTACCTAGTGTTCGATACACTCAGATGTAGATACGGATGCTAGATCCACGTCGACGGAGAACTTATTGTGAGGAAAAATTTAAATTAGCCTGTATTTTGGGATGCTTGTCTTACAATATGGAAGCAATTGCTTATATTTAGTTTGGGAATTATTCCCCTTGTTGAGGCTTCAAAATCCGTGCACAAGAGAAACTAGAATGCTGTGTTTGGTTGCAAGGGGAATTAAAGGGAAGGGAAGGGAAATTTTTTAACTTAAAAATGAAACTTTGGTAATGATTACAATACATGCTATCGTATTGCTATGTAACTAATTCTAAATCATTCCATATTTAATTATTAACTTACACTTCACTTTGCATTTAAAATGTAAAATAAATTTTACATCTTATTAGTATCCTTTCTAAATATGTTAAGAAATTTAGGTAGTTTATACAATCATTTTGTATTACCACTATAAAAGTTTCCTTTTTAAGTTAAAATATTTCCCTTCCCTTCCATTCAATTCCCTTTGTCACCAAATACAGCCGAAAGGAAGAGACAAAGATGGAGGGGTGGATAACAAGATAAAGATCAGCAACAACGAGAAAAATATTAAAATTTGTGATATTCTGCAATCTCTTATTTTAAAATTTGAATCTTGGTTATCTTGCTGGTATATGGAAGTGATGAATTCAGTGTTTAATACAATGTTGTGTTTAATTTTTTTTAGGAAAATTTACTCAGACACCCCCTTGACAATTAGTTTACTACATAGAACTACCCTGTGTGGTTTGGACTTACAGTGCACTACCTTATTGCTAACGATGTTAACTTAAAATTTGGATAGAAAAAAGTACCCTTCTTCTTCTTCATTGGGTTAGCTCTCATCTTCTTCATCCTCCAACCACCTAGGCTATGGCCGCTTTGGTTCTTTTACCATAGCACCCTCCCCTCCGGCCAAAAAATCATTGTCAAGCTCATGGATTCCGTTCCTTGCATGGGGAGTGGGAGTTGCAGCAATAGCTCCTCCTTCACCATCCCCAGTTCACCCCTTGCAGTGACTCCCCTTTCTACAACAGCTCGTCCTTCACCATGCCCAGGTCCACCCCTTGCGGCAACATTCAAAGTGTTGGAGCTTCTGGTGGGAACACATCACCTACACAACCACACCGAATCTCACTCAAAAGTCCTCTGCTAACCTACCAGGATGGTCACCTTCACCAACTCTCATTACTGTAAATTATCCTCCTCTGATAACCCCTTGCAGAAGACATGGATTTAAAAGTACAACATCAACTTGCCGAGAAGGAGGCACGTAGTAAGGCGTAGTTTAGGACATTAGCCACATGAATCAAGCTTGAAGCCTTTCTAGAGTTTACAGATACCCTTGTTTCAGCCAAATTCTGTACTCTGGGTCCATGTCGATGGCGGGGCCTACAAAACAAAGACAATGGACAACGGGGGACGGGCCTTATGACCTTGGGTCCACTCTGATGCCAAAGTTAGGAATCTGTAAACGGTCAATGGCCCCGGGATCCAAGCCCACCTTTTATGTGGTGGGGCAAGGGAGGAGTCCTGGGTCCGAAGTGTCAGAGCGAGAATCCCAAGGACTAGTAATTAATGTTTGCATACCTAAATTCTCGGGATTTAGCCTATTTATAGTGAACAGTGCCTATGTCGATTTTGCCCTCTCAAGATTTCTATCCCCAGAACGCCATTAACATAGCTTAGAAATGACGTTCTTTACCCTTCACTCACGTGCTTGGATTCATGAGGGTGTTCTCTTAAATCCAATTAAGAACTTCCATGCGGTTGCTGATTGAGTCCTAAGTGTCACGGTTGTATTGGTGGCATGGCAGATTTCCCCAACACTTGCCTCGTTGCCCTGTTGAATCTGTAAGGTTCAACTGAGCAAAGAAGAAGATTAGAAATTCCCCCCAATCACTTGCCTCGTTGCTCTGTTGAATCTGTAAGGTTCGGCTGTGCATAGATCCTGTTCTTCCCATGCGGAGAAGCCTTTTCCACGCCATTCATGGGGTGGAAGACCGAGGTCGATGTGGAAAGTGGTGGCGTGGCAGATGTGTTGATGGCAAGGTTGATGTGAGGGTGCCGACGTGGGTGCCACAGCCAATATGCATCGGGCCGCTGAGAAATTTGTCCAATGTGGCTACGGGATTCGCACATGACCAATGCAGCCGTTGGAGGTCCGATGTGGGCGGCGCGGTCAATACACATTTGGCTGATAGGAAATTTGACCGATGTGGTCACGGGATTTGCACGTGACCGATGCATCCATTGGAGGTCCAATGTGGTGGGACCGATGTGGGCGGCACGACCAATACACATTAGGCTTATAGGAAATTTGACCGATGTGGTCACGGGATTTGCATGTGACCGATGCATTCGTTCGAGGTCCGATGTGGGTGGCGCAGCCAATACATATCGGACCGCTGAGAAATTTCACCGATGTGGTCATGGGATTTGCAAGTGACCTATGCTTCCGTGGAAGGTCCGATGTGGTGGGACCGATGTGGGCGGCATGGCCAATACACAACGGGCCGCTGAGAAATTTCACCGATGTGGTCACGGGATTTGCACGTAACCTATGCTTCCGTGGATGGTCCAATGTGGTGGGACCGATGTGGGCGGCGCGGCCAATACACATCGGGATGATGAGAGATCTGACCGATGTGATGGGGCCAATGTGAGCAGCGCGGTCAATATACATCGGGAAGATGAGAGATCCGACCGATGTGATGGAGCCGATGTGAGCGGCACGGCCAATGCACATCGGGATGATGAGCGATCCGATCGATGTAATGGGGCCAATGTGAATGGCGCGGCCAATACACATCAGGATAATGGGAGATCTGACCAATGTGATGGGGCCGATGTGAGCGGCGCAGCCAATAGACATCGGGATGATGAGAGATCCGACCGATGTGATGGGACCGATGTAAGCGGCGCGGCCAATACACATCGGGATGATGAGAGATCCGACCGATGTGATGGGGCAGATGTGAGCGGCTCGGCCAATACACATCGGGATGATGAGAGATCTGACCGATGTGATGGGGCCGATGTGAGCGGCGCGTCCAATACGCATCGGGATGATGGGAGATCTCTCCAATGTGATGGGGCCGATGTGGTGGCTCGTGGATCCGGATCCGGGTCTGGACATGGGTCGGAGACATGGATACCGTAAAGCGGGACCCGACGGACGGACCTAGGAATTGTCGTCGGTAATTAATGCTACTTTTTTGACGTTCCTGTCGATAGGCGCGACGTGGAGTTTTTCGTCTCGAGTTGGGTGTCTTTTACTTAGACTGTTTATATAAAGGAGTGGTGGGGGAAGCCCCCCACTTTGGATATCCATTCCTCAGGTCGCAAATGGAAGGCTTGACGTCTGGTCTGCTTCAAAGGAGTTTTCTTGACATCGGCTCAGCTCTTTGGATTACTTCTTTCTTTTTCAGTAAGTGTTGCTTTCCTTGAACTGGTTTGTCAGTCCATTGTGTAGATTTTCGTAGCCAATGGCTGGTAGCGGGGGAGATTCCGACATGGAGGTAGATATTGAGACCTTGAGGGAAGCGAGTCGGGGGTTGTCCTCGTCCATTAGTAGTAGTTCCACTTCGTCCAGCAGCGGGTCTACTGCTAGCACATCATGGGAGGAGGCTTCTATGGAGCGGGTATCCGAGGGCGGTGCCAAGACTTAGTTAAGGACAAAAGAATCCAGTGAACGAACCCGAAATCCGCCTTGGAAAATCACTAGGGCTGGTACTTCTTCCGGTTTGTCTTGGCAGGAACTAGCGGTTGGGGTGTCCACTCATGAGCTGGGTGCCGAGGTGATTTACGAGGCCCGTGAGGAGGCTTATCCCCCTCTTGAATTTGATGCGAGGGAGGAAGTTTACTTGCTTACGGTGGCTGAATTTTCTAGCCTCCAAGAACGTTATCAGATTCCCACCGATGTGGAGATCCGGATGCCCAACCCAAGTGATAGGGCCTGTTGGAACCATTGATCGAAACTCTACGTGAACCTGGAGATGTTCAAAGCTGGTTTTCGTGTGCCTATACCACGGCTAGTGGCCAAAATCTTGGGATATTATAAGGTTGCCCCGATCCAACTGATGCCGAACTCGTGGAAGAACATGATGGCATTCATAGTTTATTTTAAGAAATTAGGGCAGAGGCCAACCCTAAACATGTTTCGGGCCATGTTTACCTTCAATGACTATTGTAAGTCAGGGTGGTACTACTTTACGAAGAAGCCCGACTTTGGTGACATCCTTGCGGATAAGCCTACGTCCATCAAACTTTGGAAGAACAAATTCTTCTACATTCGGGGCGAGACTGTGGTGCTGGAAAATGTGTGGGTAAAACTAGATGCCGAATCTCTGAATACCGATGTGCTGCTTCTGTAAGACCCGCACTCTGAAAACCCGGTCTAAACCTTGGTTTTGTGTCATGACAGGTCTTTCGATCATCACCGGGCCAGACGGGGCAAGCGGATAACAAACAGGTACAAAATCAGACCGAAGTCGACCAATTATACCTGATTTTAGGTATACCGGTCGATGGTACCGGTCTTGGTACCGGTCGATCGGTATGGCCTGCGCAGCTATGTGCGGGAATCTAGAAATTGGTCTCTACGGGTCCCGCTTTCCTGATTTCGAATCCTAGAAGTTTCCTAATCCTAGTAGGGTTACTAAACCCTATTTCTAGCCTATAAATACACCCTTAAACCTCCTCAAATCCTTTCCATTGTCTCTCACAAACCCTAGAGAAGAGAAAGAGGTTGGAAAGGAGAAGGGGCTAGGAAGAAGAAGGAGGTGCCGCCATTACCGTTCGACGACGCTCTCATTACGCCAGTCAATGGTAAGTGTTTGAATACATCTTCTTACCCTATGTTACTTGTATGGGTGGATCAATACCATGCAAAGTAGGTATTGATCTAAAACCCTAAATTGGCCAATAAATCCTAAGTTGCCGTCAAACCCTAGATTCGAGTTCCGAGATGATATTCATCGAAACGAGACTTGAATGAGTTGGGGATAACTCTAACTCAAAGCCTAGACTTAGAATGGATAGGAGAAACCCTGGAAATCCATGGAGGATGATCGTCGGCAGTCGAAAAACCCATGTATGGTCTTCCGGAGACATACCGGTCGACTATACCGGTTGCACATAGTGCGACCGGTATGTTGCGACCGCTATCTCTCGGGAGGTTGTCTGTGGGGACCGGCTGACCATACCGGTCGCCAGTATTTCCCACAGAGCTGCGACCGGTACATGCCACCGGTCAGCTCTATGAGGGTAATTTGTAACCATGTTGGTTTTCGACCAACATGAAACCCTAAACAATATATTCTAATGAAACCCAAATAATCTTGTAGGACTTTGTGACTTATCGTTTGGATCTTGCGACGTGGAGCAAGTTATCGAACGAGCGTCAGGTAAGGGAATCTGACCCAAACCTAATAATTAATGGACAGTAAATTGTTATTAATCACCTGATTATATGAGATGTGTTGTTTGTGCATATTCACATGCCATCCTTTACTTTCAGTTATTATTACTGTTCATGCATTGATAGGATGTGATTGTTAGGCATGTGATTGTTTTCGTTAGTGTGTGGAGTAGGGCATGGGCCTGGGATCGCTCTTCACATTAGCACCTTTTTGTAGTATTCTGTCTTAACATGCTCGGTACGGATGGGGCATCAGGGGAAGGTCATGGTACGGTGGTCTCCGATATTGATGTTGTCCCGGCCATGGTTATGTGGTACTGTGGATTCCGAGTCGACGCTGGCTTGTCCACGATGCTTTAGCTCTATCTCTATGCCGTAGGGAGTTATGTTGGGATAGGGTCTACCTGCGTATTGTTTCTATCCTAGTGGGTTAGTTGCGGATAGGGCATCAGAGGAGGTATGGGAATGCCTTAGCTCTATCTCTATGCCGTAGATGGCTGTGCTGGGATAGAGCATACATTGATGACATATAGGATTGGTTAGTTGCGAGCCCAGTTTGCGAGCCCTGGCCAGTAGGGGCTTAGGTACTGGTATGGGTAGAGTATCAGGGGAGGTACGTGGGTATCTTAGCTCTATCTCTATTCCATGGTGGGTGCATGTGGGCCAATGAGGATGTGATCCATGATGTGTCACACACTCATGTATAGAGGTGTGGGGGCCACCAAACCTTTCTATAGCACATTGCAAACTTAAAACCAGATCACAGCATAAAACTGATTATTACTCATGCATAATCTTGTGAAACTGTCTGATTGTCTTATTGAGCTGTGTTGTGAGCTCACCCTTTGTATATACATTGTTTTTATATGCTGATGCAGGTTACACGGTGGATGACTACATGAACGCTCCGGCGTATGGAGGTGTAGCTACTCTGGATGTGCAAGCAGGAGAGGACGAGCATGACACTTCATGCGAGTGCCCTTTCTGCGTGTACCTTTGATGGGATTTTTATTTAGTTGTTTCAGTTATTTTTGTTTGATATTAAGAGATGTAAAAGATATTATATTTTATGTTTGAATTTGGATAATTGGATATTTATTTAAGTTATCAATAGATACTCAGTTCATTCTATTTAAAGTCTTCCGCTGTAATATTTATATTCTGATTGTTGGTTATGTGTAATGGTTTGTATGAGTGGACACGGCCTATTCGAGAACCTGTTGTGAACCGTTGGTTCAAAGACGGTTCACTCACACCATTCTGGTTGGATCAGAATTGGGGTGTGACAGCTTCAGCCATTCGAGTTCGAGCTTCTGCGACGTGCCCGTCTGACATAGGGGACCTCCGTGTCTCCGATCTGAGAAACCCATTATTTTTATATGAGAACAAGCTGTGTGAGTATTTTCTTTATTGTTATGCGTGTTGTTGTCTGCCTACTAACTCCTGGCTGATTCTGTTTGTGTATGTTGCAGTGATGTTGTCAAAGGAATATCACATGGAGCTGCGTAGGAAGGAGGCTGCTAAGGAACGGGAGGCCGAGGAAAAGTGGTCAAGGGCCGACCATGACAGGTGGACAGCGCAGGAGAGGAGCAGTGTCGAGGGGAAGGCGACAAGGAAGACTTTAAAGAGACCACGTAGGACATCCCCTGACTCGGCTCTGGCCGATGCAGCTCATATCTATGCCATGCCCCTGACTCCTCGGTACCGTGTTCTTGATTTTTCCAGGGAAGGGGGCTGCCGTCACTACTTCAGAGGTGGTTCTTGCACTTGCGGAAACTACTAGGACAGGAGGGGAAAGGCATGCTACCCCTCAACGTTCACAATAGTAGTCTGCGCCGCCGTCGTCTAGGCCAAGGGAGTACCTGGGACAAGGTGGGGTATGATCGAGTTCCGACGGATTCCTCTAATTGGCCCCTTGCCTAGGAGAAAGACTGGTGATGAGCAGGTCTTCTGACCTGATTGGGCCCTGACCGACGACGACACGGCCATGGGTGACATACATGCCGCCCGCGAATTGATGAAGGGGGTCATTATCCCTCGCGACTGGGAGTTGGTGCAGGACCTCCCAGCACCGTCAATGATATCTGGAACCGATACCCTCGCATCGTCGGTAAGTTGTTGTCCTTATCTATTCTCCCCTTTTCTCAGTGTTCTCGATCCGTATCGGTGGTATATAACGGTCCTTTTTCTTGTTGTTTTTTTACAGCTGGGGGTTTATAGGGAGACCTTGAAGCAGCGTGTCGAAAAAACTGCGAAGGACTTGAGCGATACGGATCGGAAGTTGCATATGAAGGAGGAACAAAGGGAAGAAGCCAAGACACAACTTCATTCCAAAAAGCAGGAGGTCACATCTGTGATCGCTGAGAATGCTCAACTGCGAGCCGAGGTGGAGGCACTGCGGGAGGAGAGGGTTAACCAGCGGGAGGAGGAGAAGTTGAACAAGGAACGCATTGCCAAGCTGAAGTCTATCAATGAGGTTTCAAAAAATTGGGCAACCAAGTATAAGGGGGCATTTCTCAAAGCTCAATCCATTGCCGCTGGGGCCGTCCGATTATATTAGAAATCAGAGGCATTCAAGGAGCTGGTGGGAAAAAAATTATCTCCACAGTTTTACCCAAGGTGCCGAGGCGTTGAAGGATTATGTAGATGAGAGGGTGCCAGGGGTGGATTATGCAGATGTCGAGTTCCTAAAGCCTGTCAAGGTGTCGACAGATATAGTGGAAGAAGACGACCCAAAGATCTTTTGGCAGCTGGTAAAGGTATTCGAGGGGGAGGATCCTCCCCCTTCTCCTGATGATGGGGAGGATTCTCCTTCCACACCTCTGGTTGGCATTTCCTCCGTCACTGGCCTTCCTCTTACCCCTGGCGGCTCTCCTCCCCAGGATGCTGATCAGACCGGTAGTGGTGAGATGGTTCACCAAGGAGATAGTAGCTAGTGATCTTGCTATGTAACTACTATTCTTTTCCTTGCTAGGTAGTACTGTTGGGGCGCCTCGGTGTTGTTTCTGTAAGGGGAGCCCGGTTTATAAATTTGGAACTGTCGTTTTTTTATCCGTTGAGCATACTGATGTGGATGTCCTTTATCAACTTCAAATTGTCCCTACACTCTCCTTTTTTTCTCTTTTTTTTGACTGAATGGTGCAATGCCCGAGCGGCCTATTTGATTGGATTTTATTCTCGAATACTCTGGTCATTAGTTTCAACAAAGGCATAGTAGTGAAAAGAAATTGTCATTAGCTGTGAACATGTACATTGTTGGAATAAAAAAAAAAATTCGTGGGAGCTCTTTTCCTTCGATCATGGTGAAGCTATTGGTAGAAACGACAAAGATGCTCTGGGTTCCAGGCGCGTGGTAACGCCTTACCGTCCATGTCCTCGAGGTGATAGGATCCACTAAGCAGTTTGTGTGTTACTTTGTATGGCCCCTCCCAGTTGGGGGCCAGCTTGCCCTGGTTAGTGGGGTCAGAAGCGAGCGTACTGCGTAGTACCAGATTGCCGACCTGGAATGTTCTTGCACTGACACGTTTGTTGTAGTGTCGAGCGATCGCCTACTGCTGAGATGCAACTTTGATTTGTGCGTGGTCACGGATTTCCTATAGTAGATCAAGATTTTCCCGAAGGCCTTCTTCATTGTCAATAGGATCAAAGTGTGCTACCCGATGAGACAGGATGCGGACCTCCAAAGGTATCACTGCTTCTGTTCCGAAAGCCAACGTGAAGGGCGACTCGCCCGTTGCTACTTTAGGGGTGGTCCGATCTGCCCAGAGGATGTGGGGTAGCTCATCCAGCCATCTCCCCTTGGCTCCTTCCAAATGCTTCTTAATCCCTTGCACAAGGATTTTATTGGTAGACTCTGTCTGTCCACTTGTTTGGGGATGCTTTACCGCACCGTGCCGATGGTCGATATTAAGCCCCGAGTAGAATTCAGTGATGGCTTCATTGGTGAACTGCCCCCCGTTATCAGTTATCAAGATGCGTGGGACACCGTAGCAATAAACGATAGATTTCTTGAAGAACTCCCTGATCTTGCTCGCAGGAATGCTTGACACTGCCTCGGCCTCAGCCCACTTGGTGAAATAGTCAACGGCTACGATAACGAATTTTTGCTGGTGCCGAGCTGGCGGGAAGGGCCCAACGATATCCATGCCCCAGGTTGCGAAAAGGATTGGTGAGGAGATTGGCTGTAATTGTGCTGCTGGTAGGTGTGGGACCGGGGCATAAAGCTGGCACTTCTTGCATTTTTTGACGTAGCCCAGACACTCTTCCTTCATTTTTGGCCAGTAGTATCCTTGGCAAATAATCTTTTGGGTAGGGTGCGACCTCCTAGGTGGGAGCCATAGATACCCTTGTGAACGTCCTTGATTGCTAGGGCTGCCTCAGCTGGCCACAGACACCTAAGCAATGAAAAAGTGAAGGCCTTCTTGTACAATGTGCCCTGATCCAAGACGTAGTGCCTTGACTTGGATAAGATTCGTTGGGCTTCTGCCTTCTCATCTGGTAGTGTTCCTCCCTCGAGATATGCACGGAGGGGGTCTGTCACACCCCAATTCTGATCCAACCAGAATGGGGTGAGTGAACCGTCATTGAACCAACGGTTCACACCAGGATCTCGAATAGGCCGTGTCCACTCGTACAAACCATTACACATAACCACAATCAGAATATAAATGATACAGCGGAAGTCTTTAAAATATAATGAACTGAGAATCTACTGATAAATTTAAATAAAATATCCAATTATTCAAATTCAACATATAACATAATATCCTTACATCCATTTAGTCCAACTGAAAATAACTGAAATAAATAAATAAAACCAATTAAAGGTACACGCAGAAAGGACACTCGCATGAAGCGTCATCCTCGTCCTCTCCTGCCTGTACGTCCAACGCCACAACACCACCATACACCGGAGCATTCATATAGTCGTCAATAGTGTAACCTGCATCAACATCTAAAAACAATGAACGTACAAAGGGTGAGCTCACAACTCAGCTCAGTAAGATAATCAGACAGTTTCACAATATTATGCATGAGTAATAATCAATTTTATGCTATGGTCTGGTTTAAGTTTGCAATGTACTATAGAAAGGTTTGGTGGCCCCCGCACCTCTATACACGAGTGTGTGGCACCTCATGGATCATACCCCCATTGGCCCACATGCACCCATCATGGAATAGAGATAGAGCTAAGATACCATTTGTACCTCCCCTGATGCTCTACCCATACCAGTACCTAAGCCCCTACTGGCCAGGGCTCACAAACTGGGCTCGTAACTAAGCAATCATATATGTCATCAATCTATGCTCTATTACAGCACAGACGTTTATGGCATAGAGATAGAGCTAAGGCATTCCCACACCTCCCCTGATGCCCTATCCGCAACTAACCCACTAGGATAGAAACAATACGCAGGTAGACCCTATCCCAACATAACTCCCTACGGCATAGAGATAGAGCTAAAGCATCGTGGACAAGCCAGCGTCGACTCGGAGACCACAGTGCCACATAACCATGGCCAGGCCAACATCAATATCTGAGACCATCGTACCACGACCTTCCCCTAATGCCCCACCCGTACCAAGCATGTTAAGACAGAATACTACAAAGGTGCTAGTGTGAGGAGCAATCCCAGGCCCATGCCCCACTCCACATACTAACAAAAACAATCACATGCTTAACAATCACATCCTAACAATGCATGAATAGTAATAGTAACTGAAATTAAAAGATGGCATGTGAAGATGCACAACATCACATCATATATAATCAGGTGGTTAACAACGACTTACTGTCCATTAATTATTAGGTTTAGGTCAGATTCCCTTACCTGACGCTCGTTTGTTAGCTTGCTCCACGTCGCAAGATCCAAACGGGAAGTCACAAAGTCCTACAATATTATTAGGGTTTCATTAGAATATTTTTCTTAGGGTTTCATGTTGGTCGGAAACCAACAAAATTACAAAATACCCTCACAGAGCTGACTGGTGGCATGTACCGGTCGCAGCTCTGTGGGGAAGACTGGCGACCGGTATGGTCAGCCGGTCCCCACAGACCAGCCTCCCGAGGGATACCGGTGGCAACATACCGGCCGCACTGTGTGCAACCGGTATAGTCGACCGGTATGTCTCCAGAAGACCATACTTGGGTTTTTCGACTGCCGTCGATCATCCTCCATGGATTTCCAAGGTTTCTCCTATCCATTCTAAGTCTAATATTTGAGTTAGAGTTATCCCCAACTCATTCAAGTCTTATTTCGATGAATATCATCTCGGAAGTCGAATCTAAGGTTTGACGGCAACTTAGGGTTTTAAGGTCCAGTTTAGGGTTTTAGATCAATACCTACTTTGCATGGTATTGATCCACCCTTATAACTATCATAGGGTAAGAAGAATGATCAAAACACTTACCGTTGACTGGCGTAACGTGAGCGTCGTCGAACGGTAATGGCGGCACCTTCTTCTCCTTCCTAGCTTCCTCTCCTTTCCAACCTCCTTCTCCTCTCTAGGGTTTGTGAGAGACAATGGAAAGGATTTGAGGAGGTTTAAGGGTGTATTTATAGGCTAGAATTAGGGTTTAGTAACCCTATTAGGATTAGGAAAGTCTTAGGATTCGAAATCAGGAAAGTGGGACCCTCAGAATTTAATTTCCGGATCTCCACACTCAGCTGCGCAGAGCTGACTGGTCGACCGGTACCAAGACCGGTACCATCGACCGGTCAACATAAAATGATGATTATTTGACCGTCTTTGATCCGATTTCGTACCTGTTTGTCATCCGCTCATCCCGTCTGGCCCGGTGATGATCGGAAGACCTGCTACGACACAAAACCAAGGTTTAGACCGGGTTTACGGAGTGCGAGTCTTACCGCTCCCCCACCCTTAAAAGAAATTTCATCCCGAAATTTGCATGTAGGTTTCACAACTCCCCCACCCTTAAAAGAAATTTCGGCCCCAAAATTTGAACGTACCTTGATCGTCGAAAAGGTTAGGGTACTCCTTCCTCATCGCGCTCTCCTCTTCCAAAGTAATTTCCTCCACATTTTGGCTTCTCCAATGCACCTTCACATAATGGATATCCTTGGTTCGAAGTTGCTGTACTTTTCGACTTGAGAGCATCACAGGCACCACTTCGAATGTTAAGTCTTCAGTCAAGTCTTGGGGATCAGCGGTCAAGATGTGCGATGGATCTCTGACATACTTCTTCAGTAATGATACGTGGAACACGTTATGAACGCTAGACATAGATGGTGGTAGAGCCAATTGATATGCTACATTACCATGTCGGGTCAATATCTCATATGGTCCCACATACCTGGGGCATAGCTTCCCCTTCTTACCAAACTTTTTTAGACCTCGCACCGGTGATACCTTCAAGAATACTTTGTCACCCACTGCAAACTCCAGATCTCGACGTCGATTATCCGCATAGTGCTTCTGTCGAACTTGAGCTGTCTTTACTCTCTCCTTGATTTGATCAATCACTCGGTAAGTTTCTTCAACAAACTCTGGTCCTATAATTCTTCTTTCTCCCACTTCGTTCCATAACAGAGGTGTACGACACTTCTTCCCATAGAGTGCTTCATATGGGGCATCTGAATTGTAGCCTGATAACTGTTGTTATAAGCAAACTCGATAAGTGATAGCTTCTTATCCCAAGCTCCCTTGAAATCTATTGCACAAGCTCGGAGCATATCTTCCAAAATTTGAATAGTTCTCTCTGACTGTCCGTCCGTCTGAGGGTGGAAAGTTGTACTGAACTTCAACTTCATTCCCATAGCTTTCTGTAATCCTTCCCAGAACTTTGATGTAAAACGGGGATCTCTGTCAGATACTATACTCTCTAGAACGCCATGAAGTCTGACTATATTATCCACATATAGCTTGGCTAGTTTCTCCATGGTATACTGAGGTTTGACCGCAATAAATCGAGTTGTCTTGGTGAGTCGATCTACTATTACCCAGACTGCATCCACTGACCTTGGTGTCAAAGGTAGGCCAGTGACGAAATCCATAGTAATGCAATCCAACTTCCAGGCAGGTTCTGGTAATGGTTGTAGTAAACCTGCGGGTCTCTGCCTTTTCGCTTTAACTTGTTGACAATTCAGGCATTGGAACGCGAAACGAGCTATATCTGCTTTCATACCCCTCCACCAATAAAGTCTTCTCAAATCATGATACATTTTGGTACTTCCTGGATGTACCGAATATGGAGTGTAATGAGCTTCAGTCATAACTCGATCTCTGATATTGCAGTCTTCACTCTCAGGTATGCATAACCGTCCACGATACCTGAGTACCTTGTCTGAATCCAAGGTAAAGTCAGGATTGCTTGTACCCTTTTCTAAATTTTCTTGCACTGTCTTGAGATGTGGATCCTGTAGGATTGCTACCTTAACTTCATCAACTAGACCCGGTGAGATCTTCAAAGCTGCAAACATCATGGTGAACTTATGAATTAAGCCTTGCTCGACTGGATCTTCTGCAGTTTCAATTATGTACTCTTCATCACCTTCGATTGAACTTGAGGCTGCGGCACATAATGCATCATTTGTACTTGGTCCTGCCTCAGGTTTCAATGCCCACTTTCTGCTTAAGGCGTCAGCCACCACATTTGCTTTACCCGGATGGTACTGGATGTCACAATCATAATCTTTCAACAATTTCAAGCATCTCCTCTGTCTCATATTCAGATCCTTCTGAGTGAAAAGATAAGTTAAGCTCTTGTGATCTGACTTAATCTGAAACTTCTCACCGTACAAGTAGTGTCTCCAAGTCTTGATTGCATGTATAACCGCTGCTAGCTCCAAATCATGCATAGGATAGTTCTTCTCATGCTCCTTTAACTGTCTTGATGCATAAGCAATCACCTGTTCTCCTTGCATCAATACACACCCAATACCCAACCCTGAAGCATCCATATATAAAGTAAACGGTACGCTTGGTTCTGGGATGGTCAAGATAGGTGCAGAGACTAGTCTTGACTTCAAAGTCTGAAAGCACTTCTCACACTCATCTGTCCATATGAATTTCTCTCCCTTCTTGGTCAATCTGGTGAGTGGAACAGCGATCCTGGAGTAATCTTCCACGAATCTTCTATAATAACCAGCCAACCCAAGAAAACTACGAATCTCCGGAATAGATTTTGGTGCTTCCCATCCTACTATAGCAGCTATCTTACTTGGATCAACCTTAATACCGTCTTCAGATACAACATGGCCCAAGAAAGCCACTTCCTTCAGCCAAAACTCGCACTTTTTGAACTTAGCATAAAGCTTTTCTTATCTCAGCCGTTGTAGGGCTGCCCTCAAATGTGTTGTATGGGTCTCCATGTCCTTAGAGTAGATCAATATGTCATCGATGAATACGATGACCGAAGTGTCCAACATGTCATGAAACACTCGGTTCATCAGTTCCATGAACGACGCTGGAGCATTGGTCAACCCGAAAGACATAACTAGAAACTCATAATGGCCATACATCGTCCTGAAAGCAGTCTTCGAAATATCTCCGGCCTTGATCTTTAGTTGGTGATACCCCGATCGGAGATCAATCTTCGAGAAAACCTTTGCACCCTGCAGTTGATCGAATAGATCATCGATTCCACGCAAAGGATATCGATTCTTGATAGTCAACTTGTTCAGTTCACGATAGTCAATGCACAGTCTTACACTTTCGTCTTTCTTCTTGACAAATAATACAGGTGTTCCCCAAGGCGATATGCTAGGTCGTATGAAACCCTTATCTAACAACTCTTGTAACTGGGTCTTCAACTCCTTTAACTCGGTAGGGGCCATCCTGTATGGTACTTTAGACACCGACGCCGAACCTGGCATAAGGTCTATTACAAACTCTGTAGCCCTGTCCGACGGTAGACCTGGAAGCTCCTCTGGAAATACATCTGGGAACTCTCGAACCACATCTATATCTTCCATCTTGTGTGACTCCGCCGTGATGTCGACTACAGATACTAGATACCCCACTCCCCCCTTCTCTAAGCATCTCTTAGTTTTTAGGGCGGAGAAAATCAGCTTCCGCTTCCTAGATAGCCTGATCCCAGTGAAGCTATATTCCCTTCCCTTTTTGTCAGTAAGCACAAGCTTCCTTTCACCACATAATAGGACGGCTGAATGATGGCCTAGCCAATCCATTCCCAAGATGACATCAAAGTCTGCCATCTCGAGTAGTACTAGGCTTGCTTCTAAGTCTCGGCCCTCAATACCTACAGTACATGGTCCATAATATTCGGTCAAAGCCACTTCGACTCCTAGTGGAGAGCGACCTATCAAGCTTGGGTTCAAGTGCTTGATTGGTAACTCCATTCGCTTCCCAAAAGAAATCAAAACAAAGGAGTGTGTGGCCCCAGAGTCAAATAGTACTCTGGCAGGTATACCAGCTACATTTACAATTCCTAGAATTTTTATCATCCCTTAGTTTTATATGCGCATACACACAAATGAAAATTAGTAAGCCAAATAGTAAGGGATAGAGTCATACCAGTGACCACATCAGGTGATGCAGCTGCCTCTTCAGTGGTGACCGCATAAACTTTTCCTTGCTGGGGAGGTTGCTTCCTAGGTAGAGTGCAGGTCCTTACAATATGACCCACTTGCTAGCAGTTGAAACATTTGATATTCGGGTTGATCCGGTGTTCTGTGGTACAGGTGGTGGCGTATTGTTCCTTGCAGGCACTGTAGCGGTCTGAGCCCTATATGGGCGGAAGGGTCTATTGTTACCGCCACCCAAACTCTCAATAGCGGGTCTCTTCATTCCCCTGTTCTGAGCGAAGAAGCTGTCCCGCTGACTGGACTCTATCACCCTCGCAACCTGCACAGCCTCATTATAGATTTTCTTGTCTAGACCCAATATGTGCTCTCTGATGCTTCCACGTAGTCCCATGGTGAACCTATGTGTCTTGGTCTCTTCCTCTTGCATACTTGTCGGTGCGAAGAAAAATAACTCTTCGTACCTCTGCTGGTAAGCATCCACAGTCGATTGAGACTGTTGCAAATTAAGGAACTCCTTCTCCATCTGATCTCTGAAGCTCTTTGGAAAATACTTATCAAAGAAGGCAACCTTGAACACTTCCCAATCTACCTGTGCATGTTTCGTATCCAGATATGCCCGTGTAGAATTCCACCAAGCATTTGCGTCTTCTTTCAGCATATGAGTGGCGAATAAGACATTTTCCTCCTCTGTACAGATCATCAGTCGAAAGTTTTTCTCCATTTTTGCAACCCACTGTGCTGGCCATAATGGTTTCCTTGTCTTACTAGTGAATGATGAATGCTTCAACTTCAGGAATCTATCCACCGCTCTGCTCAGATCATGCTGTCCCTGAGTGTTCATTCCGTACCATGGTGGTGGATACGGATAGGCTCCCGGGTACGCAGAAGGCGACGAAAACTGATGCGGTGGTGGTACATTCTGTGCTTGGCCCATCGGCCTTGGGCTACCCTGCATCGGCTGTGAGGTATTTTTCTCTCCAGACTCAGGCGTACCTCCAGTGGGAACAGAACCCGGTGGCCTGAACATCTTCAGTATCTCGCTCAGGAATTCTATCTGCTGAGCTTGAATCTGATAGACCAGGTTTGTAACAATGGTCTCAGAATTCCTGTGAGGTGGCCCAGGAAAATTTATTGTTACTTCTAGAACCTGTTCCTCCTCAACTTCCGGGCTTGGCTCTCTAACATGGCCTTGTTCAACCTATTCTTCTTCTTCGAGGCGCATCCTAGCCAGGTGACGCTTTCGACCCCTACGACCGTTTCTGCCCACCATCTCAGACTATTCTGTTTGAATATGAGAAGAAGACATAACACATGAGAATGAAGTAATAGTGGTGTTAGTCTTGAACAATATAAGGCGAAACAGTCATAAAAAGGAGTAATTAAATCTACAAATTTTTAAAATTTTTCAAAGGTTTTTCTGGCTTTTCTGGTGTTGATCGGTCGCAACATACCGGTCGACACTCTGAATACAGTGTTGCGACCGGTATAGTCGACCGGTCAGAATTAAAATTCTGATCGAGACATAGCGATCGCATGTCTGTAGGGATACCGGTCGACCGATATAGGCAAAACCGTCGACCGGTATGCCCAGAACTGGCTTTAAAATCGCGAAAAGTGAGAAATTTTCTCACTTTTCTTTCTCTTTTCTCTCCGGTGGCGATTCCTCTCTGCCAATCCGAGTTGCTATAGTCCGGCCGGTGACCTTAGAAGCCGATTCCTTCCGTTCAAAGCGTAGAACATCGTCTCCAGGTAGGTCTCTTCCTTCTCTTTCAAGTTTTTAGATATTTTCCATATCGTCTTTATGTAAAAATTTAGGTTTTTCTTTGATTGAGATGTTCCAACCATAGGAACTCTTTTCCTTCGGCTTGGAAAGGGTTTAGGGACCCCCAAGAGCAAAAGCCCTCAACCAATTTGAGGTTTCACCGAACGGTTTTCATAAAAATTGAATTTTTACAACTTTTGACCTAGGTTTTCAAAATTTTCGAAATTTCTTGATTTTTCTTAATTTCTTGAAATTTCTTATTGTAATTGCTTGTGATTGATTTGTCGAAGAGTGTGGGGGTTACGTAAGTCCTCCTCCCCAAGTTTTTGGGTGAGTTTGAGGCTATTTCCCAAATTACTGTCGTTATGCTGCAGAAATTTCGACAAAATCTAATATTTTCTTCTTATTTTCTTTTGTTTTGCAGTTAAATGGCTCCCCGACGTGCTCTTGGAAAACATCCTCATGGTTCGAGCTCACGTGCTCCCCAGCCACCAGTTCCCCAATTTGACGAGCACTAGTTTCATTTTATGGAAGCACAGGCTCGATTCCCGTGGTTTGATAGCAAGAGCATAGAATCTGGGCGTCGGGTTAACCTGGATCAGCTGGAGAGATTCGATGTGCGAGCCACTTTCAACGCGCTTGGGTGGGTACCGGTAATATCCTACACTGATACCACCCGTCCCAATCTGGTTAAGCATTTCTATGCTAACCTGGAGCTGCATGGAGATGTTAACGATCCCAACCAGGGTAGGGATTTGTGCATCACCAGTTATGTCAGGGGTGTACCTATCTCATTCAACACCCACCAGCTGGCCGACCTTCTAGGGGTTCCTAATGATGGAGACCTAGTGTATTGCCCTCCCAAAGCGAAGGGCTATCTGACTGAGTATCTGCGCCGAGAGATAGCAGATCAGATACTAAACCCTGGAGCTCCTATGAAGGCGGCTAGCTTGAGACCTGCACCTCGGGTATATAGTCGCATCATTCAACACAACATCGTGCCCCAGAGCGGCCATTATAGTGAGTTATCCCGGCTCACTCAGTACATCACTTATTGCGTCTGCACCGGGGAGCGGGTCTCTCTCCCTTACCTCATCATTAGGACCATGCATCAGGTGACCCTAGCCGATCAGGCCAGTAACCTTCCATACGGTCATCTCATTACCTTCCTGCTACGTCGCCTGGGCGTGAGCATGAGAGGCGAGGTGACCGTTGAGGATACTATGACATCCGACATAGACTGGGACGCCATTCAGAGGATGCAGATGGTTGACCTGCCTGTTAGCGATGACAAGTTGGAGGCTCGCCCTCGCCCACTCGGGAGGGTAGCAGCCGTGGCGGCAGCAGCAGCAGCAGTCAATGCGGCCTATGCGGCAGAGGCTGGGGGTGATGATGAAGATATGGCTGGGGAAGCACCAGTGCCTGTCCCACAGCCTACACCTGTAGCACCACCGTCTACCTCTACAGTTGGACCATCTCACCCTTCTCCCGACACCATGATGGGTATGATTATGGAGATCAGGGACACTCAGCGTGAGATGAGCCGTGACTTGGCGCAGTTGGCTCGCAGTCTTAGAGTCACACAGGATCAGGTGCACTGGCTCAGGGTCGCTTAAGAGCGAGACTATGATATAGCAGACCCTATTCCTCCTAGGCCCCCTACCCCATGATTGTCCCTCTTATTTCTTTTACTTATGACTGTCTATATAACAGGGTAACTGTCCGGTTTGTGGACTGTACCCTGTTGCACTATTTCATTTGATACTATTTTCTTCTATTTAATGAAAGTTTTCATGTTTCACCTAACTAGTGTATGTGCACATGTTAAGTTCCATATTTAGAATAGTACATTATTCTCTTTCTTAATCAGTCTCAGGTATCAAACAATGCTTAGGGTGTGTTTGTATTAAGATTTTTAAATTTTTCCTAACTCAGTTCATCGACTTAGTTAAATGCAATATGGTTTGTTGGACAGAGCCCGAGAGCTCTGATACCAAGTTGTCACATCCCAATTCTGATCCAACCGGAATGGTGTGAGTGAACCATCATTGAACCAACGGTTCATACCAGGATCTCGAATAGGTCATGTCCACTCGTACAAACCATTACACATAACCACAATCAGAATATAAATAATACAACGGAAGTCTTTAAAATATAATGAACTGAGAATCTACTGATAAAATTTAAATAAAATATCTAATTATTCAAATTCAACATATAACATAATATCCTTACATCTATTTAGTCCAACTGAAAATAACTGAAATAAATAAATAAAGCCAATCAAAGGTACACGCAGAAAGGGCACTCGCATGAAGCGTCATGCTCGTCCTCTCCTGCCTGTACGTCCAACGCCGCAACACCACCATACACCAGAGCATTCATATAGTCGTCAATAGTGTAACCTGCATCAACATCTAAAAACAATGTACGTACAAAGGGTGAGCTCACAACTCAGCTCAGTAAGACAATCAGACAGTTTCACAATATTATGCATGAGTAACAATCAATTTTATGCTGTGGTCTGGTTTAAGTTTGCAATGTGCTATAGAAAGGTTTGGTGGCCCCCGCACCTTTATACACGAGTGTGTGGCACCTCATGGATCACACCCCCATTGGCCCACATGCACCCATCATAGAATAGAGATAGAGCTAAGATATCCCCGTACCTCCCCTGATGCTCTACCCATACCAGTACCTAAGCCCCTACTGGCCAGGGCTCACAAACTGGGCTCGCAACTAATCAATCATATATGTCATCAATGTATGCTCTATTCCAACACAGACGTTTATGGCATAGAGATAGAGCTAAGGCATTCCCACACCTCCCCTGATGCCCTATCCGCAACTAACCCACTAGGATAGAAACAATACGCAGGTAGACCCTATCCCAACATAACTCCCTACGGCATAGAGATAGAGCTAAAGCATCGTGGACAAGCCAACGTCGACTTGGAGACCACAGTGCCACATAACCATGGCCAGACCAACATCAATATCAGAGACCACCGTACCATGACCTTCCTCTGATGCCCCACCCGTACCAAGCATGTTAAGACAAAATACTACAAAGGTGCTAGTGTGAGGAGCGATCCCAGGCCCATGCCCCACTCCACACACTAACGAAAACAATCACATCCTAACAATGCATGAACAGTAATAGTAACTGAAATTAAAAGATGGCATGTGAAGATGCACAACATCACATCATATATAATCAGGTGGTTAACAACGACTTACTGTCCATTAATTATTAGGTTTAGGTCAGATTCCCTTACCTGACGCTCGTTTGTTAGCTTGCTCCACGTCGCAAGATCCAAACGGGAAGTCACAAAGTCCTACAATATTATTAGGGTTTCATTAGAATATTTTCTTAGGGTTTCATGTTGGTCGGAAACCAACAAAATTACAAAATACCCTCACAGAGCTGACCGGTGGCATGTACCGGTCGCAGCTCTATGGGGAAGACTGGCGACCGGTATGGTCAGCCGGTCCCCACAGACCAGCCTCCCAAGGGATACCGGTGGCAACATACCAGTCGCACTGTGTGCAACCGGTATAGTCGATCGGTATGTCTCCAGAAGACCATACTTGGGTTTTTCGACTACCGTTGATTATCCTCCATGGATTTCCAAGGTTTCTCCTATCCATTCTCTAATCTTTGAGTTAGAGTTATCCCCAACTCATTCAAGTCTTATTTCGATGAATATCATCTCAGAAGTCGAATCTAAGGTTTGACGGCAACTTAGGATTTTAAGGTCCAGTTTAGGGTTTTAGATCAATACCTACTTTGCATGGTATTGATCCACCCTTATAACTATCATAGGGTAAGAAGAATGATCAAAACACTTACCGTTGACTGGCGTAACGTAAGCGTCGTCGAACGGTAATGGCGGCACCTTCTTCTCCTTCCTAGCTTCCTCTCCTTTCCAACCTCCTTCTCCTCTCTAGGGTTTGTGAGAGACAATGGAAAGGATTTGAGGAGGTTTAAGGGTGTATTTATAGGCTAGAATTAGGGTTTAGTAACCCTATTAGGATTAGGAAAGTCTTAGGATTCGAAATCAGGAAAGTGGGACCCTCAGAATTTAATTTCGGGATCTCCACACTCAGCTGCGCAGAGCTGACCGGTCGACCGGTACCAAGACCGGTACCATCGACCGGTCAACATAAAATGATGATTATTTGACCGTCTTTGATCCGATTTTGTACCTGTTTGTCATCCGCTCGTCCCGTCTGGCCCGGTGATGATCAAAAGACCTGCTACGACACAAAACCAAGGTTTAGACTGGGTTTACGGAGTACGGGTCTTACAGGGTCCATCCATGAAGCTTACGCCCGACGACGT